>VZSR01000245.1:1094367-1123881 GCA_013398615.1 Brachypodius melanocephalos | reverse complement strand
GTGGCTCTGTGATATAAAGTTACTCTCAGATGTGTCTATGATTTGCATCAACTTCAGCATTCAAAACATAACTTGAGTTGGACACTTGCTGACATGTGTAAATCAAGTAAACAGCTGCTTTGACCCCTCATGCCTCAGCAGAGAGACATATGCAGGGTGCAGGAATGAGACATGCTATTTTTGGGGACTCTTCAAACTAACAGGTCAGAGTAATGGAGATTATTGCCATTGCATTCTGAGATCAACAGTGTGCTGGGGGGAGGCTTTTGCATATCAAACAACAGCATTATATTGCTGTTCTAAAAATAACCTTAACATGAAATCATTGGCCTTGTGCTGTCCCTTTCAAACTTACCCACATTATAGCCAGTTACAGACAATAGCCATACTAATGTTTATACAGGTACTGTTACTGCACCAGATCTAATCAGAAACATGACTAACTCCCACTCTGACTCACAACACCGGGAAGAGAGGAAAGTTTTCTCTGAGAATCACAGAAAAGGAAAAGGTTTCCAAACAGTTACAGTTCCCACTGAGGAGTTGAGTTTAAACAAAGAGTTTGTTTAATTATTCATGCATCCTTTCAATCTGTCAGCATCCAGTCAAAGGCAAAGCCAACTCTGTGTAATGTATTAGTGAAGGTAACAGACAAAACAGAAGATAGCTGTGGTAATTTCTAAATAGAAATTATAGAACAATTTCTTAATATACTCACTTTGTTGCAAAATTACCAGAACTAACACCTTCTACTGATTTCTTTCTGTAACACTAAAACAACGCTTATTCTGCTGGATTAACTGCTGGAGGTATGTGTATTCTTCATTTTTCTAAATAAGGAGATTTTGCTTCAGAAATAGAAAGAAAGACTTAAAACGCAATGGCTTTGTTTGTTTATTTTTGCAGCTCTGAGGATGAGAATGGCAAAGCTGGGGAAAAAAGTGCTTTAACAGCTGTAATGGCATGGAGGTAAAATTTACCACTCAAAGCAGATAAAGCTAAGAAGACTTTCTTCCACATACTTTTTCTGGATCATAATGCTTGTTTTGCTACTCTGTTTCATGGGCTATTTTGCCCTCTGCATAACGCAAAGGACTTTAACAGACTTTCAGATTTGACCGACTGCCACATACACACAAATCAAATTACACCCTGGATTTTGTTAAAAGTAGTGGAAAGTTACCTAAGGCCATAAATACAGTGTATATACAAGTATGAAGACATGTGCATACCTGTTCTCACTATCAAAAATATGCTGTTGCTATATACACAGAGCAGATAAACACCTATCTCCATGGAACTTCATGGGACATTGTTTCACATTCAAGTGTGCCAATCTATCTGATTTTAACTGAAAGTGCTGTTCCAGCATTCTTTTTGTAAAAGCACTGGTTAATAAAAAGTAAAGTGTGAGAGAGGAGTAAGAAGAAATGTAAATATAAAAAGTGCTTTCTAGTTATACTACCTTGGATAAAATGTAAAGCATTCCTTTTTAAGCGATAGCAGAACAAACCAAAAATAATTAAGCCAGCATATTTAAATATTTAGCCACCTTCTAGAGCTCCACAGTCCATTCACCTTTCTATGTTACATGACAGTGTAGCCATCCTCACACCCTGCTCTCTTCACCATCCCACAAACATCCTGCCCACCCACAACCTCACAGATCAATCCTTGCATAAGAATACCAGCAGCCTGACCTCCTGAGCGTGGTTTCACCTCCCAGCTTGCTGGGAAAGCTCTGCTTTTCCAAGAAACTGGATGCCAGACAGGCAGTGCCTGTCCATCAAAAAAACTCCCAACCAAAACAAACAAAAAACCCCAACAACCATACTTTTTAGGTTTCAGTTGGCTGGGGAGCTAAAATCAGGCAAATCAGAAATACTGATTTGCCAGTGGCTTGTCCTGCAGCTGAAAACAAAGATCTGGTACAGGTGCAGGCACTGCTGGGCATGGTTCTCCAGCAAGTTTCAAGGCTCCCACCAAACAACAGGTTAATTCTTTCCACATAATAGAGGAGGTAAGGGCCCTAAAAGCAGGTTAAATGACACCTAGAAAAGTCACATCCAAGTCAGATTTTCCAGTACTTATTTCCCATAGTTCTTGGGGAGAAAAAGTGCCTCAGAGCACACTACACCGTTGTACTGAAATCAGTACAACAACTTTAATTCACTAGGCCTTAGCCTCATTTGTAACACTGAACAGATAAAGCTCAGGTTATGTTATTCTGGTATAGATGACTCAAATTATGCACCAGAAAAAAAAAAAAAGCTTTAATTTTTCACCTGTGTTCTTTTCAAAGCAGGAAACTGAAGTTACTACCTCATACTGAGGCACGATGGTAGTAATTGACTGATTTGTAGCCTCTAAACACTTGGTGGCTCCCAGTCTGATGTGGGTAATAATTTCAAATTTTAATACTTGTCAGAAATGGTTACCTGGAGAGTGGAATAATAAATAAAAATAAATAAATTTTATAATAGTACACTTCCTCTATGTCTATACTGTTATTTGTTGTTGTTTTATAGTGGTTTTTTTTCCTTTATGCTTCTTCTGTTATTTGCTGGTTGTGAGAGCACAAGGCTTCAGCTTCAACTCTTAAGGATACACCAGAAAATGAGAGTAGGTGAGTCATATGAAGTAATCACAGTTTTTGTAACAGCAGCAGGTGGTTATGGACACTCATCCTCTGCTCCCCCAACAACCTGTACTATTAAACTTAAATAACATGGAAAAGGGAGCAACTACCATCACAATACTAGTCAAAGTAGTTTAAAGGAAAGACTGAAAAGTTTTGTGATTCTGGAAAGCAAGAATGTTGATAATGTGCTACAGCCCCAGAGCTTTCCTGCATCCTGTAGGACAGAAAGAACAGAAATACAAGGTGGCAAACCATCTTATCAAATGTAGAGTTGCCATGCAAAACTCTAATTCATCATTAAAGCCAAGTGATTTCTAAGGCCCCCCAAGACAAAAGTCTCTCTGAAGCAAAGCTGAAGCTGCACTCCTTAACTGCAGTGTCATTTGTGTGGGATTATTGTCATAAATAGCTGGTTCAGAGTGATGCAGTTTTGTGGATGTAAAGTCACTTTTGCACAGCATAAGGAAGACAATCAGAATCTAGACCGTGGTTGAAGTAGGTCAGTTATGAACTAAAAGAGGTGGTTCCAAGCATGTTCTGAAGAACTTGTCCTGTGCCACTTCCTCAGGTACATGCAACAGTTTCCTTTCACACAAACCCCTTGAAGAAGTCAGAATCAGATTTATGTGAGCAAAGAATTTCTCAGACCTACTAGCAGATCATCCCTGTTGACCATCCTTCCATTCACTTGGACTCTTCTTACTTCAGCCTGCACCAAAGATCTAAAACCACCAAGGTGTTAACTTCTGCATAGAAATGCAGAATACTGCAGTCTTTCCTTAGAAAATTCATTTTCTGTTCATCTTCAGTTGTCTGGAAAAGGATATACCCACATGACAAAAGAAAATCATCCATAACTGTTCAAACAAGAGCTTGAGAATAGACATCATCCATTCCAGAATGTCTATCTGTATGAGCTGGCTTGAATTTAAAGATTGAGTTTCTTAATAAACCTTGATAATTTTTCCAATTAGTTCATTCAGGAACACTTCCTATTTCGGAAAACCTTTACATGTCAACCCCTCACCGACACTTTACAGAAGGCAAGCAAAACAGAAGTGCTGTTATTTGAGCAAGGGCGCCACGCAGTGTTACAAACTGATGGAACACAAAGCAGGCAAGCTCTCCTGAGCCTACCCTGGGTAAAGGAAAAACCTGGTCATCATAGCATGGAAACGGACCTCTCCCCATCTTGTGATTTTTGACAAAACAAAAAACAATGTAGCATTCACTGTAAGAAGGATAAATGAAATACACCTTCCCCTGGTTCGTGCTGCAGCCTGAAATGTCAACTAGCTAAAAATTACTTAAAGTAAAACAAAGTAGCTGTGAACTCCATTGCATTTGCACCAAGTACTTCTTGTTCAAAGCACAGGCAAAGAATATGACTTGTAGCTAAGCCAAGAGCAGGTGGCCAGTATTTGCAGGCTGCACCTAACAATCAAAACAGTAAACTACTTGTGAGACTAATCACAAATTTCTACCTGTCATCTATATCCTGCCAATATCAAACCCATCCACGGATTTTTTTCAAATGAGTACACAGACTTTGGAAGACATTGGAATACAATGACAAATTACTTCCTCTTAGTAGTTTCGCAGGAAAAGGGCAGGAGTGGTGGTGTGAATAGAAATCATGTAAAATTAGCAAGTCTCTCAATCAATTAAGTTACAATAGTGCACATGAGGGCTCTCACAAGAAACTAGACAATACTGCAAGCAGTAGGAAGAAAAAAGTGATCCAGAGCAACTGACAATTTTGTCAATTTTGAAGTTGTATTACATGTGGAACAAGGTAATTTTTTTTTTCTTCTTGAGGAAAAGAAACTGCTTTAAAATGTGAAACTATTTTAACATGCAATTTCAAAATTAGTTTCTCCAGGAAGGATCTACATAGCTTTAATTTATAAAACATCTACAAAAAACAGACAATCCATTTTTCTCCTAAGCAAGACTTTTCTAGTTTTCTTTTGACAACATTTTCTTATTACTAAAAGGGACAAGAACTTTTATTGAGATATTTACATTCATGTTGTAAAACCCATGTTCATTGTCACATGTAAATGAAACAACCCTCAGTACAGCTATTGTATTACAGAAAGAATCCAGCATTAACCTTAATTTAAAAAGCCATCAATCATGCCTAGGTTGAGTGATTTTTCTTCTATAAACTCATAGCAGATGAAAAGAGTCCCACAAAACTTTAACAGTAGATGAGCCTGAGATTCCCAGGCTTTTGAGATCAGAGCTCTCTAAAAACACCCCACACCCACACAGTTGGCCCCATGCTTCTTGTCCTTCAGCCTGGCTTGTAACTCATTTCTTTGTAGTCCCCCTTTCCCAATCTGCACATGACTTTTCTAAAGGAGATGATTCAACTTGGACTCATTCACAATCAGCTGCTGCTGACAAAGGGATTAATCCCAGCTCCATAAACACCCTTATGGCTAAATCAGGTATCTGAGCAGCCAAAAAGATCACTGACTACAAACAAACATGTAGCTTCCTGAATATTACCTGTCCATGCAACAGGCTGCACTATGGGCTTGGGAAGGTGGAAGAAGAGACAGAAGCAGACAGCTTTGATAACTGCAGAGAACCACCACCTGACCCACACCTACAAGTATTTTAGAGCTGCCCATACTTGTAGAGATGTTGCTGTAAAAGTCTGTACCAAGTCATGCCTCACTACTCACTATTCTATCCAATACTCCCAATACCTTCATTTCCAGCTGCCTCAGTAGCCCTAGCCTAAAAATATATTTTGAATTGTTACAATTAAAAATCGATAGTTCCCAGTAAGAAAAATGAAGGAGCCTGTAGGAGCAGGCTGTTTAGAGCCACTTGACATAACTGCAAAACACTGTAACGGCACAGCATATGAAGGTTTCATTTCCAAAATGCCCTTTCAAGAGCATCCTTCCATACTTAGGCAAACCACGAACCAAAAAAGTTAAACGATATAGTCTCTTTTTTTATATATTGCAAACATGTTTTCTCTTTATGATTTAGAAGCACCAAGAGGGATAAGACAGCAGTATACTGAATAAAGCAAATGGTGGTTTTACTAAATGACCGAAGTTCCCAAACTCCTATACTTTCTGTGTAAGTACACTCCTCTTAGAGCAGACAGTACATTTTGCATTTTACTTTTATCTGTTTCTCTCGTGTATCAACCTGTATTTGTGACAACTTTTCACCAAGTTCTGTGATTTGTTTGGTTGAGGGTTTCTTTATGCACAAGACTGCCAAGAGCAGGAAGCTGGCACGTCACATATCAGAACACAGAAAAGTGGACAGATTGATCCAGATCAGTTGTATCTTACCAGTTTCCCCAATAATATTCACAAAAGCTTTAGGGAACTGACTATCAAAATAACATTTTCAGCACACCTTCGCAGTCTTCTCTTAACTTTTAAGTTTCAGTCAAGTTAACTAGTGCGCTTAAAAAACAGAGATTTCACTCCTTACTCAGTCAAAGGTTCCCACTAAAAGTCCCAGTAGAAGACAGCTTTTGTAGGACTGCAGTATTCCTTTCCAGACTTGAATTCCCAGTCTCCCTAACACTGAGCATGACATGCATGTGCTGTTATTCTTCAATTACATCTTCAGGGACATGTTGAGAAAAAAGTGGTAATAAAAAGTATTCCTTGCAGATTTTTCAGCTGCAGAGTATTTCGTCACAAAATTCTCAAATGCTTATTTCATACTTGGTTGATTGCTATCAGGAAGGCAACAAGGAATACCATATTTCCACAGATGTAGATGGTTAACACAATCTGTTTAAACAGACCACCCTGCAAGAAAAGGGGAAGAAAAGTCATTGAACAGTCAGTCTTTTTATTGGTTTAAACAAAGAATCATCTCATTTCACAGCAGTTAGTTACCAAATTGTGACTCACCTCTGCTTCTGCAGATGTGAGTGACTGCAGTATCTGTACTCTGTCATCCTCTATCACTTCAGCTGTTCATGGGAAGAAAAACAGAAGTCAAGGCTGCTCTTAGGAGGAAGGGGGGGGTTTCATTTTTATACTGCAGAAGTCTTGCTCTTGTGACTAAGTCTTACACAGCATCAAATCTGAAAAGGACTCGGAAGTCTCATTTGACATTTCATGACCTGTTACTATCACGCTCACAGCACAAATGAAAAGTTATTCTGGAGCCAACCTACAAAAAGTAAATTCTGAACATTGAAGTAAAAAACCATTTTGCTAGACTGAATAATCAAAACACTGAGTTTTGAGCTAACACCTCTTCCTTTTATATTTTGATATAACTGGATTTCATTAAGAAGTATTTTCATTAGCCAACATAAGAACACTCATTGTCCAAACATTTCAGGTTAATTTCCCTATTTCTAGGAATTAATTACTGCAGTTACATTTAAATTCACATCTTTTATAATCACTCCTTCTCCACATGCCACCTTACACAGACTCCTAATTAGTCACACTTCAATTCTGCAGCTGTCTCATCTCAGATTTTAGACCCAGGTCATTCGTACATGCAGTCACCTCTTCTCTGTGACACTAGCCAGTGAAGATAATTTCTAATAAAGTTACTACCCAACACTTCCCTAGACATATTGGAGTCAGGATTTCACATTCCTTCCCCAGTTAATCAAAATGGCAAGCATTCAAGCTTGCTCCTGCAGTAACAGCAATTTGTCAACAGCTAAATGCAGATAAAATCTGCATTGATTAATCTGGATTTAACATACCCACCTGGAATCAAAATTACAGCAAAAAATAATAGTATCAGAAAATATTTACACATTTCAGTTCCCTATGAGCTGTGGTTTGAGAAATGAGAAGGTACTATTTAAAATGGCACAAATGTCACTCTTGTAGAACACTTTTGTCTTGAAAACTGGTTTTCTTCCACATTCATTTGTCTACAGAAGATAGGACACTATTACTCAAGAGTTACTCCCTTTCAGCTTCCAAGTTAGAGGCCAAAGAATACCTCCTGAAATTCAATCCACACTGGTTTTATGCTCAGCAGGCAAGGGTGCAACAGGAGTTTTGGTGGGTTTGTACCTTTACGAACAAGACAGTAGCTGTGTATTTCCAGGAGAACATCAGTACCAACATGCCAAGCTACAAAGCCAATCATGGCATAGGTGTCCCATGGGTCTGGAAGGTCAAGTGCTGGCAGATCCATTCCCAAGAACATAGTCACAACTATTCAGTAAAAACAAGATAAAGAAACCAGTAAGAATGTTGTGTCAATGTGCTTTAAAAATGCTCTCAATGCTTTTGTAAATAGACTTCCCATGAATTACTCAAAAGTGCTTGAGGAACAAGGTTAAAGGAGTTCAGACAGCTGAAAGTTGTTGAGGGTTTTTTGGGGTGGGATAGGGGGTTGTTTGGGGTTTTTTTGGTAGTGAGGGCCAACCAGGAATACAGGAAGAAAAGGAAAAGGCCAAGACGGTTTTCAGCCTGCTTAGTGCCTTATCATATTCCAGCCACACACACACCAGCATTTATGTCTACCACCAGCACCAGATACCACAATATCAGTGCTCAAGGTTCCTGTGGAAGCTTGCCTCTATTACTAGAATTAAACTCAGATTCTGGATCTATAAGTGAAATTCCTGTCTCCCATTCAACAACATTGAACTATGCTACTGTAAAAACACTATTCTCATATCTTCCAAGATGTAAAGAAATTATGGAGATAAGGACAGGTCCTATTACAGAGGAATTTCACATTTGTCAGTAATGCCTTTGGTTTTAAAGTCACTTTTTCTCTAAGTTGTGTCCAATGGCCCCTTAAAACTCACACAAAAGACAGCCAAGAAAAGGGATCTTCAGACATGCCTGGACTGGATGTCCATAGATGTTTTAGAAGAACAACAGCCCAGACAAAGGACAAAGCTCCTTTAAATCAGTTAAATGGGAATTAAAACTATTACTTCTACTCACCAGCTAATATTCTAGCTGTTGTACCAGTACTCCAGTGAAACCAGTTAAACAATTGCCTCCTACAACAATGAAACACATTTTATTGATTACAACAGTTCAGAGAAGGAGGCAGAAATCAAAGAACATTTTTTGCCTACTTTCAAGATGTAAAAACTTTCCATTGTAAAAAGAATGTTTAAGGAAACAGTCACACATTGAATTCCTGTGGCTGTAATTTAATGAGTCAGTTGTAGTTGTACCTTGGTGCATGACGAGATGGTCTGAAACCTGCCATAAGTGGTTGAAAGATTGTCAAAGCCATCACAGCACAGCCAAGATAAGGATGAAAACCTGCTTGCTAAACAGAGGACATTTTTCTTAAATATAATATCTATACAAACAGACAGAAAAGACATCAAAAATTTGCAAACTTTATTTATTCTTGTATTAGTAAGTTACAGTGGAGCAGCACCGGTAGAGACAACAGGACATAATAAGCTGCCCTGCAGCCAGATGGAGATTGTTTGCCTGGGTAGCAGACACACTGGTACGTCTGCTCAGGGTTTGTCCCACCTTTTGGCTTTATTGAGAAATTCTACCAGCTGAAAAGCAGACTAATGACTATAGAAGCCATAGTCCAAGCTCTCCAGCCTCAATCCTGTGTCTTCAGGATAGGCCTATTTTAAAACTCATCCCAGAACTGGTCTTCTCTCTCACCCTAAAATACTTTATTCAATTTCCCTAGTTCACATATGCGACTGTATTCTCCCACCTTGAATTCAGATAGTATCTAAACTTTCCAACTTTTGATGTCACCTTGCATCAAGTAGAATACAGGTGACAGCAACAGGTATACAATCTATCTACTGCTACAGACTAAGCTTATCACTAGATGCAATTATGTCTAAGTTCACAAAAACGCTTATTCCCAGCAGGTTCACCATGCTAATGTCAGCCATCACACCCTTACTCTCCTCCCAAATTCATATTCTCTAAGGAAACACTAAGACCAAAATAGCCTATAAAGACACTATGAGCAAGGGATTTATTTAAGAGAAAGAGGAAGGGAGGAAAAGACCAAAAGTTTTCAGCTGCAGTTTAAAGGAGACAATATTCCTCTAGTGTGTTGCTAGGATTTGCAACCAGCCTTCTAAACAGCTTTCACAGAAATTTGCTTAGAAATAGTCATAGCATATTAGTTGTCGGTGGACTTCCTCATTCATTTAGTCCCACACTTATTTTGAGTTTACAAGCAATACACACTTACCTGGCTCCAACCTCCTCGGTATACAAAAGGCAACACAAAAGAAATGCTTGTCAGCATGACTGTGGTCAACATAAGCATACGATGCACCTAGAAAAGTTAAATTCACTTTTAGAAACTCTACAGCTTTCTTAGTACATCATCAAAAGACATTAAATAGACCTACAGTTAAAAGGTATTCTTAATCCCCACTTTAGACTTTACCAGTGAAGTAGGTGAACTTTTGATTTTTAATTGTTCCACTTGGTAAGATTAAAGAAAGATGTAAGCTGTACCATGTTTAGCCTATTTCTTGGATCTAGTAGGTTTATAATTCTGCTTGCAATAACGCTACAAAATGCAGCTGGAGATGTGTGGAGATTTTGCCCACCTGAAACCACAACTCCTTTCCAAGTAGGAATGAATGAGACCAGACAGGTTTGAAGAATCGCGCAACAATAACACCAATACTAACTGTGGTAATCCAAGCAACAAACATTAGTGCTCCTGAAAATAGAAAAAACAAACAATCCAATAAGGTAAATGATAGGTAAGTTAAGTGCACATGAATACAACTTCCAAGACTATGTAATAGTTTAGTCCATATGTACACGGTCAGAATTCACTAATGATAGAAAATGTATCACCTGGCTCAGGCCACAGCCTCATAGCCTTTCTCTTGCTAGAGGACACACCCATGCAAAAGATAATCATACTTTGCCCACACAACATAAGAGAGCAGCTCTGGCTACTGCACGTTTCACACATACTAATACACTTTGTACATACTGGTGAGAGAAACCATTCTATCAGGCATCAGAGGATGAATGACATTGCTACAATCTGTGTGACAAAGAATGAGTGGCAGTTCTGTCATGGACCTGCATTACAGTCCAGTAGCATGGGAGAGAATTCCCACTAATTTTAGTGGCTCCAGGCTGCCAGTTCATTTCAAACAGAAGTAAACCAAAAATGCAACTACAACACCTTGAAATAGAGAGAAAGAGATAGACAAGTCCCAGTTATAAATTTAAAGGGAAAAGGCAAGGGCGGGTTAATTTTCCTGGACAAAAAGAGTCTTTCAGCACTGTTCTTGAAATGAAAAATGAGTAACTTCACTCTGCCAAGACAGAATGAGATCTTTCTAGCCAACAGAATATACAACATAAAAGTCAGAAAGACAAGAGGGAATAAAAATTCTGCAATAACCCTCCAGTCTCAGCAAGTCTAGAACTGGAAGACAAACCTAGCAACTGCAGCTTACCATGAGCCTTGATAAGCCGTGGGGCCCGGGAACCTCCAATATCCTGAGGAGGACCTGTGACGTTGTACAGTCCATCTGTGACCAGGGGCTGATGACGATGTTTGTATAGGAGCCCACCTGAGCAGTGACAAAGTGGTTTATTTCTTGCTAATGAAAGCCCCTGTGCTTGTAAGTGTGCCCATTCCTCATTCATGAATTCAAGCCCTGTTGTGACCACTGTGCATACAATATGGTAAGAACGTAACATCATCTAAGCTCTCCTGCATACTTCATGTACAAAACATAACTCACCCAGCTACAGGAAATAACTTTTTTCTCCACTACACACACAGGATATGATGAATCATTCCCTTTGATTCTAGTCTCCATTAAAAAAAAAAAAAAAAAAGTGTAGCCAATTCTAAAGAAGCTATCAGTTCCTATCATCAAGTGAGCATCCAACACATATATGAGTAAGTTTGCAGTAAGTTCCACATGCAAACCCAGGATCCAGAGAAGCAGTAAAGGTGACAGAATTAAAGGCCTCAGACTTGGAAATCAGTTCAGACATCAATTCTTATCTAAGCCATATCTTACAGAAAGGTTACTAACTCACTTGGACCTGTTAAAAGAAAAGCAACCATATGTAAGTCAAGTTTACCTTCACTAGCTTCCCCATCTGCCAGAAAGATGTAGTAACCGGTATCCAGATTAAATCTCCCTTCATAAGCAGGGAGACGAATACTCCTTCTGAAAGAACATTGAAGAACACCATCTGCAAGCCTCCATGCCACATCTTCAAGGGCATTCTGTAAAACAGGAGATATTTAATACCCAGTGTTTTCAGATTGGCAGAGTAACTGGCTTAAAACTAACCCTGCAAAAGACAAGAGTGCCACTGATGCAGAAAGAAAAAATGTGAACGATCCAGAAAAGGGAGATCCCTTCTAAATTGGCATGTAAGAGGTATGTCAGTAAGTCAACATAGCAACTTTTGGGTTGAACCTATTATCACTAATTTTTACAGCCCATAACAATGTTTAACCCAGGACATACCTGTTGCAACTTCAGTTCTAGCAAAGGGACAGACTAATAATAAGCACAAAGTTTCTAAATAGACTAACCCCCATCACATGACTATCTTTACAAATTAAATTTAGACTTCCAAAGTTAACATTTACTAGGAAGTAAGAGCCCAGCTAATATCACCTTAGAGAATTATGGATCCACATCAGTATTTACACCTGCTGTGCAAAACAAAGCAGCAGCATACCTGACTTCAAAGCTACATCTGTGGAAGTGTCTGAGTTGTTTTAAAACATACCTCTGAATCCAAGAGAGGATGACTTCGCTCCTTCAAACAGGCGGTGCTCACATGAACGCGGTGATCCTCATTAACACACAGATAAGCATCATCACCACCCTGCAGAGTTGAAAAGAGAAATATCTATAGCCCAATAAAAAACACTACTGGCAGTCTCCAAAAGATCTTTGATTTAATATAGGCAGCAAGACCTGAGAGATTTTTGTCATTATCAAGATGTTATTTCCCATTTTTCAAAGACATATTCAGTCAAAGAGATGACACATAGAAACATGCATTATGATCCACACTCCCCTCTCAGAGGAACAACTACATTATTAGAAGCTTCTTTAATTATTTAGAATTTATTAAATTAACTAGACAAGACAGAGATGGATGTTGGAGCTATTTAAAAAACCACTTCAGTTACAAGATTTTTTTCCTCCACAGCTGTAAAAAAAAAAAAAGTGTTAAGAGCCAAGTGTTCCTGCACTAGGGATATGAATATAAACAGCATCTCCCTTGTGCAACAAGTAGCTTATACATTATGCATTTGTCAACAGCATCATCCCTTCATTTTAAGGTAAGTTAGAAAGAAGTATCTTTAAACATTTTTAAGATTGTATAGGAGTAACATTCAAGAATCAAATGCAAATGGTTTCCAGAATAACAACTTAGCTTCTGAAGGGTAAGATTTTTTGGATGTGTAAATAAAGATTGATTTAATCGGGAATTTCAGTCAGACAGGCTGAATTCTGCCATAAGAGATATCCACAGGGAAATTCTACTGCAGTTATTCAGTCCTGAGCTAAAAGTGAATATCCTCCTATAAGAAACAATCTGTGTTTTAGCACTATGGGAAAGTCAGTCCCACATTGTGTGACATGTGACAGTATTTCCACTTTCCATATGCATTTCCATTCAAACTCTACCTACATCACAAAAGCAACTACAGAAAACAAAATAGAACACTCACCATCCACTGGTCATGGGAAAATGCAAATGCTAAATATCCTTCACTTGGACCACTCATTTCAATAAAAACTGAACTCTCCTCTTGTTGAAAGGATAGAAAAAAACAGGAAGCACTTCCAGGATCACAGTTTGTAGGGTTCCTAATGCAGAACTTCGTAATTCCACAACTTGATGCACTGAACTAAACAAGCAAACAAACAAATTGTGAGCAATAAGTTTCCATTCCCTTCCTCCTTTCTACCCACAGTAGAAAAAAGCATACAAGAAACATCTATGTCTACACACCCTCTAAGAGATGTCTAACATCTCTTAAACCATGTCTACAATTACCCTAGGACTACTAAGTAAAATGATGGTGAATTCCAAGCTAAATTTGAGTTGAATTTTCACTTTAAAGACACTACAATAGAATAACATTGAAAAGTCAGTAAGAAGTTCAGAAAAACCTTCCTCTGGTTTAATACTTGGAGAGGTAGAATCAGCTGTAAGATGAGAAAGAAAAGAAAGGTACTACAGCTTTATGCTTGCTTTTTAAAGCAGAAACTCCATTGATACACATTGAGAAAATACATTGATTATAAGCCACAGTTGTCCTGGATCAAATAGCAATGCTTGCTCAATCCATTCAAAACCCAGTAACAGAAGTCAGCAACACAGATGAACTCAGAGAAGAAAGCTTCTGAGCTTGCAGTTACTAAATAGGAAGTAATGAGTCAAGACCAGACTAAATTTTTCCCATCTCTTGTGACAAGTATGCACAATATTTTCTGATCATTAATTTCTAAGTGTTCAGTTAGTCTTCTGACCTGTGTGAAACATGAGAACGTTTGACCCTGCAAAGTTCAGGCAACTCAGCTAAGGGTAGCTGTCATGTTCTTAGGCTTAGATATCACAGTTACTCATCTACTATCTCTCCTTTTCTTTTAATAGGCTGTATCAATGTCATTTCATTAAATTCCATTCATCACAAGCATTAAAGATAGCCTGATTTAGCTTTATTATTACTTACTGGCTTTGATATATAGGGAACTGGGTGTGAAGTTGACATAGCCTCTGATGTTGCAGACAAAGGTGGTGTTGGGGACAGCACATCAGGCTGAGAAACAATGGGACCCGGAATTTTTACCCAGAAAATCCTGTATTTCTTCACAACTGTGGCTCTTAAAAAACATAATACACACTCAGTCATTACTGTAAACGTTTATAGTTGGCTGCTACTTTAAAAAGAAAAAAAAAAAAAACCCTTTATCTTTATGGAGACCTCTACCATTTTAGGGATTGAGGTAGGAAAATATTTAAATCTCAGTAGAAAAAGAATCTAAAAACATAATACCACATGCTGCAGTGGGTATAAGAAACATTCATGCCTATGGCATAGATGAGAACTTCAGAGAGGAGTTGCATTGCTTTTATCCTGTAGTTCACAAAAAGCTAGTTGTGTACAGCAAAGAAAAAGATTCTTAAGTGTATATTGCAGGTATAAGAAGTGAGGAGGTAGCTAGAAAGACTAAAGAAACCAGTCTCCAAATTCCCTTATACTCTCCCTGGAGGGGAAAAAAACAAAACAAACAAACAAACAAACAAACAAACAAAAAAACCCCAACAAAACAAAACAAAACCGACCCCACACCAAAAAAAACCCCCAAAAAACAACAACAAAAAAACCAAACACAAACAAACAACCCACACCTTCAAGCTCTTCCAAAAAAAAGAAACATCTGTATCAACACAGACTCTGCAAGTAAGGGGTGTTCACTTTTCAGGCCATTGGACCCAAGGGCTTTTCAGTTGCTGATCAATATTTGACACAGACAATGGTACAGGTTTATCTTGTCTGTATTTAAGTAAATTAGAACTGATATTAAGTTTACTTACAGAAACTGTACATGTTTTGGAGCATCTCCAGGAGCAACCCAATAAACTTTTATGTCTTTCTTTTTCACTTTACTTGTGTGACTGACAGCTGAATTCTGAGAACACACACATATCAAGAGTTACACAGTGGACACACGTTTTGTTATTTAAACACAGTCAGCAGAAGCTGCAGCTAAATCCTACATAGACACTGCACTGTTACACTGCACAACCCCAGTGACACTGGGGTTTTCCCAGTTGGTCAGGGTCAGTTCAGGTGAGCACTGCAACTTACTCATACTAAAAATCTTCAAGACTAAAAGGAATGACTTTCAATCCAGAAGACTCTAGCAATGAGGAAGAGGTCCCTGCAGCATTTATGCAGAAATAGTGAGGCTTTCTTAGTAAGGAAATACTCTACTTCTTGACAATGAGAGGATGACGAGACAGTGCAATGGCTCCTCCTTTTAATACTAGGAATACACTATGTTCATTGTGTAAAAGTAAAACTTATGTTACAAATGCTGCATCTTCTTGCTGCAGTCAACAGCCTTCTGTCACCAGGACAGTTCAAACAGCTCATAAGAATAGTCCAGAGCTGCAGTGAGTCATGCCTCTATACTCCAATTTGGACCAATTTCCCCAGAGACTCACTGAACTCAAATAAGATTACATGGATTAGCTCTGTCCTGTTCCAGACATATTCTGGTACAAGACCCTCGGTGCTCAATGAAACATTTTAAGGCACTGGACTCTACCTTGGTCCAACCGCACGTCAGCAGCTGGGAATGCCTCCGGTCAGCCAACACAAAAGAACCAACTGCAGGGCTATCCAGGCGTTCTGCATCCCGGGCTTGTATAAAAAATCCTTCAAAATCTGGTCCAGACAGATGCACTAAAGCAAGAAGAAAAATAAAAGGAAGTTTAACTCTACTCCAAAGGAAGAAGAAAGTATTTCAGCAATGACTACCAGATGCTCATTTTACAAGTACTGAATGATGATTAATGGATCACTTAAACAAGATTCAACTGCTTAGACAAATCCAGTATAGAAAACTGAGGAAAGGCACACTATAATACAAAGAAATAATAAATTAAACTCTTCAGCTGTAACAGACACAATACCTTCTATGTTGTCCCCTGGTTTAAATTCAGTCCCATTCACTGTAATGGTGTGCTCAGGTGACAGATGAGGAGAGCTACCATGACAAGGCACCATGTTAGTACAGGCTTCTCTTACTTTTCCATTTGGATAGCCAACCACAGATGCATAGAGGCAAACAAATACCCAAACAGCAAAACCAGGCAGCTCCATCTGTATAAAATAAAATTTACAGGCAATTAAACACAATAAATATTTACATTACAGGTCCCCACTCCTCTTTAGAAATCAGTTGAATGGTGGAATACAAAACCATGTTTTAAAAAAGCATTCATGAGAAGACACCACTCCCAGCTGCTGAATAACTTCTGCTTCTGATAACTGCCAGACATTTTTAGAATGTTCTGATACCATATTTCAGGCCATCTACAGGTTGTCAATGGATCCCTCCATCCACTGGGTAGATAATTTCCCTCCATGCATTTTGACAGCACTTTTAAAATATCTTCTGCCAATCCCTCTCCTATTTTCCCCCAAAGAATAATAAAAAAAATTAAATTCCTTAAACATCTGCACAGGACATGGATCTTAAAACATGCTACATAGATATAAATGTTGACAGTATTGAGGAGCTACACAGCTAGTATCAAACCCACTTTTATTAATCATAGATTCAAATTTTGCATCATTACAGACTGCCTTTTGTTTCCACAACCCGTGTCTATTTCTCCACATATGACAAATAATTCCCCAGTAACAAGTTCTTCTTTTTGAAGGGAAACTAAAGTTGCCAAATGTCAGAAATATATTTTACACATGCAAGAGTGAGAATTTGGTATGAAGATTTACACAAAGAAAGATGTATGCTTTTTGCAGACAAGCACAAGACTTTTCCTTTGAACTCTTCCTTTTGGATATTGGACCTCTAGACAACTAGTCAAATGGACTGCTTGTCACACTCTTGTCAAGGGAACAGCATGCATGAAAGACATGGGATAGTAGGACCCCATAGCCTAAACCAGTTATACGAACCCCTAACCTCAGCTTTCACCATACAGTGTTATGCCCTGCCACAATACTGTTCTGATAAAAGCTGTGGCAATTGTTTTGCTGTTCAGCAGCATGCAGAGCTTACAGCTGTACTGTGGTTTACAGAACACCTTAGCCAACAAAAGAAAGTGTTTCCACATCCAAAAGGCCAGGAGAACAGAGATAAACTTCCTTTCAATCCTTAGGCACAAGAAGTGAATTATCAGCTCTGGTGGAACATAGACCAGCCAAGGTGGTCTGCCTTCTGGCAGGGCCATGCCCGTTTTGCAGCAAGTGATAAGAAGTATCAGGTTATGAAGTTCCCTGACAGCATGGATGGACATGAAGATAAACACACAGAGCCATTTCAGACTGAACTCTTCATACCTAAAAAGCAGCAAAAGAAGACAAGGAGCATCATTAATCTTATACAATAGAAGTCATCAACATGAACTCTTCCAAAGTTCTGATACATGGAAATCCACAATTTCCAAGGCAATGCTATATTTATACTTCAACATATGGGCTCCTCAGCAACTTTACACCAATAAACAGAAGAAAAAAAGTAAGAAGTAAGAGCTGGTGAATGTTAGGTTTCAAGAACTAAAAAATAAAAACCCAACCCTCAACTCTTCCCAAACATTCAAGATAACATTATGATCATTATCTTTAACTTTTAGTTAAAGTATTTCCTTCTAGTTCCAACACTTCCCCAAAGTGTCAAAAGTTTACAGCTAATTGATTTTATACATAAGTTAAAGATGCCTATAGAAAGCTAAAGGCTAAGGTTCAGTATAATTACATGTAGCAGAGAAATTTTCAAAACAAGAAGAGATAAGGCTGCATATCACAGAGCCAAGAAAAAGAGTGGGGTAGTATTCTGCTTTAAGTAGTAGAGGATGTGGTAGTGATGTAAAATGAAATAAGAAATACTCTTGTCAGATTGAACTGACTCAAAAGCTGGCAGAAGAAAAAGACTAAGTAGAGATTAATAGAATTTTAAAAAGACCAAAATCTGAAAAAGATTTGGATAAATGGAGAGCAGAAAGTTACTTCTTTCTGTGTTGAAAACAACTCCTACAGTCACTGCAGGTATCAACAGCTAAGGAAGCTCTGGTAGCCTAATAGCTCATGAGCACAGTGCTCACACTCCAACTCAGGATCTCTTCATAGAACTTATCTTTTTTGAGCTGTTTAACTTCACTAGCTACATAATGTGAAATCTAAAAATAACTTCAGAGAGGAAGAGGAGATGAGACAACAGGCAAGGCAAACATACTATCAGTTCAAAGGTACAAAAACTACCATCGACAGAAATTTCTCCTGAGCCCCATCAGACAAGGGCATACAGAAAAGGAAAGAGCCATCTGAAGGGGAGTAACCCATATTAATATAAGGGGTTTATGACACATTCCTTTAGAAATAAATCCCTACAAAGGGAAAGCAGACAGTCTCACTATCCAACAGTCACCCTCCCTCTGAATTCATAAAAAGAGCCTGGGTTGGCCTCTTCTGCTGTGTTAGAGGTGGTCCTATCAGGACAGCTGGTGAGCATGGATAAAAAACATATTCATATTAATTCATTACTTTTAAAATACAAACACACACTCCTATGCACACAACACATACATACCTCAGTATCTTGTTCTTTCTAGGAACAAGAATTTCAAGGGCATATGTGTTTCAAAATTATTTTTTGTAACAGTTTGAATGTAGGTGCTTACCTT
The DNA here is from genome assembly GCA_013398615.1 of Brachypodius melanocephalos. Taxonomy (NCBI): domain Eukaryota; kingdom Metazoa; phylum Chordata; class Aves; order Passeriformes; family Pycnonotidae; genus Brachypodius; species Brachypodius melanocephalos. The sequence goes on along the minus strand of VZSR01000245.1, from coordinate 1,104,858 downwards.
ACAGCCAGTCCTGTTACAGTGACATGGTCTGAGTAAAACTGCCATTGGCTCTCTGCTTGTAGTGAAACAACTTCTATTACTTTGTAATCTCTTCTATTTGGTTTGCATCTAACTGTATTAACCTTTACTGTATCCTGGAAGCTTGTCTGAAAAAAGAAACAGTACACACACAAAAAAGTAAGGTTTATAAAGGCATCTTTACTTCAGGCATTTATTTTATACAGCTTCCCCACACTTAAGCTGAATGCATGATGCTGTAATGAAGCACTGACCCTGCAGCTTCCTTTGCCTTGTCAGGCACTTCTCCAGACCTCAAAGAGCTTCACACTAAGTAATTACTTAATTATCTTCTGGTGCAGTTAAGGGCAAGCAGGGGAGCCTACAACCAACTTTTGATACCTTTTTCCTCCAAGTATTAGTTAATACAAATTTGCAGCATGATTTTAAAGCTCCTTATGCATTTACTCCCTATCAAAGAGATGCTTTATTTTAGAAGAAGAAGAAACAATTTCAAAAATATGGCAACTTTGTATTTTTTTCCATGTATCTCACCAAGAATGGACAGGAGGCAAGGATGTTGCCTTGTTTGCTTTAATGATTTTACTTGGGCAGCTCCTCTGCATAGAAACTTCAAGGCCCCAACCTTGCAAACTTTTACCTATGTGAAGAATCCCAAAAAGCCGTATTTTGTGGCCCCAACAACTGACTTCCACTATAGCATAAGCACATTTACTGTCACTGTGATCATAGAGCCATCTCCTATGCACGTTAACAGAAAACAAAATAAGAAACGAATATTTACATAAGAAGAAGCAAAAAAGATACCAGAGGAACACGGCATGGCTTCCAGATAAAAGAAGCCATAGCTTACCTTTACTCATTAAGGCACACAGGTTTAGGAGTTTTCTCTAAAGCAATTCAGAAAGCTCGCATGAAAGGCAGCAGCTACAAGGTGCTTTAAAAACGCCACCAGATTTTACTTCACTTCATATCTGTTCCAGATATTCTATTAAGCAAATACACTTTCCAAAAAGCTTGCGGTATCCACTTTGAGCACTCACTGGCATCAGTTTAACCCAGGTACTACTACAAAGTCTACAGCAGCTCCTCAGCCCCGCACGCCTTTGCTCCAGGGAGCCCCACTCTCCTCTCTGACAGCGCTGCAGCAGAAAAGGGTGAGGAGGAAGGTGCGGCCGAGCCAGGCAGCCCCTCGGTCTGCACCAGCCTTCCCCGCGGCCGCGGCGATTTTCTGGCTGCGGGGGCGGGCGCAGGCGGTGCCCGCGGGGCGCGGAGGGCCCGGCCCGGGCGGAGCCGCGAACCGGGCGCCGCCAACGCTCCGAGTGCCCGCCCCAGGTGCTGCCCGCCGGGAACCCCCAGAACCGGAGCCTGGAAGGTGTTAGGGCACCTGATTCCTTTGCAGCTTCCCAACGCTGGAGGTCTGGATGGCCGTCCTGAGTTAACAACTAGAGTTTTACTGAGAGATCGGCCTTGTCAAAGCTTACGGAGCTCATTAGCGATGCTATTCGTGCGCCGAAAGGTGGTCACATATACAGGCTTGCAAAATCAGGCCTTTCTTATCAAGAAGGCAAATAAATACTGGCTGTAACTGGGGCTTTGCTGGTAGAAACTGCATTTGCTTACACAGGCTTCTCCGACTTCTGTATTGCTTAAATCCAAGTTCTCAATTGCTCACAAAGCAGCACAAAAAGACAATTACTTAAAAATCCAATGAGAATTTTGCCCTCCCACAGCATAGAAATATTGTGTTGTGTTAAAAACACCTTTACTGGAGAGTTCTAGTGATTCAGTTGCTTACTAGCAGTTCAGAGCAGTTGTAGAGATCTTAATACTATTAATTTAGTAATATTTTAAAAAACCAAACAACTTATCTACTAAAATATAACAGACTAGGAAATGCTCTGTTAGTGTTCACTCTTTTCTCTGCTTTTATAAAAGTAGCATTAACCTTTAGAGGTACCCTGTGATAACATATTAAAAATACATTTAATGTGAAGACCAATAAGGGATTACTTTACCTCCTAATCAGAAAAATTATTTGGCTGTTACACTTGTATTTTCTTGCTCATTAGAGTCACTGGGAAGCTGAGGTCTCATTGTTCAGTAACTGAAGAAACATTATGCATAAGCAGTAGCTTGAAGTGAAATATTGCTATTTCCCCCTAGCCATTCTTGACAATATTTAGGTTCGTAACTTTCACAGAGTATAGTGGAATTAATATACAAATATTTTAAGATAATATTTTAGGGTCTTGGCTCATTGACAAAATGAGGTATGTATGTCTGAAACATTATATTATATATAAGTATATGTGTAAGTAATTCCCTCATTAAGACCCACAAGGAGGGATGAAAACAATTCTGTTGGAAATGGTAATCAGAGTTTAAGAAGAAAATATATTTTTTCTGTGAAAAGTAAAGAGGGTAAGGCAGCAAAGACTGTTTTGCTTATCATTGTATAGCTTCTCTTATTTCAAAAGATGGTAGCTATTACTAAAGAGCTGTAAAGCAAGAAAACCAAAAAAACACCAAGAGAACCAGAGAGAAGAAAAACCAACTGTGTAACTACTGAGTACAAGTCCCCATACTACTGCACAGGCAATCATCAATCCATCTGGAAGGGCTCTTTCCAAACATACCAGTCTCCTTAAAAAAATAATAAAATCAATAGTTCTGCAGCCTTCATGAAAATGTTTCTATGAAAGGGCACTGCATGCTACTTTGTTAAGTGTCATATCCAATATAAAGTAAATAGAACACATTAGGATATATGAACTATTAAAAGTCCACAGCTGTATCTTCTTTGCAAAGTGTGCTGCAGCTGTTGTTAGTATGTTCATAACAATTCTGTGTTTATTACAAAGCAGCAGAGACATAGAGGGCTGGGGGTGGGTTTGAATCTTCCTGTAAGCCTGAAGAGAGATAAAGCTGTGTAACCTACTATTGACCTGTGTCAGAGGATGAGGATGTCAAGTGGCAAAACAATGACACAACATCTAACATGAAAAGAAGCTGATGAGGGGTTTTTTTGCATGGTTTATTATAGGCACTTAAGGAAGTAAGTGAAAGCTTATAATTTTGAAAGCAATGGGAATTTCGTAGAGGAGACTTCATTCCCAGTATATAAAGGAGAAATTCTCTTGCTTAAGAACTGAGAAAGCAATTAAGTAAATATACATAATTTTGGAAATTAACTATTGTGCAATCCAAGGTTTATACTGATAGCTATTCTACTTTTTAAGCCCAAAGCTATATAGGGAACAATAAGCCATTGAAGAGAACCCATGTTACTATGTGATTCCTTCTAATCAACTTTCCTCTTAGGTATTAAGCTAATTATTCAGCAAAACTGTGGCATTTTAGGTCAGATCTTGCTCAAGTTTCATATATGTTCATTGAGCTCTATGTTACTGGCAAGGTTATCCCCATAAAACATCACTGGAGTTCAAATCAAGTGATCTGCAAAAAGGCTGCATCCCTACCAGATTGTTTTGATGATGGATAACTGGATCAAAGAAAATTTTGTTACCTATTTTGAAATACTGAAATCTGTTTGAAAAAGTGCATTTGGATTTGGCTAAATACATGCTGGATACTAGGCTTTCTCTGAAGATAACAGTCCTGGCACCAATATTTACTCACTCTCTCTAGGGTAAACTACACATATGAGACTGTGTATTTCAAGATTTTTCAAGCTTTCAGCATTTTTCAAGCTTTTCAGCATTATTTTCTTAGTTAAAGATGTATTAGGGAATTAACAGCAATATTTTTATCTTAGATATGAATTCTTCCTATCAAACCACTTTGTATATGGTGGGGAAGTTTTGTCACAAACAGAGGGGAAGGTTGAGTCATTGAAACAATTCTTACCATCTAAAAGGAAATAAATGATGATAAAGTCACAATGTAGGATGAGATATTTTTCTCCATAATTAATAATTTCTTTTCCCTTGAGCTTTGGCACTCTTTCACACTTATCTGTTTTACCAACTTTACTGTTAAGTTACAAACTAGATTAAAGCATTCTGCTTATGTTCAGAAATTTCCTTCTAATGTTTGCGGTTTTTGGTTCTTTACTAATCACATTAAGTTTTGAATTTTTTTACGTCACAAGTAAAATTCAGACTTGGAACAGTGTTTATACGAAAATACTTTACCTAGAGGCAAGATGCGTTTTACATTTTCAGTCAATGACTGTCACAAGCCACCCGGTGGCAGTAGCCAATCAGTCAAGTAAGGTTTGCAAGTCGACTGCACAGAAACCTGCTTTGGTTTCGTATCTCCTGACACAACAGGTGATGTCCCTGTCCCATAGCTTTCCACCAAAATATGTACCCACTTTGACTTAAATAGATTAAAAAAAAAAAAAAAAAAAAAAAAAAAAGTACTTCCTTGCTTATCTGAAACAAAATATTTGAGATTGGTTCCCTGATACCAATTTGAGACAGGTGTGTATAGGTGCTATGAGAAAATGACACACAATCACTTTTCTGAAAGTCTCCACTTATGCAGTGCACAACACACATAAATTGATAAAGGACTTCAGTAAAATCATTTCACCCCGTCCAAGTGATGTGGGTCCATGCTTTATCTGATGCATACTAGCAAGTTTTATCTGATAAAAGTATTGCATTATTAACTTTACTGAGTTTTCTGTATTTTCTGACCATTGCTGTGATGATTTTTTAAATTATTGATTTTATTATATCAGCAAGATGTGATAAGTTTTTATTGTTCTGCTTTACAGGGAGCAAAGAGCTTGCTGGCAAAGACATTGACCTGTGAGTGCTTCAGTGTAAGGCACTTTAGACCTGATTACAGAATTCGTAATGTGAAGCTCAGATTAATTAAAATCTTGTACAATGTTCTCTCACACATTTATCAGTTTCTTTGCCAGCCAATCTCAATTCCATCTTTGCCCCTGGCTTTTTTTCTCTGCCCTTTCAACTCAGATTAGGAACTCATTTTCCTACTCTTTTTCGTGTCATCTCAGAAATCCTTTCACAGACAACCCATTTCCATTTCTTCACCTTCTCAGCAATTTGATTCCCTCATGGCTTCTAAATGCATTCTTTGTTTAGACCCAGCACATCTGTGGGCTTTGCAGCTGCTCTGGGCTCAAGCACTAGCAGTCCTGCTGGAGGATGACGCACAGCACTGTGAGTTGTGGCAACATTCTAGTTAGTACACGCCCAGTGCCCTGTGGGGGAACCATGTGGTGATGTTTGAGAACCCTCCATGGGAACGGCTGCAAGGATTTTTAGCTCTTACTTTACCAAGTCTCACCTAAGTGTTTGCAGAGACTTTCAAAAGTTAACAAACCAGTAAGACCATAACAGAGCTGGTAAAAGGTATATTCAACACTGTGAGCTGCGAAAGGAATAAGGGAGAGGAGATTGTTTCATACCAATTTTTAAGTCCTGTAAGCAGCAATCCTTGAGTGATGAGCACAGGGGAATATCAAGCAAGGTGTAAAGGGACCTAATCCAGACATGCTATGGAAAGCTGCCTCCTGCACAGTCAAGTTAGTACATGGTCAATTTGGAAGCCAGTACCTTTGAGGAAGTTCTAAATTTTCTCAGAAGCAAAATACAAAAGCTGTTCCATTGTATGAGACACTAATTCCTCCAGCTGAAATGGAGAGCCAGTGCTTTGTGCAGAGGTAGGATACTCAAAAAGTCTGGACAGTAGCAGCAGCAGTTTGTCCTAAAATACAGCACTAATTCCTAGGTCCTGGGTGTTCACATAGGCACCACCACCCAGTTATGGGCAAACTACTTCTCATCAGTAATCCTAAACTTAAATTCATGGATAACCAAATGATCTGATGGTATCGATGGGACAAACACTAAGGACTTTTATTTTCTGGTAGCAGCATTTAGAGATGGTTCAACTGTAAATGTTGTGCTCTGATTGCTGTATAGCAAAAGATTTGCCAGTCTGAATTCCAGCTTTGTAGCACTCTAAAACCACTCTTATATCATCTGCCTTGTTCTTCCTGCTCATGTTTAATATCTTTTATAACAAATGCTTGTGGTAGTCATACATCTGGTGAAATATTTTCCTTCTGCAATATATTACACCATGTTAGCCTGTTCAAATTACCCTGGCTTGAATTCTGCCTGCACTGAAAGATTACAGAGAAGGACTACAGTCCCCAATATTAGCTTTCAGATAATGTTATGTAATTATTTCTTTGCTTCAAAATCAGATGTCAAATACATAGAACAGAAAAGTAAAATCAGTTGGTTACCATTTGAACTGAAAGGCCTATCTAGGTAAGATTTAAGGATTGTTATTTTAATGGACTGGGAAAATATCCATGGTATTCTCAGCATAGGCTGATATTTTAGGAAGGAACATCAAAGGATATGGAGTGTGCCAGAGACATTCTGAATATTTATTTTTGAGGAGGAAATAGATTTGCTTGATAAGACATTGCTACAGTTCATTCAGGAATGGATCCATTCAAGTCTTAAATTTCAGTACATCTCACCAGTGTTACATGGAGCAAGTCACAGGAAGGCAGAAGCGCTGGTAGTGGTTCAGCACACTGGTGTGATGTGTTCTCTTTCTGCAACAAAAATTGGCCCAATATATGTGAATCAATTTTGCACTTTACTAAGTTAAATGGTACAAGAATATAATTCAGATACTTTGTTTTGTTTGCCAAGTCCCCATGTTTGCAGATTATTAATATCAAATTAATGGGATGCTGTTAGCCAAAGCACAGTCAAATGTACCTTAAGCATTTATGTGAAAAGCTACCTTAAATGACATTTTATACAGTTCTCTTTAAAGATATTTGCATTGAACTTTACGATTTTCTATTAAAAATTAAACTCTATTAAAAATTAACCTTCTATGGATTTTTTTGAGGCCACACAGTAAAAGAATGGCCAAACTGGAACTGAAAAGAAACCAAAAACGTTAATCTTTAAATGGCCAAACCAACACTGCCTTACATGAAAGGCCAGTAAGGACAAACTAAACAGGTTTGTGTCCTAGCCTCTCCATCTCATACAATTTCTGGCTTAAATAGACACTTTTATTCCAGCCTATCATTTATTCACTGCCCATCAAGCTATTGCAATCTGTTAAGCCATTTAGAAGGGACTTTTAAAAAAAAGGTACAGGTGATTATGTCAATGTTCTCACTAATGTTTTCACTCAATACTAGATTCTAATGTCCAAGAATATACCCAAATTTCTGCTACGCATGTACCTGTCTAAGAAAGGACTTGTTTTCAGTCACTGCATAGCAAAGATCTAACTCAGAAAAGACTGCAGTTTAACCAAACGGCAGAGATACCATTTTAAAGAAAAGGAACTTTCTTTCAAGTTTGCATTTCTGCTTGAGAAATCCCCGTTACAAAACAAAAGCTAGACAGAAGATTCAACACCTCTTAAACTTCTTATTGTTTGAACAATAACACAGTGTTAATTCATGAATTTATAGGGCATGAGCATAGAGCACTGAGACAAAATGTGCTCACTTTAAATTTTATAAAGTCTCATATTTCTTGTATGCAGGCCAAAGGAATCTGCTTTCAATTTTAGTTAGATGTTAAGTTCTCTCTGTGCTAGTTGTTATTAACTGTTGTTACTGGGAACTATTTTTCTGTTACTAAAAATAAAAAGCAAATGCCACATTTTACAGTGTGGGAACTTAGAGTACTTTTTACCCTTTAGAACAGGCATAAGCAATATGACATTAGTGAGATGTGACACCTAGTGAAAAGCTCCCCAAAGTGTACTGACTCCACTGCTAGGATAAGTGTTCTGTAACATTGTGCTGCAAAACAGGAGGTGAGAAAAGAGGACCACTAGAAAGGTGTATGTAAAAGGATTGAAGAATTCTGGTATGAGTACATTTGAAAATGCTGCAAAATTATTTCCTGATGACTGTATGTACTCTTATCTTGAAACAACTATTGATCATTTCCTGCTCTGGTGTATCATAATCACACACAGAGAAACTGCAAACTGAAGATAAAATGTCACTATGAAAACCACCCCTTAGATGCCAGTGTAGCAAATGCTCAGTTGGTGTTGGCTGTGTTCTAGACAAAAATGCAATGCTCAGAGGTAGCACTTGTGCATTCATGTTTTTCTGGGGTGGTTTCCATACAGAGAAAAACTGCTCAATTTACATGTGGTGAATGAACACAGACCCAAGGTCTGTAAGGGATGGGCCAGCATAAGAGAAGATGCCAATGGAAAAAGGATTAGAGAAGTCTGCTCTGTTCCTGATTACACTTCATCAAGAGATCTGCAACATTCATTCTCTTTGAAACAGTATTTTTTTTAATATTGCATTGAAGGCCAATGAAATTATACTCTTTCAATTATTAAGTGATTTCACAGTACCTGGGAAACTTTTTTTGCTGTGTAATGAATCAAGTCCTTTATTTACACTGTTGACACTTGGTCTAGCTACAGTCACAAATTATGTCAAAATAACTGGCTCAGGCTTGGTTTCCTAATGATTTTTGTCCAGGACACTAAAAAAAATTCCTTTTCATAAACCTGGGTTCATTCCAAAATCTGTCTCAATACATTGCGTAGAGGCAGTGTGCCAGTGCAGATCTAGTAAGGGTAGTGTGAGCTTCTGTAAGGAAATCAAACATTTTGAAACTTAGTAACAGGAGAGAAATTGCCCTCAATAATACCCTTTTGGTTTCTATCTTGCTTTACACGAAGTATTCAACATGCACTTTAGAGTAATTATTTATGTAAAGGACTTGGCTTTACAATAGGCATTATTTGCTATCCCTCTCTGAGAGCTGCTCTCTGTGTAAGCAGCTCATGAAATTTCTAAATGCCAGCCCATTTGCAGTATGTGACAGGACAACAGTAACCCTGCAGGAAAAGACATTTGTGCAAGGCTCTGTGGCAGACCAGCTGCAGTCACTTCAAGCTACTGAAGTTTTCAAAGGACCCTAGCAAAAAGATAGTCCAGATCTCTTTTAATTACCTCTGTTGGTTTTGTTCCTGTGACTTCCACAACTGTTGAAGCTTCCTGTATTTCCGATTCCTATGTTGTATCATCTTCTTTTCTGGGACACATCAATTCAGAGGAAACAGCCAGCACACCAGAAGAGCCAGGGTTCTGCTAGGTGCAAGTCTGTCCTGTATGAGTGCAGGCCAGCAAGTTGAGTAAAGAATTAGGGGGCAGAAAAAGACAAAGGACACTGGGAGAATTCTACTGGGCACTCAGGAAATAGCTATGTGAAATAACTCAGATTGTAAGTATTACATCTGAATCACATCTGAATGAGCCTCAATGAGGTGAATCTTGAGAGAACTGCACTCACAGGGGTGCTTTTCCTTTCTCCCCCATTCTGTCTAGTAACCCTAATACATGTCAAGGGCATACTAGTTGACATATACACCAACATGAAAACCTTTCTTAACAATACCAAAAAACATTCATGAGGAACAAACTGATTTCTTGAAATTTTCAGAGGGAGGAGCAAGTGAAAGAGAAAATAAAGGAGAAAAGCTACCAAATGATTAAAAAACTTCAGTTTGAAATGAGTGGAAGTTTTTCCGTGAATATCAAGACCTTTGGACTTCCCCTAAATGCACTGTAATTGGATGAACACCCTGCAGCAAAATACACTTACAAGAGTATGCATGAGCTGGCTGGAAGTAAATGGTTAAGCCTAAATTGTTTTGCAGACTCCTTTCAATTCCACAAAATATACCACCTTTGAGAAGAAGAAAAACAGTATAACACAGTGACTGTAAATTGAGAAGTGCTTTTTTTTTAAAACGTATTTCTAGGCAATAAAAATAGACTGACCTTCCAAAGCTGCAAGGCTGACCTTTACACTGGGGTGCAGTTAATGACTTCGGTGGTGAGAGGCCTGGAGCAACTGTCGCAGGTGTTCTGCAATACAAAGCAAAGGTAAGGGCTGTCTGGTGTCAGCAGTTCGGATAACAGTATGCTGCAAAACAAAGCGGCGGGGGGTGGGTTTGTTCCGGTGTTTGGGATTTTTTTAAAAACCATGCTACCTCTTGGTCAAAGACAGATCCACGGAGTTTGTAGTTTTGTCCACACACTATATATAGCACTTAAACTCTGGCTGACATCATGTTTTTTCAGCAGCGCAGCCTATCAGGACGGAGCCGGCCGCCCGGCGCTGGGTGCCGGCCCTGAGGCAGCGGGGCGGGAACGCTGAGGGAACTCAGCGGAGCGGCGTTCCAGTCACGGCAAGGAGCGCCTGGGCCAAGAGGCATCAGCCGGGATACTCCAGGCAACCTTTGAAGCCACCCAGCCCTCAGCGGAGTGCCCGATAAACCGCACAGAGCTCCGGACTCAGGTGTCCGAGCCCCGCAGGGCCACCTCTCGTGCCTGTGCCCACCAGCCGAGTGTAAAGGCACTGGTGGGGCTGTGGCTGTAGAGGCTGAGAGAGCAGACAGGTACCACCGCGCTGCGCTGACCGACAGCCCTGCCGGGCTCTAGGG
>VZSR01000245.1:1016729-1094267 GCA_013398615.1 Brachypodius melanocephalos | reverse complement strand
TAGGGCGTAGGGGCGGGGCCTGACAGGGCGAGAACGAGAGCGGAGGGGCGGGGTAATCCCGGTCGGGCCGTCCTGGTGCGCCGCCGGGGTGGGTCCTGGGCTCTCGCGGGAGCTGCGCCGGCGCCGCCCGTCTCTGAGCGCGGCCGCCGCGGAACCAATAAACTTTGTTTAAAAAAAAGAAAAGGCAAGAAAAGGGCAGGGAGGGAGTGGTGCCACCGCGGCTGCGGGCAAGTGCGTCACTGACCGCCGAACCAGCCCGGAGTGGCCACTGCGGGCAGCTCCAGCCCCGGCTCCGCTCGGCCTCGGCAGCCGTCGCCCTCCGCGGGGAGCGGCGCCTCCGCCGCTCTGCGGGCCCGCTCGTGAGTATGGTGGAACGGCTGCGGTGGGCAGCGCTCCCCGCTGAGGGCGGCGGGGCGGTCGTGAGGGGCCTGGCGGGGCACTCCGGCAGCGCCGGGGCGAAGAGTGACAGGTGTCAGGCTCCCCCTCCGCGGGGGCACTCGTGTGCTCTGGCTGCGGGCCGGGCCGCGCTGAGGGACGGGAGCTGCTCCGGGGTGCTGCTTGCGGTGGTCCCCGGCCGCTGCAGGGCTGGGCTCTGCCTGACAGCTCGTCCCGTACCCGCCTCCCCTCCGCCCTGCCCTGCAGTGCCGTGTCTCCGCGCTCCCCCGGGACCGGGGAATATGTAAGCGCCGCTGGCAGCGTGAGGTGCTCCTGAGCGGCCGCGTCCTGCCGGGGGTCTCCGCTAACCCGCGTGGTCTTGTCTGTGTTCCTTCACGGCAGGGTTCGCCTCTCCCTCCCTGCACTGAGAGTCCCGGCGCGGCGGGAGCGCCGGACGGGCGGCCGCAGCCATGCCGAGCGGTAAGGAGACGAGGCTGCTGCACCTCGGCGAGATGGAGAAGCTGGACAAGACCCTCTTCAGGCTGGAGCAGGGTAGGGCTGGGTGCCGGGGCCGGGTGAGAAGGAAATGACCGGGACCTCGTCATCGTCTTTGGATGGTAGTGGAGAGAGAGCTCAGCCTGAAATGGTGGGATTTGGGGGTGTTACTTGGGTTCGGGTTTGTTTGTGAGTTGGGTTGGTTTGTTTTGTTTTGATTTGTTTCCCCTGCAGAGCTCTGTGGGCTCTGCACAGTTTAATCTGACTCGTTAAACTCTTGAGAACTGAAGAGCAGATTGGCCAAGAGCCGTCAGTCTTCATGGGACTGAAGCGCAAAGCATTTTTTAGACAGACCTTGTCCTTCTCCTTTTATAGCCTGTACTTCAGTGACCTGAAAAAGTCCTCATAAGTCAAGGTCTCCAGTGTTTATCTTCTTATGCAGCACTCCATGTTTTAATATTATCATTTTGAAATCTATCAGTAATACTAGCTTTTTGCAAAGTCTGCATGTTTGAGGTAGTGTTTCAGAATATAAGCTCTTTAGCAACTCTTAAATCTTGTTATGAGATTTGTTGTATTATCAGAGCTATGTATCTTGTTGCAAACTTCTAAGAACTGGATGTTATTTCTCTCTGAGAGTGCTTTTAAATCTATTTGTACAAAAAGCTCCAAAAACAAAAACCATCCCCTAACTGGTCCACTGTTATGCTGGTCAGCAAGTTTGGACCAAAAACTAAAGCCCTTGTCTAAAAAAACCATTTTTAACAGTGCAACAATTTCAATTAAGAGTTTTTGTGGATTTTATTACTGTGTGTTGCTGATCTGGGAGTGTAGAGGAGCAAGATTTTGGTTCTTGAGAATAAAAATTCTCTCCAACTGTATTGATTCCAAAATTTTCTAACGAGCCTAAGGGAAGGAAATGTCAGTAGTGAAGAAGTCTAGAGTTGATCCTAACTTCCATTTTTAACTTATCCATCCAGTTGTGTAAATTTTCTTGAAAGGAGGGAAGCAAAAGTGCATGGCTGTCAAACATTCAAAGTGCCTCTGCTGGTAGCAGTCTCTGAGAGGGCATAGCTAATTTTAAGCACAGCATTCCTGATGTCAGTATAACTCTTAGAGGAAATAAGATATCAATGGCATATATCCCTGTGATCTAATTTTAGTAATTCCTGTAACAAAATGTCAGGCCGGTACTGAAGAGAGTGTACTTAACCTTCCAAAAGTGGTTTTATACATGTATATATTGCACTCAAATGAACTTCATTTTACCTGAGAGACATTCAGATCTGAAAACAACTGCTTTGCCTGGTGGGTTTTGGTGCAGTGGTGATTTTGTTGATAAGAGAAATACAAAGTTGGATAACACTTATATTTAAATATATTCAGACATTGAATTCTGGTATTAGAGTCCCCATGATTTTACTTAATAAGCAAGTGGTTTTTTCAACTTAAGATATTAGAACTTGGTGTCCAGAATTTTTTACACTTTCTGGGTCATTATCTGTGTACTAATAATTTTCTCTTTTTTTTGCAAATACTCAGGTTTCTTTTACTGTCAGTTTTGTAGACTGCTAGGGCTGGTAGGTGATTTACTACACTTAACTACATGACTGGCATGTGCTGTGTAAGAGCTTACCTCTGTTTCATTCACTTGAAAGAACCCTGTAATTAGTCACTTGTGATGGTGACTCTCATACCTGCAAGTGGAAACCTTTCCTAAAACCTCCTGACTAAACAGATTTTTTTATGCCTAACTCATTATAGTACATATCCTTTTAGGTTCTAATTTTTTAACATTTTTTTCTCATTATCACAGGAAACAGAAAAGCTTAACCTTAAGCCTCTTCCTATGTATGTGTGACCTGCAGCACATATACAAGACTCTCTTTGGTTTGCTCAGATCTTTGAATGTTTAACAATTTGTATATTGTAGATCACACACAAATATGTATCATTTTTTAGTTAAGAGTATAAGGAGTTTAATTGTTTAGTGAACTCTCAATGAATAATGAAGGTATTTGAAATATTTTCTGGTTTTAAATGTGTTCTGATTTTTTTTCGGACATTTTCATGGGTCAGCCTACTACATAGACTTGTAAGTGCTTAAGTACTATAAGTACTTAAAGACTACATAACCTACAATATATAAAATTTTATGTAGTCAGATGATCATGGTGTTTTGCTGTATTTTGCTTTTAAAACTTTCTATATAGCAAAGAGAAACAAATTGGAAAGAATAGTGCCATGTAAGTAAAGGGAAAAGGATATATGTAAAGTATGCAAAGAACAGTGTTAGGAAGGAAGGGAGAGATGATGCAGTTCAGAGTGCCACAATATAAGAAAGGTTTAAACCTATTAGAGAATGTCCGAAGATGAGCAGTGAAGATGGTGAAGGGCCTTGAGGAGATGCTGTCTGAGGAGTGGCTGAGGTCACTTGGTTTGTTCAGCTTGGAGGAGAGGACACTGAGAGGAGACCTCATTGCAGTCTGCAATTTCCTTGTGAGGGGCAGACACTGATCTCTTCTCTGTGGTGACCAGTGACAGGAACCGAGGGAACAGCATGGAGCTGTGCCAGGGGAGGTTTAGATTGGATATCAGGAAAAGGCTCTTCCCCCAGAGGGTGGTTGGGCACTGGAACAGGCTCCCCAGGGCAGTGGTCACAGCCCCAGCCTTACAGAGGTCAAAAAGCATTTGGACAATGCTCTTAGGCACACGATGTGACTCTTGAGGCGTTCTGTTTAGGGTCAGAAACTTGAGTGGTCCTTGTTAGTGCCTTCCTGCTCAGGGTATTCTATGATTCTGTGCTGTAGAAATATATAATTCTGTTGAAATTCTTGCCAGATATAGTTGTGTTATTAACATAGTAGCAAATTAGGAATTGTATTAAGGGACTAGAAATACATAGTCGTCCTGATCAAGTGATTTTACCTTTTCTCTTTTTCTTTTTTTCTTGAGGTTTTGAGCTACAATTCCGATTGGGCCCAACTCTTCAGGGCAAGCCTGTTACTGTGTACACAAATTATCCAGCTTCTGGAGAAGTATTTGATCGCCACAAGTTTAGGACACTATCGTGGCACAATCCCACAGGAAAAGAAGATGACTCTGACAAGTACTGCAAGTTGGACCTCCAGATTTCTGGGTCATACCAGTACTATTTTAGTCTTGGGTAAGTACCTGCAGCCAAATGCTGCCTTGGTCTACAACCTGAAAAAAACCCTTTTTTTCCATGCATTTTTCAAATTGCATCCATGGGACCAATTCAAATCTACTGGCAAAAGACAGTGACTGATGGTTATGTGGTACTTTCTGGTGCAGAGATATTTTGGAGAACACACAGAACCAAGTTGATTGACTTTCTCTGAATACTGGAGAAGCAGGCTATTTTTAGAAGTTTTCAAATTCTTCAACATTCAGAGTATTTCAGTGATTATTTTGTACTTTTTTCATTGTATTTGAGGGTTGTCTTCTATCTAGCACAGAGTTTCTGGCATTCTTTACTTGGATCCTTTACTTTGTCTTTTCTTTTAGTGGGACAACTGCAGAAGAGAATGCCACTATCTGTGATAATTGTAGTCTGGTATTTTGTGTTTCTGGAAGATTACCATTTAGCTTAGGTACTTTCCTGAGGATAGGGCTCGAAATGTAGATCTCCATGTAATAGATGGGCAGTCATGCTTTCTGTGTTTCCATACGCCAAAAGGAGGAACCTGTACTCCATCTCAGAAAATAGCAAAGGCATCTCACTTTTCCAGGGTTTTAAGCTCTGTATCCCATTTGTATTCTTTAAATCCAGCGGAGAGATGTTGCCTAAGGGATGAACATTTCAGTGTTTACTATTCCCTTCATGTGTCATGCAGTCCTGTTCCCCCTCTCTCTCCAGCCACTGTACTGGTCTGTGTTTCTGGAAACCTCTGCTGTTTGAATTATCTCTCTGAAACTGACCAAATGGTACAATGGGTGTTAATTATACCAATGCAAATTATTTTTCCCTAGAAATGAAAAAAGTGGTGGAGGTTACATAGTTGTGGATCCCATTTTGCACGTTGGAGCTGATAATCACGTACTGCCTTTGGATTGTGTAACGCTCCAGACGTACCTCGCCAAATGTCTGGGACCATTTCATGAATGGGAAGATAGGCTTAAAGTGGCAAAAGAAACAGGTAATGCTAATACATATATTCAAGGATAGAAGGTTTTGTTTCGTGATCAACACCCAAAGTTACATGGAAGAGCTTCAGTGTAAACAATTTGTAGATTCTTTGTTAATTTTATATTTACTACTATATTCAATTTTGTTAACTGATTAAGTCAGTGAATTGAGGAAAGTATTGGCAGAGGTGCAAAAATTCAGGGATTTCCTAATATGAGAAACCATTTATTTTATTGTTTTCATTTCAGATAGACTTGGAAGTTTGTAGAACTGACAAGAGTGGTTTTTAAAGCTTATGTTACACAGCGTTTCAAGGGGAAGATTCAGATTAATTTACACTGGTTACTCCAAACACTAGCTCTAAATACATAAATGCAGCTTACTGTGCATCTTTCAATTAACTTTGACTGATTTTTTTTTTTTCTCATTAAATAATTGGGTTTTCATTACATAGGTTACAACATGATTCATTTTACACCACTACAGAAGCTTGGACTATCTAGATCATGCTATTCATTGGCTGACCAGTTAGAAGTAAATCCTGAATTTTCAAATCATAATAAAAAGTGCACTTGGAGCGATATTGGAGCACTTGTGGAGAAAATGAAAAATGAATGGAATATGCTTTGCATCACAGATGTTGTCTACAATCATACTGGTATGATTTTCATGTGTTAATAACCAGATTGGTCCTATAAATATATTCCATTATTTCCCTTAACTTCTCCCTCTTGAACCCATTTTTAGTAGCTGTTTTAAACAATGTAGTTGTCTCTGAGTCTCTCAAATCCAGGACAACTCCTTGCAATTATAACTGCTATGTGTCTGTAACAGGAATAAAAGGACTTAGTATTGCTACTGAAAGAGTGAGGAGAACCCTTCTTAAAAAGAACTAATAAGCTGTGTATCTGTATTTATGTAGTATGCCTGTCTTCATGATCTGTGGTGTGCAGTTCCCGTATATTTGAAGAGAGTCTGTATTATGAACTGTATGAGCATAAACTGAGTACTTTCTTGTTAAACAGGGTATTATGCTTATAGCTGCTTAAAAATAACTGCTCTAACTTGGGTCTAACATGCAGACTAGAGACAGAGTTTGGACAAGAAGGTAGGATTAAATAATGGGGTAAATTTTACAGTTCAATCTCTGGGGAAAGAACAAAGGAAGAGCTTTGTGTTTGGGGCACGCTTTTTTTTAAGCATAGATATGTTAATACATCAAAGGTATTACATTTCTTAATTGCATGAGGGACAGTGAATTTTATTCTGTGTGATCTGATGAAACTTAAATTGTAGTACTTAATAATTTGTAATTTTGTTGATTATTTGGACAGTGAATTTTTTTTTGTTTATAATGCAGTTTTTACTGTATACTGTAATTCTAAAGATCATGATTACCATTCTCATAGCAGAGACTACAAGGGGTTATGTAGATTGATGTCTTTTGAGGCTCAAAAATGCCTAAACATAAATGACTTCTGAATTTCAAGCTTTATTTGCTTTAGTTCATTGGTGTTGTCTGCTGCCAAACATTCTTGTCCAATCAGTCTGCAACACAGTGCTTTCCCTGTCTTTTTGTTGAGAAGTTACTAATTATAGCTGTTGGCTCTGTGTCTGAGGGAGTCAGGCTTTTAAACATCCTCCCAATTCTGGATAAAAAAATTTCTTAGACTTTTCAAGTAAAAGTCCAGTTTCTTCTACAGATGCTTGAGATCCTCTCATTTTGTAGCAGTGTATATTTGCATGCTACTAGGGAGACTGTTTTTTGATGGGCAGGAAGATCTAGCTATAATAATTACACAGCAGAATATATTTGAGAAGGAAAATGTCATGTTTGGCTACTTTTGTATAGAAGGATGTTTTCAGGTTACATTCAGAGTTAAAGTAATCTCCATTGGGATGGATGGCTCAACATTTGGACTATGGTAAAAAGATATTCAAAGTGTCTTCTAAAAGGATAGAAATACTCAGGTGATTGTGGTTCTTAGATCATTAAGCATTATCCTTAATGGCTTCGTTGCCTGCCATGACTCCTCAGCTTACCGTGGTTCTATCTGTTGGTAGTTTCTGCTTTCTAGTGGAGACCATTGTGTAAAAATGGCATTGCTTCCCCTCTGGCCCTGTGGGAGCGAGGCAGCATCCCCTGCAGGATCAGGTTTTAAGCTGAGGTGTTTGGTGTTCACTGTGCAGTGAAGCCCACGCTGTGGGCGCAGCAGGGAAGGATGGCAGTCAGCTCTGGATGTTTCTGTGAGACTCCAGTGAAGGGCAGCATCTGTGAGCAACTTGAAAAGTGAAGTCATGTGCTGATGTGAAATGTCCCTGAGCCTTTGGCATCTTGGCAGGAGTATCATGGATAAACTTGCAAACCCTCTCTGGTAACTGGGTATATTCAAATAAGAAATATATCTACATTTACTTTTCACCAGGAGACAGAAAAAAACAGTTGGAGTTTTTTCTTCTCTGAGTTTTCCATAGCTGTAATAAATTGTATAAAGTAGTAAAAACAAACTAAGTAAATGATGTATTCCTCTTCTTTCACAAGAGGCTACTGTTGTACGATTACAGTATAGCACTTGAGTAAATCTTTCTTTCAAGCACTTAGTCATATCAAACACCATATTTTCCCTGCTTTATAAAGGATCAAAAAAAAAATAAAAAAAAAAAAACTTGGGCCATGAGCGTCACAGCTAAATATTAGGTTTGTGTTTAATTTATGTAAAAATGAATTAGTCACTTAAGAAAATAATTTCAGATTTTTCTGAGAATGTGATAAATTTTAGAAAGTTTTCTGTAATTCCTCATCTCGGTATTTCCATATTCCTATACTTACTTTATTCTATATGCATACCCTTTACTGTGCTTATTTTCTCCTTAGCTGTAGCAAATGTAATCACCAGTGATGTTTTGGATAATTTTTCTTCTGCAGAGTTAGATTTCTCTTGGTGATAACGTTGGGAATCAGTGGAGCTTACCTTCTGATCAGGAAACACTCTTCTGTTCTGTACCAGATTAATGGAAGGCCTGTTATCTTTTTTTTTTTTAAATGCTAACCCTTTAGGTTTAAATTATGTGCTGTCTTCTTAGAATTAATTGTATTTACTTATGAAATTCCTTTGTAGTAAATTATAGTTCTTCTTCAAAGTACCGAACAAGCTGGTTTTGCTTTCTGGAGAAGAAAATGTTTTTCAGAAGTAGTAAATGATAAAGAAGAAAAGAGCAGGAGAGAATAATCTGTTTGGCCTGGAACAGCCTTTAACAGCCTAAGCTTAATATTGCTTTACGTAACTTTAAAACACGGTGGGTTTAGTAGTGGGTTGTATTTAAACCATAGGGATTTTAATTTCTACAAGTGGTTTGACCTTATAATGATGGAATTTTGCCATATCTTGAGTTATAAAAGGGTGCTCAGAAGAGCTGTTCACAATGTAGACTGAGGTAGTACATTTTTATTTTCCTTTTGACATTTTTGTTTTAACTTCTTTGAACTAAGAAAACTTGGGATTTTAAATGTCATTTGTTCTGCCATAATTCTGGACACATTAGTGACTCTTCACATTTATTAATATAATAATTTGGTATATATTGTCGCATGTGTGAAGTAGTACTTCCTTTCTCAGCTGATTTTTGTTCTTACGCATTCTGTGAGGTTTTCTTTGTACTTTTAGTTTTATGATTTAGTTTTTCAGTTCTAAATATTTATTCAAAAGAATATATGAAATGTATTCTCAATTAAACAGTGTTGCAAAAGAGTTGCAAAAATAGAAAGATGTTAACTCTTGGATTCTTTTTCATTGTGATACTTCCAAAATCAAAATTCTGTGTTATGTATGTATTTACTTGTACTGCTGCATGCATGCTGTCTATGTTAGGATACTATACCTGTGTTCTAGTGAAAGCTCCTTACCTTCTCTGAGTTAATTTTTAATGCTCAGCATATCTTGTGGTGCTTGTTGATGCTGCAGGGAAAGATTGGCAAATAGACACAGAGTGCAGTGTTTGGCCTGAATGAGTGTTCCATTTGCATGCTCCAGACAGTGCACTCATCTTGCTGTGTAAGACTCAAGTGATGTTTCCTACAACTCAGCTTCTTTCTGTGGGCACAAGTGTCACAGCTAATCCTTTCTTAAATGCACATTTAACTATGTTTTGCATTAATTATTTTTTGGGTGTGGGCACTCTTCCTCTCTGGCTGTGTGTGGCATCTTGATAGGATGAAGAATATTTAAAAATAAACAACTCTATAACAGAAGTTTGGGACATATGTTTGGCTTTCAACACTCAAAGAATATCAGTATCTTATGTTCAGTAATTGATGTATTTCTTAGAACGAAAATTTGATTTTTTTTGTTGTTTTAGAATTGGTGATACTGTTGCATATTTTTATGTAACTAACAAAAAGTTTTCCTACAGTCTCTGCAGCTGTTTTTTTGATCAAAAAAAGTCAATCAGTAAGAATATTTCTGCACAAGATATGATTTTCTGTTGATATGGGAAAATTTAGTTAAAATGTGGATGACTGTATGTGCTATAGTACCTCAGCTTCTTGGTGTTAAGATGTTTACAAAATACAATAAAGGGCTCAGCTGATGTATTTACATTTTTGGTTGGGTTTTTTTCCCCCTCTTTTTCTTCATTAAGCTACTAACAGTGAATGGCTCAGGATGCATCCAGAATGTGGCTATAACCTTGTAAATTCTCCTCACCTGAAGCCAGCTTGGGTCCTGGACAGAGCTCTGTGGCATTTGACTGGGATGGTGGCTGATGGAAAATGTATTGCTAAAGGGGTCCCTCCCTTGATTGAAAATGATCATCACTTGAATGTAAGTGAATGAGAACTAAGTTAATCTAATGAACTGCAGAAGTAGCTGAATAAATATAATATTTAATATTTCTAGGGTTGTGGAAATGCACAAAACATGATGCATACCTTGCAGATATATTTAGTGAAATAAGCCCTTACTCCCATTTTTTTAAACTTTTCTTAGTTGTATTAACAAACAACCTTAGTAACTAATGTAAAATTTTTATAATGCAAGTAACTAATGTAAAATTTTTATTTTTACAGTGTTTACGTAAAATAATTTATGAAGATATATATCCAAAACTTAAACTGTGGGAATTTTTCCAAGTGGATGTTAACAAAGCTGTGCAGCAATTTAAAACCCTTCTAACTCAAGGTAAAGGAAGATTTTGTTGTTGAAGCGTGTGAGTTATATACTTAGGGTTCAAGAGACATAGGTAGATTTAACATTTAGAAAACAGGAAAATGCTGGTTTTTACCATATGAGACATCCACTGTGCTGATTTAAGCATACCAAGACTGCTTTGAGGGCTGAGAAAATTTTTAAGGACTTCAATGCTTTCATCCACCCACATCATGGTTATGCTAGAATTATGAAAGTTGTATGTCTGTTAAATGTAATTCCTGATTTTACTTGAAGTATTCATTTCTGTTTTGTTCTCAGGCAAAATGGGCACTAAACCTGATCCAAATCAACATCTTCAAATACTTCAGGATCCGGATTACAGACGACTTGGCTGTACTGTGGATATGAACATAGCACTGGCAACGTTCATACCACACAGGTACCATGTTACTGATTACAAGTTAAAATCTAAGTGAAGCTAGATTTATGAAACAAAAAATATAGACATTCTTTTCAGACATGAGGAAAAATCAATTTTTGATTCCTTTTAGTAATTTATGCTGCGTGTTTCTAAAATATTTTTTCTGATTGTTCTGTTTTTATTGTACTCCTGAAGCAATGGACCAGCTGCAATAGAAGAATGTTGTAACTGGTTTCGCAAGAGGATTGAGGAACTAAATGCTGAGCAATTCAGACAAACTAGTCACCATCAAGAACAGGTGTTGAAATTACTGTTTTAATGCTGAATTATTTAAAATTGCAAATAAATGCAGGCATTTCAGTAATGCATAATTTAATTACTTCCAGGCTGTCAATTGCCTTGTGGGGACTGTGGTTTATGAACGAATCGCTTGTAATGGTCCTAAGCTGGGACCTATCAGTAGAAAACATCCCTTGGTTACCAGGTATATACATGTTTTCTTGTTTGTTTGGAAACTATTAGAAACTATCCAGGGAAAGCAAGTTCAAAGTTCAATGGAAGTATACATTTATATGTAGAAATACATGTTTTCGTTCACATGGACAAATGCCACTTAGCAAATTGACAGGGATTTTTAAACAGCAGCAGTAACTATTTCATAAGTGTGATCAGAAAGCATGAGGCAATGCTCAGAGCACATCAAAACCTTACATAGTGCAAATTGCTGTTGTAGGTGGAAGAGGAGTGGAACTAGGAAAGTTTACACCTTTCATGTTTTATGTTCTTGATGCCACTCATATCTAAAGAGCTATGGCTTTAATCTTAGATTGCCAGCTGACACCAAGATAGTGGCAACATCTGTTCTTGCTCCCTCAAAATAGAAAACTCTCAATTTGTGCAAGTTGCTTTTTTTTTTTTCTGTATTATGTACAAGCCAGTTCATAGCAGATACTTTAACTTCAAAGACAATGAATTGCAGCTCAGGTTGCCATATGTGTTTGGTGCTTTTCTCTTTGTTTTCTCTTTTAATTGTCTGTCTATTCCATAGGTATTTTACATATCCATTCAAAGAGCTGACTGTGGAGGAAGAAGAAACTATGATCCATCAGCCAGATAAAGCTTGTTATTTCATGGCTCATAATGGCTGGGTTATGGGAGATGATCCTCTCAGAAACTTTGCAGAGCCGGGTTTGTAAAAGAAATTTGAATTCTTACAAACCATTTGATATTCTAGCCAAAGTAAAAAGGATTTTATTTAATCTGTCTTTTTTCCAGATGTAATCCTATGAAGCTGCAGAATAGCAGATACTAAGCTTATAGCACTTTAATTTCCCATTCAGCATACAGATGAACTGTAAGAACTGGAATTTGAGGTACAGTTATGCAAGATTTGAGAGGGAAATTACCAGCTTTCTGCCACTGAAATGGGGACGTCCTGCCTCCTCACTTTTGTTATTGTCTTTGTTGCTTACTTTGTACTTTGTTCCAACACCAGTGCTTGTTGGCATTTCCATGAGACAATGACAGTGTGGCAGAAAAACTACTGCAATGAAAAGGTGAATAGTATTTTACTGCATTAGTGAGCAAAAACTGGATCCTTGAAAAGTCTGCTGAGTGGCAGTCAGGCAGTCAAGAGATGACCCAGTTAATCCAAATTAAATATGCAGATTACTTGTGAAGCTAAAATAGGGCATGAAATCACTATGCACTAAAATATTGCCTTCTAACTTCTTTGGGGACAGTGTTGATATCCTATAAAAGCAAAAAAATCTTGTGTTGAAAGTAGCCATTGTAATTAAAAGTCATCTGAACGTTTGAGTCTGCTTTACAAGATAGTCTGATGATACTTCAGAGTGATCTGCAGTTAGCAAACATTTAATTCTGCAAAGTAATCTACACACCTTTCACTAAATTTTATTTACTTTTATTCGTCTTCTCAAGGATTGATGTATGTTTAAAGAGTGTTTTTGTTCAGTTGCCTTCTGCCCTTTCTTCTAGGCCAACTTTTGTGGTTTTTTTTCTTCTCAGTCACTGATTTTAGTTAGCACTGCTAATTTCCATTACTGAGGTTTCTCTCGTAACCCTGCTACAGGTTTATGAGTGCTTTGTTTGTGCTATGCCTTTGTTTTATGCCACACATTTCAACATAGAACACAATGTGAAAATGTGGTACAAAAAGGCACAATAAAGGAATTGCAGAATAAATGCAGTCAGTTCTCTAAATGATCCTTTGAAAAAATCACAGCATACATGCAAAGAAACACAATTTTTCTATCCATCTGGCTGTGCTGCTATTAGTGAAGATAAGGGTTGGCTGTGCTTACGTGAATGTTTTGGGAATTTGTGGTAATTTACAGTTTCTGTTTTCTACTTACTGGCTTTGGAAATCCATCAGAGTCTGCTGTTAATAGAAGATAAAACTGTAAATTGTGGCTGTGACAGATGATGATAATACAGTGAGATTCTTTTTTGAATTTGGCCAGTGTGTGTAATTTTGTTAGTTTGTTTGATGCTTTTTTCTTTTTCTGAAGTACAGTTTTTTATACTACTTTGAAGAATTAAAAGGAATTTTATTTCAATCTGAAGAATTGTTTGAGTATCACTATAGAAACTAAATATTCCCATGGAAGAGTGTGAAGGTATACATTAGTGTAGTGTATATAGATTTTTGAGTTGATGTGATTTTTGTTAGAACTTTTACTGTTCATTACAGTGCTTTTCTGCTCTCCAGCAGTAGAAAATAAAAATGCCACATTTTCGTCTTGGTGCACATTCTACTATATATATATTTATATGCACTAAAGTGAATTTATTTCCTTTACAGGTTCGTATGTGTACTTGAGAAGAGAGCTCATTTGTTGGGGAGACAGTGTGAAATTGCGTTATGGTAATAAACCTGAAGACTGCCCATACCTCTGGGCACATATGAAAAAATACACTGAAATCACTGCCAAGTATTTCCATGGTGTTCGTCTGGACAACTGTCACTCAACACCCATTCATGTAGCTGAGGTACGCAAAATGAAGCTTGTTTATTGTACAGCACCTTCCTGCCTGTGAAACAGGTCCTGCAGATTTCACAGCAACAGTGCAGGACTTACGTGGCAGAGTTTAGGTGGGAATGAATCCTCCTCATAGCATAAAAGTTTCTTGTCTGGTGATGTTCAGAGATGATTTCCATGTTAAACAGTAGGGTGTTGTAGCTATTGTATCTTTTTATTTCTCTGCTTTAGCTGAAATACTGTGGATGTGGATGGGCCTGGCTAACTTTTCCTTCACTGAGCTGTGGATGTAGTGCAATGACTGCCAGTATCCAGAATGTCAGTTTGAGCTGGAGTCATTGCCAAGACTTGATTGAAAGTCTGATTGGTTTATTTTTTTTTTTTTTTGCCATATATTTTGCTATTGCTAAATTAAGCAGGAAGTGGTTCGCTTCACAGAATTTAAAAGCTGGTAATCAACTCCTGCAAAAAGTTTAGTCTGGCAGGTGTATTGCTAAGATAGTGCTTCTTGTTTCCCAGGGAGCTGACTTCGTCCAGAAGTTGTACTTGCCTAGTAAATTAGCTTTAAATAGGTTTGGAGTAGTGCAGCTTGTTAGCGCTTACTCTTAACTTTGTAACAGAGCTTAGGTAAATCCATGAAGAGCTGTCTAAACAAGTTGATTTGCCCACACAAGTTTTAAGGAGCTCCTAAATGCAGCCCTGGAAAAACTTCTCCCATTCTTTTCTTTAGTGTTGCTATTTTTGGAGTGGTAGCTGCAAAGGCGTAAACTGAAGTGCTGCTCAGATTTCTTAGTTCAATAGGTATCTCTTTAATCCAGTCTTTGCTATTGTATGTTTAAAGATGTTGTTTTAAAACAAAGTAGTAGTTAGCCTGAAGTCTACAGAAAATTTCTTAGAATGACTTAATCCATAAGTAATATCTGCAAAATATAACCATGGTTTTCTGAGACCTCCATGTTATCAGTATTTTTAATGTGCTGCATATATGAATGATTCATTTCTGTTCTGTTAACATTCATGTTAATGTTTGTGTATACATAGCTGACAGTGGATGTCTTGCATTAAAAATGTATTATGATCTATAGGAGATGCTAGCAACAGCCAGATCAGTCAGACCTAATCTTTATGTGATAGCTGAACTCTTCACGGGCAGTGAGTACATTGACAATGTTTTTGTCAACCGCCTGGGAATTACCAGCCTGATTAGAGGTACAATAAGCAGTTGAAAATTATGTAGGATTGTCGTGTATGGTTTGGAGTTTTCAATGTGAAACTAACATTGGTATGCTTTTTTATTTTTCTTACATATTCATGTTCTTTGCTTATGCAATCACCTTTTCTTCTTCATGTTCTGTTTAACTTCTCTTGTGTTGTATGCTAATTCTTGGTTTTGCTTATGTTTGTGTGTCCTCTTCTGTGTAACAACTTGTTTTGTTCCTTAATTTTGGCTTTCTGTTTATCTTTGCTGCATGGCATTTTCCTATTGTCCAATCCCTGCCTAGCTTTGAAACTTGTCCTTTTATGTATCTACCTTTCCCCTTTCTGTGGCTTTTTTGGCTGTGCTTTTTGCAGTACATGCTGGATACAGCTAGAAAATTGCGAGCCGATTTGTATGTAGTGGCTGAACTGTTCACAGGAAATGAGGAGCTGGACAATATCTTTGTGAATAGGCTGGGCATTACCTCCTTAATAAGAGGTAGGCTTGCTGCGTGTGTGGTCTCTTTCCAACGAGAGATTATGGATGACATGCTTTTTCCAAGAAAAAGTTTTCTACCAGATTATGCACTTTAAATTCTCATACTCCGTATAATCAGAAGTACAGGTTCTGTATTGTGGCTTTTTTGATACTTGGCAAAAAATACAGTACTAGCCATAAAATAAGGGAAGACCTCCTTTATTAGCTTACAGAAGCTTAAATATTTCACTCTTGGTCTAGTGAAGGAAAAAGGAGATGTGGCATGGTTCTGCTATGTAAGTCCTGCATCATGTCTGATTTTTGTTGCATGAGTTTTTTAAAGCCTGTGAGAAATAGTTTGATCTCTGTTTTTTATCCTGTTTTTTTTTTCCATTAGCTCTCTCTTCCTTAATATGTTATAGTAAATTGAATATTCCGAAGCTGTGTTTCTACACTGGAGAATACAGCTATATGTATTTGATTTTTTTTTTTTTATGATTGAACAGACCAAAATAACAACTTCTGAATGCCACATTAACACCTTTGTGCTGTGCTGCGCAGTAGTTATTGTTATGCAAACACTTAGGTATTCTGTTCTTTAGAGGCCATGACTGCCTACAATAGCCATGAAGAGGGGAGGTTGGTCTATCGGTTTGGAGGTGAGCCTGTCGGATCTTTCGTTCAGCCACGTTTGAGGCCTTTGATGCCGGCTATTGCTCATGCACTGTTTATGGATATTACACATGATAATGAATGTCCAATTCAGGTGAGCACCTAAACAAAACAAACAAAAAAGTTGCCTTTAATGTTTTCTGAAGTGATATTTCTGAACTTGGGAGGGCTTGATGTAGTCTGGATATCCTAAACAATATTTAAAACAGTTGCAGTTCAGTTCTAGTTTTCATGCACAGAAAAAAATTTTGTAACAATACTCTCTGACATTCAAGATTTTGTCTTTCAAGGGGAGAAGTATATAAAGTAACTAAATAAGCTGGTTTGAGTCTTTCATCTGGCTGCATAAGTGGTTCTGCATCTGCTTGTTGACCTGTTCCCCTGAGCTTGTTTACAGGCAGGAATGAGAGAGAGTGGTGGGCAGACAGTGTTTATTTTGATGATTTTTCTGAAGTTGCTTTTCTTAGTTCATTTGTGGAAATATTCTCCAATAATTGTATTGTAATTGAGGGAATGCTGACCATGGAATTAGTACTGCCTTTGTTAAATTGAGTGTATCTTCTGTATGCTGCATTGGGAGGATTGAATTTTCCTGGTTTCACTGTTTATTGCCTATATATTTTTTGATGCAGCACCGATCTGCATATGATGCTCTTCCTAGTGCAATGATTGTTTCCATGGCATGCTGTGCTACAGGAAGTACCAAAGGCTATGATGAACTAGTACCACACCAGGTGAGTCTCCAGTTCAACTCCTAAGCTGCCTTTAAAAACACCTTCTATTCTCATCCTAGAACATGTATTTTAATGGTATTTGTTTGAAATTCCAAGCAGTTTGCTATCTGGCATTACTTCAGATTGTCCAGCTTCATATGAAATTTGAATTTATTATACAGTTCAGACCGTAAGGTGTGGTAGTTTTTATTTCCCAGAGTAGTTTATACTTGCTTAAATTTCTTTTTTTTACAGATCTCTGTAGTATCTGAAGAGAGGTTTTATTCAAAATGGAATCCAGCAGCACATCTGGCCTCTGGTGAAGTTAATTTCCAAACAGGAATTCTGGCAGGAAGGCTGGCCATGAACAGGCTGCATCAGGAGCTGGGGGCTAAAGGCTTTAATCAGGCAAGAAGTGGGGGTAACACTGCCATTTCTTCGTAAGTGTGCTCTGAGTGAGCACAGTTGCAATGTTCTGTCTTTTCTAGGTGTATGTAGATCAAGTTGATGAAGATATAGTTGCAGTGACAAGACACTGCCCTAACACACACCAGTCTGTTGTGGCTGTGTGTCGAACTGCCTTCAGAAATCCAAAAACCTGCTTCTACAGTAAAGAAGTACCTGAAATGTGTATCCCAGGTAAACAGACTTTTTTCCAAGAGCTGTTGTCACATATAAAAATTTGAAGTTACTCATGCTTTTGAACTTCAAGCACATGCACATGAAATCCATATGAGAACTCTCAGTATATAATGCTCCTTTTACATGTACTAATATTTATGCCCCCAAAGTGGTTAAAGAACCAATAACAGACTTGCAATGCTTACAGTTTTCAGAAACATTCATATTAAGTATATTCCTGCTGCAAGCTCCCCTTGAGGGTGTGGGGTGGTTATGGTCTTGTTTGTGAACTAGTAATAGTTAATAGTGAGATGATTACTTGTACAGAGTTGAGAGGGGATTATTCTGTTATACTGAGGAAAAAGGCTAACATTTTATCCTATTATTTGTTGATTTCATTGCTGTTCAGCTTTCAAACATATATAGCTATTTTGTAGCTTGAAAATACATCTTGATAAGAACTCTGTATTGAATAATTTAATATAAAGACAGTATGTATGCAGTACATACATAAAATGAATCAATTATGCAGAGTATTTAGTGTACTTTAAAGTAGCAAAGTATAATGACTTCTATACATGGAAATGTTTCTGAAGAGAAGCTTTCCAAACTGGCCTTTAAATATACTCACTTTCTTTGAGTGCATGTGTGTGCTTGGTTTAAAATCAGTCACTTTATATTTTAAGATATTTACATGACTTTTATACCTTATGTCTGTAAATGACTTAAAAGGATAGAGAAAATTAGAATTTGTATATTAATAATAAATTTTTGCCTTTTAAAGATAAGCCATCTATAGTTGCAGTTTGGAAAGCCATCTAGCACAGTTTCTTAAAAGATAACAGGGAAACTAAGAAAGCTAATGACCAGTGAAGGACAGGTTGTTATTCTCTTGTCATCTGATTTTATGATTAATTTATTATAAAATATTAAAATTGCCATTTTAAATACACTACAGCATATGAGTGTGTAATGAGTATTTATATATATTTAAAATACTTGCCATGTGTTTCTGTTCTTCTGCTAACAGAGACTTGGATATTGAATGTTCAGCTTTTTCATTTTAGCTTTTGTTTCATAATTTCAAAAGAATCACTTTTTTCATTTCAAATGCCCTAAGAGCTGCAACATGGTTTAACTTCTTCTAGGAAAAATAGACGAAGTAGTACTTGAGGCAAGGACTATTGAGAGAAGTGCTAGTCCTTACAAAAAAGATCTGCATTTCATAAATGGGTTGCCTAATTTCACAATGGAACTCAGAGAGCACATCCAGGTAATTAGCCTCCTTAACCCATGTTCTGATGTAATATTTTTTAATTTGTGATATTTTATAGTAGAAAAAAAGACAGTGAATTTCGGTTGCAAATTTGTTTTCTTTTTTTAAGATAAAAGACAGTAAAATCATAAAGCAAGCTGCAACTGCTATAAAAGGGCCAAATGAATTTGTTCAAGAAATAGAATTTGAAAGATTAACACCAGGAAGTGTAATAGTATTCAGGTACGTTATCATAATTACCATATGGCTGTGTGAGTTTGAAAAGAGTGATAGGAGACTGGGGAATAGTTCCTCTAAATGCTGTATTCCTATAAGGTATGCATTCTTATTTACAGAGTTAGTCTGGACCCGAAGGCACAAGAGGCTGTGGGGATACTCCGCAATCATTTGATCCAGTTCAGCTCTCATTTTAAATCTGGAAGTCTTCCTGATGATCACTCAGCACCAATATTAAAAACACCATTTTCTTCGTAAGTGTTTTTTAAGTTCCTGACATGGAACTAAGAGAGCTACAAGGGGAGCAGAGAATATCATGCACACCTACTGAGGGATTGTTGAGTTTTGGTGGTGGTGGTGATACAGATGGATTTGAATTCTCAGAGTGCAGTGAAAACTCAGAGAGATCTTCTTATATGTGTGATACTAAGTTGGGCTAATACTGACAAACTTCCCAGTTTGTGTAATTGCTGCCTAAAGTGGACTTTCTAACATGGTCTGCTTCTGAGTGTTGGGGTGTGATTGTTTTGGTGTGATGTTGTACTTACACTGTGTTTCTAAATAAACACTGAAGCATCTGGGAGCATCTGAAAAATCAGACTCCTAATTTCCAAGATGAAGTATTCAGAAAACTGTATGTATTTTTAATTTAAGTGTGAAATGAGAATTGTTTATGAAATCCTTTCCCTGTTTCCATACTGACTCTTTTTTGGGGGGTTATTTTTTTCTCCCGTTTTTTCAGAATTGCATCTAAACTAACTTTGGCTGAACTAAATCAAGTGCTGTACAGATGTGAGGCAGAAGAACAGGAAGATGGTGGAGGCTGTTACAATATACCAAACTGGTCACCCCTAAAGTATGCAGGCCTCCAAGGTAATAGTCTCAGCATTATTTTTTCTGTCAAATGAAAGAAGTAAATGAGAACTGCTCAATCAAGATCAGATCATTTTTGGTGTTGTATTGCTGTTGCCACTGTTTGGTAAAAAAGGTAATTTTTTTCTGCTTCGCCATGCTACTAATTACTGTTGTGCCCAGGAGATTTCCTACTAGAACAAAATCCTTCTCTCTCAATGCTTTGAAACCTAACACCGCAGCCCAGGATGTGTTTTAACACCAGTGCCTTGACTTTTAAAGTAGAAGGAAAACAAACACACTTCCAGTGAAAAGTTGCATTAATCTAACCTGAGGCATTATTAGATTACTGAGGAGTGTCAGTTATTTATCAAACATAAAAATTCCGTCATGCTGATTATTTGCAATGATTTTCTTAAGGTTCTAGGATTTATGCTGAGGAAACTAGAATTGGGTTATAGTTTTAACTTGTAAGGCAGATGGAGAGAAGCAGTCCAGTTAAAGCGTCTGTTGCTGTGTACCTTTTCCTCCTGATTTACAATTGCTGTTTGTGATAATAGTGTGTCTTTTAATAGAGAGTTTCGTTTGTACCTTCAGGATTAATGTCAGTGATGGCAGACATTAGACCAAAGAATGATTTGGGTCATCCATTTTGTGATAATTTAAGATCTGGCGACTGGATGATTGATTATGTCAGTAATCGTCTGATTTCACGTGCTGGAACCTGTGCAGAAGTGAGTAAAATGCTTATTTGGTAACTTTGGGGCTTTAAATTGCTAGTTTGTTTCATTTTCATTACTAATATAGTTTTTTAATTCAGATTGTCTATAACATATTTCCTGTCTAGGCAATTTCTTTTAGTAGGTTAAACCATAAATATGTTTTTCTTCCCTCCCCTCAATCCTATTTAAGAATAAACTGCAAAAGGGAAAAATAGATAGGGCATGAAGGTTATTTTTAACTCTTATGTGAAGACTTACAGGGGTACTTCCCTGTTTTACTTCTCCTCAAATAAAAAAACAAAATTACCGAATTTTTTTTCCTTAGGTTTTGGGGTGGTTTTTTGGGGGTTGATTGTTTGTTTTATGAAAGTACTTTCAAGAGAGTGCCTAAATACTACTGCATACATGAGTATGATACAGTTACAGTCATCCAAGCACTGGGAAGACAGGAATTTCTGAGATTTCAAGTTTGCTTTATAGCTGTGTTAAAATGCAGTCCTTTTCATAGTTTATTTTCCTACATGGAAACTTCTTTATTTATTTCACAGGACCTGATTTTTGTTACCTAAAAAATACAATAATAAAGGCTTTAATATTCTTATTTCATTTTATTCCTGAAGTCAAGTCTAGTAATAAAAAGCAGAAGAATGGTAAAACAGTTTAATGTACTGAAGTGAACGCTAAATCTGCCCTGAGAAACAGAGCTTTTCTAGCAACTAACTTAGTCTGATACTGGCCTCATTTACTGCTCTGCAAAGACTGTTGCTTTTTTCTATGTGTTTTTGAATTCTTAATTTGTAATGTCTTACTCTGTTTCAAAGACTTAAGTCATGTCAAACTAAACTTTACACTTTTGCTGTTAGTAGAGTCTCATCATGTGCTATTTTGACAGGTGCATTCTTTATCTGCAAGGGTTAAATCTTTAGTGACTTACTAGAAAGTTGTCATAATCTTACTTAGCAGGACTAGAAGGAAAGAAAAATACTTTCCAGGTGTCAAATGTTTTGCAGGGGTACAAGGATGTGAAGTTCTAGAATCCTGAGTCCAAGACACAGACCTGCAATCATATTCACTAATGGCTGTACATAATTTAGCTCTGATAACTTTTTATTCCTGGTCTTAAGCTTCATCTCTTCAGTCCTGTCTTTTTAGCAATGCAAAACTTCCTTCCCATGCTTGGATTATAATGATGCCTTTTGAGTTGTGACTTTTTTTTGCTACTTAATTTTAATAACAACTTCATGATTTTTCATTTTTTGACTATAAGACTAGCAAAATATAGTCTTCTATACTTCACATTTTGGCGCATTTGGTATAGATGCAAATCACATTTTTCTCTACTACTCTTCTTAGAGTTCATGTCTTTTAGCTGAAAGTTTGGAGCAGAAGCGTACAGCATAACTGGGGTGTAGTACATGTACAAAAACTGGAACAATATGTATCCTGAAAGCACTGGCTTTGAACTTTGATGGATCAAGTTCTAATTCTGTTGTATTTTAATAGGTTGGTAAATGGTTGAAGGCCATGTTTGTCTACCTGAAGAGAATTCCACGTTACCTCATCCCATGTTACTTTGATGCCATATTGGTGGGAGCGTACACAACGCTTCTGGATGTGGCATGGCATCAGATGTCGAGGTATGCTTGGCCTTTTTATCAGAGCCATAATGGCATCTGGATAGATCAGAACGTTTTAACTTAGCTCTGCTGGAGAGTGTAATTTGAATCTTTTCATACTCTTCTAATGTGAAAGGGTAAAATTGGTAGAGAATTATCAAATCCATCTTCTATCAGTGGTGGTTTGGAAGACTGGGAGTTCAGAAGCCTGTCCAGGGTTCCAATTTATAACTACAGTTGCGATTGTGTTGTAGGAGGAGGAAACCCTAGACCAGCATCTTTTTTGCCAGACTTTGGAAGCTTTTTTTCCTTACCATTTTAGTACCAATGCAGTGATTCCTTAAAGTTCAGATTGTGTATATATATTGATTCAGATACCCAGATTGTATTTGATGCTGATACCTTATTCAACACTTCTCCATTTTTACTCCACATTATCTGAGCACTCTGCTTACTTTTTGAAATAACTGTTTAATCTTCAGTCTGCATCTTTTCTTCCAAAGGAAAGGGAGATTCATTTCCTGGAGGCTTTATTCTAGCTGTGAATAGGCTGAACAAGTCAATATTGTTTTGAAAAATCAGGGACGTTAAAATGGGAATAGGATTTGGTATGGCTGTAAAATCATTGAACGTAATATATTTTATGAAAAAATGCTTGGAGATCAACTAGTCAGGAATGGAGATCAACTATTTCAAGCAATGCCTTAAGATGTTTTTTGATTTGCTTTTTTGAATTAATGTAAAAATACGATCTTTAAAAATACTGACTAGTTTTGGCACACTTTTGTTCATGGTAAAATATTTTTTATCATATTTTTGAAGTCTTAGGTCTGTGTATAGGCATTAACTAAACCAAAGTAACTTCTTTTTTAAACTGTTTTTTAGAAGTTCATGTTATAAACACTTCCACTGGCATTAATTGATTAAGATTTGACTCTTAACATTGGGCACCCATTTTAGGAAAATGAGTGATTTACAAATTAAATCTTAGATAAAAAATGAGTTAATGTGAAATGTTAGTATTAATTCATTGCTAGTTTTTTATATTTCTTACATGAAATGCTTGTCATAGCCTCTTGTAAATGAAACAGGGTACATTTTATAGACTGCTATTGTTGAATGCAAAGTTATTTTAATCTAATTTTGTTGAATTACAGCTTTGTGCAGAATGGATCAACGTTTGTTAAGCACCTTTCCTTGGGTTCAATCCAATTATGTGGGATAGGAAAATACTCTTCTCTGCCAGATCTGTCTCCTTCCTTACATGATGTTCCCTATAGGCTGAATGAGATTACAAATCAGAAAGAACAATGTTGTGTTTCCTTGGCAGCTGGTGAGTGAGAACAACCTTTAAAAAAGGAGTCTTCCAAAGCAGCTAAACTAGTTTTAGTAACTATATTAAAATTTTCTGCATCATGTTTGAGAGCCATATCTCAGAAACTATAAAATGTAGCAATTTTGCTCCCTTTTGCCGTGTGTTTAAGGTAGAGATTTGCTCTTGTTAGAAGGATGGGAGTTTTCTCTAGTAGTACTCATGGGGGTTGGGAGGGAGAGCTTTATATACAAATGCTTTATTTAGAGACTTTTTTTGCTATATTTGTTGTTACCGTATAGAGAGATCTACAAAAATGTTATTTTCCTTTCCAGAAGACTTGCTTGAGATGAGTGTACTTGTCATAAGAGGGTTTTAGTTGATATTTTATAAGTGTGAATTTAAAAAGTGAATTGTAATGATGTAACAAGGGTGAATTTATAGTTTGCAAGTTCTCAGAAAGAACCATTAGCAGACCAGAAGAGCTCCTGATCTGAAACTCCTGATCTGTCTCCAAAAGGAAAGAGCATAAAAGCAGTCAGAAAGAAGTATTTATACCTCCAAATGTTCTGCCAGCATCTGGCAATCTTCCTATGGGCATTTGCCTATGTCCAAAGTATTATCTTCTGTGGCTTAGAATGAATTTTTTTTGGTTCTAGTTGGCTCATTCCTTTTCTGAAGCCATGGAAACTTTTAAACATCTGCAGATGCAATGGCATCTCTCTCAGTGGAGTGCTTTCCTTCAATAAAGCCATCACTCTTGTGTAGCTTTATTGCTTTTAGTTTCTGGATTTTAATAACATTCCATTTGCCTGCTTTAGTGTTACCTAGAAGCACAGAGGCACAGTGTTCCCTTAAACTGGTCACAAAGATTAACTGTACTGAAGGGCTTGGTTTTAAATATTCCTTTCACATAGTCACTGGTAGTTGTGCCTGAGATGTTTAAATTGTACACAGATTGTCATTCTCAAGTGCTGCTGCCATGCACGATGAATTTGCAGAGATGTGGAGGATATATTTGAGAATTAGCAAATACTTTGTTAAAGTAAGTGACAAAAGTGAAGCGTTGCTCTACCAAGCATGCACAAGAGACTGCTGGTTTGAAACTTTACCATGTGGAATTTCTGTTTAACAGATCATAAAAGGAAACAAATGGAAGGAAAGACAAGTATGGACCTTAGTGTTGTAATTATTATGCCTTATCAATTAGAATCATTCCTAAAGCTCCATGTTATAAAGTCTGCTGTAAAATGTAGTTCTATAGGCTGCTGGAAAAGAGAAGCAGGATGTCCTTTACAGTGGCTGGGAACAGTCTCATCCCTTTTATGCTGCTGAGATGCCACAACTCTCACACATAAACTCTTGCCAACAAAGCATTGCAGTCTTGTCATAGTTGTGATCTTTTTGCTTAGTTTTCTTTCTGTTTCTTTTATTAAGTTTTGGTTAAGTTGTCAGGTGATTTAATAAAAATGTCACTGGTATGAGAAATGCTTTTGTATGGTCTTGAAATTCTAGTAGACATTGTTTTAGAATAAGGTGTATTTAATTCTATCAAGAACTCTGTCTAGGAGATTGTCTATCTGAAATATCTTAATCAAGTAAAAGTTACAAATCAGGATATATTTTTTACTTCTGGTTATTTTATACAAATGTGCTTGGAGACTTCTGCTATATCAATTAATTAGATGAATAATGACATTTCTTTTCAGGTTTACCTCACTTTTCTTCTGGAATTTTTCGTTCGTGGGGAAGGGATACTTTTATTGCACTAAGGGGTCTGATGTTAATTACTGGGCGCTATCTAGAAGCAAGGTAAGACTGGCCTAGCCTTGGTTCTTATTGGCTTTGTAGGCAGTTGGGAAAAAGCAATGCTCTCAAAAGCTGAGCTGATGCACAAGCTCTTAGAAACAGTTGATGTGCAGTATAAAACTTTAGTGGCACTAAACATATTTGGGAGCTCCCTCCAAGTGGGGTTAAAAATACTACTCAAATAATCTTTTGCCTTCTTAGCACTGATACAAAGCTGATGTTCTGTAGAGATAAAGTAGTTTTAACCCCAGCAAAGCTACCATTTGTTCTTGAACAAAGTGATTATTTCACTAGTACTTGCATCATTGTTGCTGAACAATAATTTCAGAATTATTCACCTAAAAATTTGAAGTAGAAAAATACTGTTTTAATCAGAAAGGTGTGAATGCAGGTCTGTCATGATTTTTGTAACTGCTGGTATTTGTGTGTTGATATAGGAAATCAGCTAATTTTGCATTGTTGCAATCTGGTAGCTCTAGGTATTTAACCTGACAAACAAGCTATACATAAGCCAGAGAATTTGATATTTTCATTGATACTAACTTGAATGGAGCTTGGCACATAATAGAAACGTAAAAAATTAGTTGGTGTAAATCAGCATGTATTTATGCTGTTGTACATTTGGCCAACTGTTAGCTTTCTCATGCAGAGAGATCTGCAGTCAACTAGGATGATATTTTTGCCTTTTAAAGCTAGTTGGGATCCATGTTTTCTGCAAGGTATGTGCAACAGTTCTCAAATGAAACCTCTCGTAACCTCAGTTGCTGTCACCTCTCTGTATTTTAAAAGGAATTTCGCATCTACTCCTGCCCTCCGTCCCCATTGCACCCCACCCATCAGAATGGATACCAGGGTAATCATGTATCAGGTCAATAAAAACCTTCCTTGTGACCTCAGTGGGATTTGGATTTAGGTTTGATATCACTACCTATTAAAAAGCAAATTACGTTTTCCACATGAATAGATGGTGTATGTTTTGTACAAACTGATTTAAATGTATTCATGTGGAGGAATTTGTTACGGAATAGGTGGTTTTTTATTGTGAAAGAGGTTTGTGCTACACTGAGTGATTTGTAGCTTTCAACAGCAAACTTTTGGTATCTGTCTTTAAAATCCTGTTTGTCTTCTTGCTATTAACATAACCTTTGTACTTCATACTTGGTCCAATAATGGCCTTGAAGGCAACTTGAGTCAAGACTGTGCTTTTCTTTTGTTCTAGAAACATCATTTTAGCGTTTGCTGGGACTTTGAGACATGGTCTCATTCCCAATCTGCTCGGCGGGGGGACACATGCCAGATACAACTGTCGTGATGCTGTGTGGTGGTGGCTTCATTGTATCCAGGAGTACTGTAAAATTGTTCCCAATGGATTAGACATTCTCAGGTGTCCTGTTTCTAGGATGTACCCAAGAGATGACTCTTCTCCTCAGCCTGCAGGCACTGTGGTAAAAATTCTTCTAATATAACTATTTACCAAACTATAATGTTTTAATGAAAGGATGTAATTTTTTCTAGCTACGAGAACCTGTTGCTATCTGTTGTTTGTGGTGAAATTTGATTATAGCACAAGAATTCCATATTTTAGGCACTTCTTGCATCACCTGATTAGACCAAGTGCAAGGAGAAAAAAAAACATTCCATTAGCTTCTAAATCTTTTTGCTCTTTGTCTTGAAAACTCTTTGTATGAAAAGTTGTATACAACGTATTGCCATTGCCAAGGATGCTACTTGAAAATTTTTGGTGATTCGGGAGGTTTTTTGGAATATCATATGAACTACAGGTTTAAGAAATGCTTTCCACTCATCTTTCATCTTGCTTTTGACCTGTCATCCAAACATGTAATGAATCTAGGATCAGCCACTTTATGAAGTCATACAGGAAGCAATGCAACGACATATGGAAGGCATAAATTTCCGAGAAAGGAATGCTGGTCCTCAAATTGATGAAAAAATGAGAGATGAAGGTAACATACACAGAACACTTGCTGTGCAAAACAGAAGTTGATGAGTAAATTTTTTATTTCCTTTTCCTCTTATTTCCACTTTCTATTGAGCATATTTTTTTAAGTAAAATTATTGTATCTAAAACTATATTACTTTATATAGCTGTAATATTTTTGAAGTGCCTGAATGAGAGTTTATTAGCAGCATCTGGTCATATGTTATTGTGCAAGTTATCTTTAAAATTTCACTTAAAGTACAGTTGTCTTCAGAAACCTACCTCAGGTCTTTTGCTGGAAGATCTTTTTCTTTATTAGGATATTTGGGTTGGAAGTGTGGGTACTTGGGGTTTTGTTTTGTCTAAAAATGAACTTAACACCTGATATCCTTTCTTGCCAGGTTTTAATGTAACTGCAGGCGTTGACCATGAAACTGGCTTTGTCTTTGGAGGGAACCGCTTCAATTGTGGCACTTGGATGGATAAAATGGGAGAGAGCGACAGAGCTCGCAACAAAGGAATTCCAGCTACTCCAAGGTATGAAAGCTGGGCTTTAGGCAGGGCATTTTTTCATTCTTTTTTTAACTTAAATTCTTCAGCAGAACCACTATGAGTTCTATTGACACATCTGAGAGGTTATCTCTCAAATGTTCTAAATCTTTCTACCTACTAAAATGTTAATGGAATTTTCTTTCTTTGTGCTGATTTGAAGTCAAAAGCTGTGTTCTTGGGCAGGTGAAGCCCATGGCTTCTGTCACAGTCTTAGCTCCATGCCAAGAGTTGACTTCTGAATACAAGTAGTAAAATGTAATTTAAGAAATACTTTATACTTGCTGTACTAGCAGTACTTTGTTACTCAGACTTTTCATATGAGTTATATATTGATAATTGTGGTGTTTGAGTATGTTTTAATTTTGAATTCAAAAATATTTACATCTACATTTTAGAGCTGAGATTAAGCATTTTGAAATGGGCTCTTTATTATGTGCTGACAAACTGCTGTAGGTATCCTTGCTTGAATTTAGTACAGTATCAGTTTCAAATCAAATGCTGTCCATGGATGCAGTTTGAGGAAAATGTTATCTTGCTTGACAAGTTGAGCATTTTGATTGGCGGCCAAGAGAGATTAAGGTGCTTTCTGAAAGAGGCTGAGTTGGTGATATGAGAAAATTCCATCAAGTAGATAGTAAAGCTGAGTATGATACCATATGAAATATTTGCATCTATTGATTACATGAATATTACCTGAAAAAAGAAGGAAGTCTAAGAAGTGCATTTAGTGCTTGTTTTCATGCCTCACTTTTGACTTAAGTAATCTCTTATGGCAGAACTATTGCCTAAGTTACAGAAGTGGATGTGCAGTTGAGAAGCTTTGTGTTGAGCACATTTTAGCATCAGAGGACTACATTTGGGGTTGATCCTTTTTTTGTGTTCTTAATCACTGGTATAAAATTATCTTCCATTTGTGCTAATTCGCTGGGTATGATAATGCTACTTTAAGTAAGGCTGTTGGACAGAAAAAGGTATTTGCTACCCAGTTTACAAGCAAATTCTTCCCCGACTGAGAAATTGGGGAATAGTAGGAAAGTAAAAAAATTGTCTAAATAAGACACTTATGAATCTACATTTTTCAGTTGCTCATTGAACTTTAATAGCCTTCTTAAAGTAAATAATGAGATTTTTTTTATCATTGTTATTTTAGAGATGGCTCTGCTGTGGAAATCGTTGGCCTGTGCAAGTCGACTGTTCGCTGGTTAATGGATTTATCTGGGAAAAACATATTTCCATTCCGTGGAGTCACTATAAAAAGACATGGTAAAAACAGACACATCTCGTAATTGTGTTGCTGGGCTATAAAAATAACTAAGACAATGAAACAGTGACCATGTAACCTCAGAAGAAGGTTTAGGGGTAAAAGGGCAAAAACTTGAGAAAGTATCTTGTATGATCAAAATTCTTTTGTTACTGTAAAAATTCATTAGAAGTTTTTATTGTCTTCTTAACATTTCAAATAGTTTATTCAGTAGATTACAAAGGAATTTCAGAGCCCAAATACCTTTTCTCAAAATTAATGTAAGTGATAAGGTTACTGTGTACTATGCTGATTATGTCATCCATTACAAGAATGCAAAGTAAAATGATGCATGACAGTTGTCTTTATTTTTTCTTTCTGTCCTTCCCCCAATATTCACAACACAGAAAACCCCTTGCTGGGAATATTTATATAAATATCATTGGAAGTCCCTTATGTTTTAGAGGGACTAAGCTTCTAATCACAAAGTTACTTTAAGCTTAGCCAGCCCAAGTGAATATATGCCCTATGGAGTCTCTGATATTGTGTTAGTCTCACTAGAAATTTCAGTGAGCTATTGCTCCTGTGATCTGTACAATTGACCTAAATGTAGGGAATCACAAAAACAGAGAGATGATCCTAGGTCTGCTCCTCTTATATGAAGTGTCAGGAATTCAGGAAGCATACTTCTGCTGTTGTCACTGTGGCTGATTGCAGAAAATTAAAACTGTGTGTAATATCTTGCAGGAAAGGAGGAGATTTTCACATATGATGAGTGGGACAGGAAAATTCAAGGACACTTTGAAAGGCTGTTCTTTGTCTCTGAGAATCCGGCAGATCCTAATGAAAAACACCCAGATCTTGTACACAAACGTGGAATTTATAAGGACAGCTATGGAGCTTCAAGTCCATGGTGTGATTACCAACTCAGGCCAAATTTTACAATAGCAATGGTTGTGGTAAGTGGGAGGAGGGCTTTGCACTTAAATGCAAGCTTAGTTTAGTTACAGAGAAAAATTTAGGGTCCATCTGCATGGCATTCTGTCATGAACATGCATTGCTTGGAATAACGTTTTGAAAGCTGCTTTTTTCTCATGCTTTTAATATTCATCTATCTTGGACTATCTCCTAAAAATGTATCAAGAGAGGACTTGCCAATTTGCTGTGTTCACTGTATTCAGAATATCTTTTATGGCTAGGTTCGGGAGGCTGCTTTTCCCATGAAATTGGCTAAAAAGGATGGATTCTTTGTCTTCAATGGATTTGTAAAGAGCTTCAGTAATAATATTTGGCAAGGGTATATAAAATAAAATCAAAATTGAAAAAAAGCACTGGATACCTTCTGTTTTTTTTCTTACTCTGACTTTCAGGTTCCAGAAGGTGATTCAGTAATGCAAAACTCAGGCTTTTTGTTGTCTTCTGCATTTGTATACACAGCCTTATGTATGTATATGCACAGAGATCATTCATTAAAACTTTATTATTTTATTAGGCCCCTGAGTTGTTTACACCTGAGAGAGCTTGGAAAGCTCTGCAGATAGCAGAAGAAAAGCTTCTTGGTCCATTAGGCATGAAAACCTTAGACCCAGAGTAAGTACAGTAGACATAAAGTCAAGCAGTAATTCCTAAAGACAATTAACACGACAGTAGGAATTATTTGATGTAGGGCAGGGGGTGATCATGATGGTGTGAAATCTTCATTTATACCAATGAAATAAGGCTGCAGGAAGTACTTCCAGAACAATTGTTTTGCTGTTCTGGAAGTCCATACAATTGATTTCTTTATATAGGTGGTTTTGGATGCCTCACAGTAAGCGAGTCAAATTTGGTATCATACCAAAGTTGTTGAATTTGTGTCTTGGGACATGCAGTGTTTGATAGAGTGTAGAGCATTACAGTTTGAGTAAAAGGGTAAAATTATGACTCTTAAGTCCTTTCAAGAAGTTGACCATTTTCCTACAAATTTAAACTTCGTTTGAGATTCCACTGTCATGTAAAGTACAGAACCTGGTGGAGACCTCCCTAGTTTAACCATCAATAAATGTAAAGGACAAGTTTTTTGGATAATTTCTGTTTTCCTTTTCTGTGTATCATTTTTAATGAAGACTTTGTTTGCATAATACATTTCTTGTTTCTTGCAGCGATATGGTGTACTGTGGAGTCTATGATAATGCTCTTGACAATGACAACTACAATGTATCCAGAGGGTTTAACTATCACCAAGGACCTGTAAGAGCTGCTTCCTTTAATTTTAGAAAAAGTGTAGTCATCTTTTCAAATCAACTGCTTTGATAATCATCTCTTTGCATTCTTTGTTTAGGAATGGCTGTGGCCAATTGGATATTTTCTTCGTGCCAAACTGTATTTCTCTAGATTGATTGGTCCAGAGATATATGCAAAAACTGTAGTTATGATTAAGAATGTCCTTTCTCGCCACTATGTTCATCTTGAAAGGTAAGGTAACAACCTTATGGATTCAGAATATTCAAAATACCAA
Source organism: Brachypodius melanocephalos (assembly GCA_013398615.1). NCBI lineage: Eukaryota > Metazoa > Chordata > Aves > Passeriformes > Pycnonotidae > Brachypodius > Brachypodius melanocephalos. The sequence continues at coordinate 1,062,965 of VZSR01000245.1, read as the reverse complement.
GCTAGCGGTATCCACCATCCAATCGCATGTAAGAGTGGAGATCTACTGTATAAACAGGATCTCTTCTAGATAGGAAGTTGACTGCTATATGTGAAATTGCAGATCTCAAGTCAGGTTTCAAATACAAGTGAGATCTAGTGCCTTTTACAGACTGCAGAATTCCATGCAAAGACTGCAAATAAACCATATGTAAAAATTAGGATCTTATTTAATACAAGAAATCAGTTTCAGAAAAAGTCAGTGAGTTGTTTTGTTAAAAAAATCAAAGTACTTTAAAACAAACTTTGTAAAACATGATAGTTAAAGGGCAAGTAGTGACAGGTTAAAATTGCAGCAGATAAAATGATGCAAAGTAATATTAGGATTTGTTGTGTTCTGAGTGAGGAAATTAAGATTCTGAAGCTGTCATACTAATAACTTTCATTGTCTAAGGAACTTGCATTCTGAGTTTTCCCTCAAACAAACCACCAAACCCACATATTATTTTTCCTATTTTTGCCATCTGTTTTACTTAATAAGGATTTGAGACATACTAAAATAAACAAAACACCTTGCCCTTGATATCTCTTCCATATAGTCTGTTCTGCAGCACATGAAAATTGTATTTATTTGTACCCAAAAGAATAATTCAGGACTCATGACAAAAGAGTTTGTCTGACCCCACAAGGAAGAAAAAAGAATTTGCAAAGCAACATTTTGCATTACGTGCAAAATGTCTTGACCAAGTCTCTTGTTTGGTAGTATCAGAAATAACCTAGAGTTTGGTAACACTTTGCTTTTTTCTGTCTTATTAGTGTACTTATTTTCTTAAATTCTACTTTGATACTTTGTTTCTGTACAGACTAATTAATGTAGCAACAGGCTTTACTTGTATTTTTGTAAGTGTGCTAGTTTGTGGGGGGGTTTGTTCCTAAGAGGAAAAGAAGGCTTAGGTAATCATGCTGTCTTCCAGCCCTTGTCACTTTTTAGCACCATAATCAATTTCAAGTGTAGTTTGAATACCATTATGTCATCTTCCAAATGCAAAACTACCAGAATGAGAAAGAGGAGCAGCACACTAGTTGTGTAAGTTTAGTTATTATTAGTAGCAGAGTCTGCTTTCAAGAAGAGACACTTCCACTACAATTAACAACTGCAGGTGAAAAAAAATTAGATCTCAATTATTAAAGGATGTACTGTGCTTGTAGGAGTGCAGACCTTTAGTCAAGCTTTTCAGTTTCCTACTGAGCTTATCTTCCAAAAGGCTTTGAAATGAAATGTTCTTTTTATTTCAGTCTATAATTTAACAACAATACTCTCTTGTGTTTTCTTTTATCAGATCATCCTGGAAAGGTCTTCCAGAACTAACCAATGAGAATGGGCAGTATTGTCCTTTTAGCTGTGAAACTCAGGCCTGGTCTATTGGTGTTATCCTTGAAATTCTTTATGACTTGTAAAAGTTTGATTGATTTGATGAAACTTCTGTGGTCTTACTATTGGGCATAAATGAATACATGGCTTACACTGCAAGGGAAATTAGCTGTTCTGCACAATCACTTAAGCTGTGTCCTGACTTTCAGAGATGCTGAATGCCAGCAGCTTCTGTGCCCTACAACTGTGTGGGGCTTAGGTGTTTTGAAAATCAGGGCATGACGATAAAATAAAACTGCAGTGCACACTTGATGCAGAAACTTCTAGTAAGGAGGAATTTAAAGAATATGCACAAACTTAATTTTAAGTAGCTTTGTTTTTTAGCTTTTTCAAAACAAAACCTTAATGTAACGAAGTAAGTTTGCTCCTTCGTGAGCTAAAAATAAGTAGCACAGCTCTGTTTTTTTTTCTTTGTCCCTTAAAGAGTAAATGGATGTTTTTGCAAATGCATGCTTAAGGGGGAGTAGACTAACCTCTAGCTTTCTGAGTTTGGTATGCTTTGTGCTCTAGCACCATGCATTAATGAAGGCATAATATGTTATCTCTCCATTGAACTGTATAATGGAGATGTTTTTGTATGTGTTCAATTGAACACTCCACTAAGCAACCACAGAAATAAAGTGTATGAATACTGTAATAAATCAAATTTTGAAGTTATATATAAACTTTTGAAAACTTTAGTTTGAGAGTTAACTCAAGCAATAATGAGGTAACATCCAATATTAATCTGTCTTTAGATTTATTTAAATACCATGAGCCATATAGCAAACCTGTTTTTTCATTTCTATCTGGTTTTCACCATGGTTAATTCATAGGAAGTGTGCATACAATGCACAGCCTATATGTTAGGGAAGGCCAATGTGCTTAACTGCTTATTAATAATTTGATGGAGAGATAGGGTCACCTGAGCCCTTATTTCTTGGGAAGATCCTAGCCCTATTAATCAGGTGGAAATGCTTAACACAATGGAAAGACATAGTAGCCTTCTATAAGAGAGGAGAATACGAGGCTTTCGGGCCTTTTGGAATTGCACCAGTAACGATAAGCATGCTACCTCTGTGTGGTGTCCTTTGGGAACAAATCCAGTGAGCATGATGCAAAACATGTTTTTTCATGTTTGGATACCTGCATGTCCTTATTAAGTTCAGGGTTCACAAACTGAGAGGAGAGCAGTTGATAGTTCTCAACTCTTCATACAATTTTTCCATCTTAGTGCAATAAACAGGCAGAGAGTGAGATTGAGAACACTTCCCACATCACAAGGCAGAAAAGCAAAAGCACTATTTCTTATGTCAGACAACATATGCTGAAAAAACAAATACAGGATGTAATCATAATGCACTAAAACACATAGCTCAAGATTTTATTGTGTCTATATTTTAAAGTTTCTGTATTCTGTCTGAACTACAGTGCACACATGCTGTCTTGTTCAGGGAGATGTATTTCAGGTAGATACTGTAAGGGCAGGTTAACAGGTTCAAGAGATGAACTGTAAGAAGTGGCTATACTCATTTACTATTTGTTTGAAAGGTTAATAAGGATTTTAACTCCCTTGCTGAAGTGTTCAGTCCTTAGGGATAGGTAATGTCTGTATTGTACCTGAACTTTTGAGCTGCAGTACATGGGTTGGGAATTTTTTATTTTCTCAACACAATGCATAAGAAATGTCATTTGATCAAAAATGTTACTGAAATGTCAGCTACAGATTATTTTTTTAATGTGCAAGAGGCATAGAAAGTATTTTTCATACCGCACTGAACGTTCCAAAATTCTTGATAATTATATTGAGGTTTATGTCCTACTGTTTCACTAACTTTACTGTTTTCCTGGATACTTTTTTCTTGTTTATTGTTTCAAGGTATGTTTTATGGCTCCTGTGACTTAGAAAACAGGAACAAAATGGCAGGAAAAAAGATTTGTTCTTACTTCATGGAAACATTTTGAAATTCAAGCTTAAGAGCTATGACTGTTGAAGATTTCCACCAGGTGTCAAAATTATATTCATTGGCCATAACACTCTTTAAGTGTTGGGAAAAAAAACATGAGTAAATTATCATCAAAACCTTCCTATGCTATGTACAGATTGCTTTCCAGTTTTGCAACCTGCACTGCTGATAGAGACTGCATATTTGTCACTGCTAGGGTTTTTTTTCTAATTTAATAGTAAAATTTTAAAGATAAATCACCACTGTGTACACAAAAATACATATGTTACGAAACTTCTAAACATGCCCATTGGTAATGTTGCTTCTGCACTGATTAGTTGAGCATAGTTTTAGTGATAATTACTTTAAATAGGGAAAAAATATATATTGGTTGACTTTGCTGTTAAGTAGCAATAAAAGTAAGATTTAAGGTTATTAACTTTATTGGGGGGTGGTGGTTTATTGGTTTTGGGGTGTTTCTTTATTTTTTCCTCAAAAAGCTACTCAACACTTTGTCAAGCCAGACAGTTTAAAAATTAAGAAGGAAAAAAAAAAGTTAAATCTAACATGAAATGAGCTGATATCCATATAGATCAAGTCATTATCCCCTAAAAATAGCTGACTTATATTGACTGATGCTGAGCTGTAGCATTATCGTTTATATTTTGCAATCAAAAACTTCTAGTAATGCAAACTTATAATTGGTAAAATAGAAATAAAGTAAATAACTCACTAAGAACTGTGTATCCATTGTGTTCCAGTTGGTGCTTCTTGATCTATATTCTATTAATTATTTTTCCTCCCAACTGAAATAATTTTAACTGTTATGAATGTTCACACAGTTAATAGCTCTTGATTTATTCAAAGATGATTAACTTGAGAATTCAAGTAAACTAATGTATCATTCTCACACTGCATGTTGTAATGTAAAATGGAAACATGAGCTTTACGTGTCTGTCTATCACAGCAACAACTGATTTTAAAGAATGTCATTATTCCTTTCTGAAATGCACAAAATAAAACTATTTAATTCAGAGTTAACCTTTCCTTGTGTTTTTTGGTTGTTTTTTTTTTTTTTTTAAAGTCAAACTTTGGAGCCAGTGTTCACTTCTTGCAATTTTATGTACAGGGGAGAGATTGTTAACTCCTCAGGTTAAATGTTAAAGTGCTAATAACACTTATTACAAAAACAACAGGTTATTATGAAAAAAGGATAAACTTGAGCTTATGTTGGTGGCAATGTCAGCTGTCTTAGCTGAGTTTGAATGGGTTTGGGCTAGCAGACATTCTGCTATGAATGTTTCTATAATTTAGGTGATAGTATTGCAAATTCAACCAAAACAAGTCTTGATTAACTGATTTACAGATAACCCAATGTGATACAGTGATTTACTTTTGGAGTAAAATTTCTATCACTATAGAGAAGGCATTTTCACTTTTCAGGCCTGCTTTGTGAAATTGAATTCGCAGAGGCGCAGGTGCCTGGTATAATGAGTATGTTTTGCAATGTCCCCATTTCAGTCCATGCTTTATAAAAACTGGATTTTTTTCTAATTCTCTATTCAAGCATTTTCTTTATGAAGTAGTTTATTATTCACTTGTATATGTTTATATTGATAAACATTCTATTGAAAAATGGGTAAGGAAGTGCAGAAGTGCCAAGTCACTGAGTTGTTGGCGGGAGTTGGTGAGGTCAGAGCTGCCGCATCAGCCCTCATGGCAGCTCAAGCAGTTCAGTCCAGTAATAGATGGATGAAATGTTAGTGGTGGTGGCAGGTTTCTCTTGAAAGCTCCTCTGGCGTTTGCAGATGGCATTTGGAGAAGCGCCTGCTGTCAGGACACTGGAGCTCTGCCCGGATTGCCGTGTGAGGTGAGGCAGGACCCCTCAAGAGCCCGCTAATCTGATCTCCAGAGAGGGTTTCCCCCTCCCGGGCGGCTGCGGCGAGGGCCAGGCGGGACCGCGGCCCCTGGGCTGAGCCCAGCCGAGGCTGCCGGAGCCCCTCAGCGGTGGGACGGGCGGGACAGCGCCTCAAGGGCCCGGGGCTGCCGGAGCCCCTCAGCGGCGGGACGGGCGGGACAGCTCCTCGGGGGCCCCCTCAGCGGCGGGGCGGGCGGGGTGCGGCCTGTGCGCCCGCCGGCGCCTCAGGAGCGGTCTGTGCACATCGTCCGCTGTGCGGACGGCTCAGCCTCACACCCCTCAGGAAAACTGGTGAAACCTGCCACAACTGACAGCTTGTTCTCCTTTTTGAATGTGCCTGGAATCAGTAACAAGGAAAATGTACTTACCTACGAGCATCTGGAGGTTTGTGCAAACTTGGGGGCTTGTACACCTGTTGTTTTAATGTAGCGGTACGACGGAGAGGTCGGCTCTATTCACATTCTACAAGATTTGCCTGTGCATTTGGTGTTTCTCAGAAGTTACTGACTAAATTAAAACAGAGGCTTCCCAGTTCTGAATTTTGCACCAAAGCGCAGGTGACCAAGTGGATCAATGGCCATTTTTAATGGAGAGTGTTGATTTCAGGGCACGAGCAGCTGAACAAGGCACAAAGTTGACTATTAATTGTTTTAGCAATAGCTGTTCTTTACAGGGTCTGATTCTGAAGTAGAATTAATGTATGATGACACAAAAGGGAACCTGAGAATAATACAGAAAGCAGACTGTGGCTAGTCAAGTGGCAGTCTGGGCCATCTGTGCTGTTCTGGGCTCTTGTGTATTCTGTAATCACTTGTCAAGGCCCATGGGCCTGTGGCACAATTGTCTCATTGTGAATTGCCTCTCCGAATCTGCTTCTTTTGGAAATCTTAATCTCTGTCGTGTGTGTGTTCTGTTTGCAACCTTTCAGCCACAGGTGGCTGTTCATCCTGTGAAATAATCTCATCATATTACACAAAGTTCAGTACCACTGACTATAATAAACTTGACAAATAATAAATTTGTTCATCTCAATTCATATAAACCGATGTCATCTGTGAGATCCATGAGCACTTCTCTTCACTTTGTGTGCCACAGCAATATCTCAGTTCAGACAGAGAGACTATTCTTCATATGGTGCCTTTTTGCAATGAGAATGAAAGCTGGCCATGGAAGAAGAGAATTATGCTGCAGCCTGGCAAAGGTCTTAAGTTGGATGATGTGGACTCCAGGTACTAATGGAAGTAAGTTTCTTGTTGAGTTCTGTATTTCCGAGTTCGAACTGGCAAATAAACTGGAGCTTAATTTTTTGTGGTGGTGAGAAACATAAGAAGATGTCTTCCATTCTGTTCTGAAGGAAAATATTTGCAGTCACATGATTTACAGACTTATAAGCACAATTATTTTAAAGCATGATGCTCTAGAGTAGGACTGAATAATTGTTGGATGCCTTCTTTTTAAGGTGATTTTTAGAGTCATGACCACATAATTTGAGAAAGCTAAAAGATCAATTCTTGCAAGTGACATCTCAAGGAAAAGGTTTCTACAAAATGGACAATCTGTTCTTTTGTGGAATACATTCAGGAGCTGCTTTTTAAATTTCTTTGTAATTGCTATTATTGTCTAGATATAGCCTAGACCTGGAGAGGGGTACCTGTTTTCATAAGCGATGAGAAATCGGTTCCAAATGCAGGAGTAAGGCTCACAGCTGCTTGTGTAATACTCTGAAGAGCAGCCAAATGATGAGATGACAGTGTCGTAGCAAGAGCAGTCGTTGGAGGGCAATAGTAGGTTGTGTTGCCAAGACATGTTGTAGTATTATACCTAAGGAGAACTCGGGGTAAGAATAGTGCAGCTGTTTATTATAGATTAAAATTAACGTTTCCAGCCTGGCAGCAGAGGGTGGCGCTGGTTGGCCCCTGTGGCGCTGCCGTCTCCTGCCCTGGCTGGGCCGGGCCGTTCAGCTCCCCCGCGCTCCCTTCAGGGCTCCACATTTCTCATTGCTACACTCGCTGCGCTGCCTCTGAACGGCTCAAGTCTCCATTCCCGCACGTCAAAATCATGATAAGTTTTCATATGCTTAGAAAAATTCTCAGCCTCGTGTAGCAGAAGTGGGAAAGGAATGCATCTTTGATGGTTTAGTGACAGTTTGATTTTTTTAAAGGGATAACTGGAACTAATGAGTATTTCAGTATTTAAAAATCCAGTAATCTACTTCTCTGTTTTATTGCAAAGTTCAAGAATCTATTTATCTCCTAAAGAATATGAAATGCTAGGATATGAAAGCAGGTGTATGTTAGGCATTTATTTATTATTTGCATCAAAGTTCATCTAATGCTTCTGTAATTGCTCACAATTTTTTTCTGTTTCCTTAAATGCTTTGGTTTTGCACAAAAAAAATTTAATGTGCAAACTGAAAATAATTCTGCCTGGACAATCTTTCACTATAACTGTAGATATTTTAACTATGTCGTTACATGGATATTTTTTAGTGGCATTCATTGTATGTTTAACAGGCTGCATTTTCTAGCAGTTATTCCACTTGCTGAAGTTGCATGGGAACACCTACATTTTCCAGCTAATTTTGTAATTTGTAAAGCCTGTAATCAGACCTACTGGAACAGCTGTTCAAGAGCTGGTTTTATTTTCTTGTAATGGCTGTCTGGTAGTACTGCTGGAGGTCTCCCTGCAGGCCTCTGCAGGGCCAGATTCATGTGTTTGGAACACTTAGGTTACTGCAGAGCTTTTCCAGGGCCTCCAGGCACCATTTAGTTAAATTTAAGAACCAGATGCTGCTATCACCTGAATCTGAGTAAATACAGTGTCATTTAATTTCCATGCCTTGAATAACTGCAGGTTTATTTTTTACATATTTCTGTCTTTAGACAGTTTATACACCTTTGCAAACAGCAGTTAAAAGCATAAATCACATGTAGCAATGTGATGCAGTTGTTTGTTCCAGGGTAGAAATTCTGTACTGTGCTGGGGTTCACTGTCACAAGTTTCCTTAAAGCACTCATGCAGAGGGGTTTTTTGCCTTCCTTGTCAGTACTTTTGCTGGAGTCTAACAGAACATACTCTAAATTCTGCTGTAGTCCCAAAAATCTGGTAAAATTTTGTACTTTGGATTTATCAAACTGGTGAAAACATTCTCTTCAGGAATATTAAAAGCAAATAAAACCTAGTTGAGGATCAGGGCAGAGGGTGGTAGTAATAGTAGTAGACAGGTGTTCCTCTGGTTATTTCCATCACGTTTTCAAAGATGACCTTACAAAAATTCCTTTAAAGCATTAGGATTTGGAAATTTGTACCCAAAATTTATTAGAAAGTCTTGTTTTTTTCTGTGCTGGAAGCCTGAGCAGAGAAGTCCAAAAGTCATAATATTTTAAAAGTGAATGTTTATTACTTTAGTAGCTGAGACAAGAATCTTCCAGTTAGGTATTTAAGCATTTCTTCCAAATTTCAGCAGATACTTTTTATTGGTTATGAAGTAATTGTTCTAACCTGAATATTGATGTTAAATGTCATCTCGTTTCCTATCCTTCTCCCTGATTTAATTTAACATAAAAAGGCTCCATTGAATTGTGGGGAGTGTGTGTTTCTGTGTCTACTGCCATTCAAACTATAAAGAACTTCAATATTTGTTTAGAGAGAGAGCTGCAGTATTGCTCTTTCAAAAAGAATCTCTTGGAGCACAGAACCCCAGTGTTTGAATTTTAACTTAATCTTTGACTGTCTGAAGAGCAACCCTGCTGCTTGATGGTCAGTGAATCCTGCAGGAAGGTCAGAGATGGGGGTGATGGTTGAGGATGGGTTATGACAGAAAGGGAAAAGGATTTCTAAGTGAAGACCGAAAAGAGACCAGGAGGATGTTTCCTCACCTGTGGAGTGTTTCAAAAGGAGGAAGCAGGAAAGAGAGGAAGTTCTGATGTCTGGTGTGTCTGCATGTTGTAGTAGAGCAAAAATGATGGAGAAGCTGCATTTTACCTCAGTCTGGGCCTGCTGGCTGGTCTGTATGAGCCTGTGTTTCAGTGGAGCAGACGGCACAGCCACAGGGCTCTACTGCTGTTACACCAAAATGCAGCACTGCCCTGACCAAGAGTTCTGGACCACTGAAGAGAAGAGCAGCTTGAAAAACTAGTTGTAACCACAGAGGAATTTCCAAACTTATTTCAGTTATCACCTGGTTTTCACTTCTGAAAACTTTAAACTTTTAAAATATTGAAATCTCGTGGGGAGAATTCCTATAGAGCCTGAAAAAAGAATTCTACTTGGCTGAAGTGAAAATTTGGCATTATTTTATCAGCCCTATTTCCACCTCTTCAGCCAGTTCATTATGGTGTCTTAAAATGGACTCAATTTCTCCATCTTTCCCCCTTCTTAAGCACAGCTAAAATGCTGCTGTGAATTTCATCCAGAAGTCATCAAAATCCCTGGAAACATAAGTACTACATCAGACTCAAAGGTTTTATGTGCTTGAATGTAACATTTTAAAGTCTTTTGATGTCATGTACAAAAGGTAACTCGGAACAATAATTGCTGTAATAGTATCTTTTGTCTCATAAATGTAGTTCTCAGCGCACTCTATTTAATTTGCTATAATTATATACTCAATGCTAATAAATATACTCATTCAACATGTATCTGTTTGATGTATATAGATTTTCAAACATGAAGGTAGCAGTAGAAGTCAAGGATACTATATCTTTAGCATTTTTCACTATTAATGTTTTGTTAAACAATATGTTACGTTGAATTACTTTTCGGGAAACTAACATGAGGATGCTTTGAAATGCTAAATAGTTGTGACAGTGCTTAGTACACACCATTCACATTTGTACGTTTCCACATTCCTTAAAAATGTAAGGATTGCTCTGAATTAGCTGAAGGGACATTGGCATAGTATGTAGGTGCCTCTGTGCCCTTTTCTTACTTTCTTGAAAAATTGTGGTTGCTGTACTCTGAGAACTTTTGGTAACTTCAGAACATGTGGAAGGTGGATGGCAGGTAAGACTAGCTGGTGGACACACTTCTTTTTGGAAAGTTAATTCTGCCTGCTTAGGTCAGTGCCACAGTGCCCCAGTAACACTGATGTTTTGTCTGAGCACTGCCCTCCTCAGAAGTTGCTTCTGCCTGCCCTGTCATCAGGATCTGTATGTTTGATCTGTAATCTCACCGTGTGTGTGTCAGGGATTATACAGCACTTCACACCATGCCAAATCTCACCATGCTCTGCAGCAGGCCTGTAGGTCTGCCAGTGCATGTGCCTTTAGATTGCACTGCCTGTAGTTAAATATTTAGTTTATAAAATATAAATACTAATCTCCTACAATTTACAGTTCTTTGTTCTCACACCTGTCACATCACATGTTTAACCTTCAAGAAACCTCACAGCCTATACTCGTGTTGGACCTAGCTGTACACAACATTCTGGGCTCTGTTTCAAGCATGATCTACAGGCTGAGTTCTGAAATGTGTCACAAAACAGAACAGTTCTTTCTTTGAGTCATAATATGGTTTTATACAATGGAACACTGAAATATTCATTGAATGGCTCTGGAGATGTTATTCACCATGCCACATTCTGCAGAAAATTACATGGCATATACATTTAAGGAGATAATTAATGAAAGTTGTGTCTATATATTACTTCTACACAGTTTGATTTTTTAAAAATTATTCTATAATTTAGATCTTTGGATGTGTAGACCACAGGTTTACCTACTATACTAAAAAAACGTATTTCTGTTACTGGAAGCCACACAATCCTGCCTTTGTTTTGCTTCCACATCGATAGAGAAGGCACTGGAAATATAAAAAATTGCCTAAAGATGAAACTCTTGTTTCTGTGGAGCTTATATTTGAAGTTGAAAGTATCTGGCTCTACAGCTAAAGGCTGTGGACTCTCTATGAGATGTGTGTTCTTCCTCAGGTACTTCTGACTTGAGATGGATTTCTATTTTCCTTTTTACCCTTTTCTGGTTTGCAGCCCTCTCTTCATCCTCAGTTGTATTACTTTGTTTGAAATAACGTTGGGAACTATTTCAGGTACCTTCATGGATGTGGATGTTTTACCCTTTTACAGCAGAGCTGCAAAGACACATTTGTGCCTCAGCTGTGCACAGAGCACTGTGACTGTTGCTGTAGCACCAAGGATAATGTATTTTCTTGAGTGGCTGTGGAAATTCTCACTCAGTGCTTCATGAATCACTACAGAGTGGTGAATCAGTGCAAAGTGGTCCTTAGACAACTGACCTTTAGTTGACTCTCCCAAATATTTTCACTTACTAAACCTAATTAAAAGATGCATTAAGGATATTTATATTGCTGTATCTCTATAATGACAGTTGCTATAAGGATGCTATTCTTTTGTGAAGGGGTGATAAGATGTTAATAAATAGCCTGTCTTTCATACTGTGGTAACATCATACTAAGCTTGAAAGCCTTTATAATAATGGATTGTAGTAAATTAATACTTCTCCATAAGGAAGGTTATATATTATAATTGTGTTCAAATGTATCACAAAAAATAATGCATTCTGTAAGGAATTTATTTAGTAGACGGAACATCAGATTGGAGGAACCCAAGAAAACTGATCTGTCAGTCCTCATGAGCAGAAGTCCTGTGATTATAGTGATCTGATGGCCCTAAGAAGTCAGGGCAGTAGTTTCTTAGTGCAGAGCAAAATTAGAGGACTTACAATTTAATTTGCCAGGCATGCTACACAGTAACTGATTACCCTGGCTCTCTGTACACCCAGTCACTACAGGTCTAGAATGGCACTGAGGGACTCTGGACCCACAACAGCCTTGATGATCAGCAGCTTCTCTGTGCAGCCATCCTAACAAAGAAGCCCCATCGAAGATCAGGAGTGGCCTAGACCTGTGCTCTGTAGAAACATAAAACATTAGATCAGAAGTGTCCTGGAGCTCAAATTCTGGTTTTGTCCAAATTATTTTGTATCTCATGGGTGTAACAGGGCTTTCAAGTTCCATGTGGAGACGCTTTTATAATGTGAGGTTAACACCTAGTGCATCTTTGCACTTCTGGAAGAAAGCTCCATGTCTCTGACTGTTCCTCCATAAGAGTCACCTGCTTCTCCTCCCTGACCTCTGGCTAAATGGAGGAGTGGATTACTAGCAGAGGAATGTAACACTTCCAATTTGCCAGGTGGGTGGTAATTGCTGCATTCCAAAGAGTTTACCACAGCAACCCCCTCAGAGATACACCTACTTCCTGCACCCTGCTTCTAGAGTTTGTTAAAGTCATAAATCATGTTTGGTGTATACTTGGTACACTTTAACTCAGCTATTTCAACTCCAAGGAAAACCCAAATAAAGAGGTATCTGTTTTCTCAGGTGACCAGCTTCTCACCCTAGGTTTTCCTGCCAGTCCTAATAGAAAGTAATTATTATGATCTCAGCCATTTCCTTTTCCTCATCTTCCTATTTTCCATTACACAACTATAATTATTATTGATTATACCTAATAAGGATTCATTGTGCTTCAAAGATACTTAGTCTTTGCCTCTAAAAGGTGATAATCTTGCATGTAGACTTAACATCATGAGTAATACAAGAGACAAGGGGACAATCAAATGCAAGGACAAGAGGAAACACTTCAAAAACCCATGATCATTTCCTCAGTTAATGGGCTAGTTATCTGTAATTTAGTAAAGTCTAAGTTCAAAGCATTTTCATGACTAGTATATGGAAGGGAATAGTACTAGTGTGAAGATTATTTATTTATTTATTTCAGAAAAATGTGTTGTCTTCAGGGCAGCTATTCATCTGTATAGAGCACATGCACTTCACTGGTCTTGTAAATTGCTTGACTTGCTTACACACCAGGGACTCCCTTTTTCCATTGCACAAAAAGGTACCCAATGAGTCATGATTCCCTGTAAACAGGCATTTTTAGATGCCCATCCCTCATCTGTTTGTAGCTCTTTGTTGTTATGTTCTCCTCAGTTAATATCTGCATTTTCTTCTATGTTCAGGTCTTTGTGCGCACTTTACATCCAGGGTTATGTGATACTGAAGCAACGACAGGATTTGATATATTCCATTCCCATTGTCCTCCAAAACAGATTCTTCTCTTTAAAATACCAGGAATTGTGTGTATTCTCATGTCAGTACTTCACCTAAGAAGTCAAATTACATTGTTAACATTGTTAACATTTGCCTTATCTTGAAAAAGGGAGACCAAAGAACCTGATTCTCGAGTACCTGAGGAAAAACCCAATTTCTTAGCCTAGTTAAAATTATATCATCTCTCGCTTGGTCTATCGGATGGAAAATTTTGGCCTGGTAAATCAAGCCTCAGGATTGAAAATCTTGCCAGAAGAGTATGAAGGTTTACAAATTGACTTTGCCAATAGGAAGTTGGTACAAGCCACAGCTCACACAGGAAGACCATATTCTGTCTGATGGAAGAGTCAGTGATGTTGTAGGAAATGGATTAGGAATTAATAAAAACAATATAGGTCAAAAGGCCTCTGTAGACATGTTTTGTTTACAGTCTCTAGATCCGTTGTCTTTTTTTCTGCTAATTGTAGTGAGCAGTCTTTGCAAACTAGAGCAACTTGCACCACTAAAGCATGTGTTTCATTAGTTGCTCTGAGTCTTTGTCTGTTACAAATTCTATTACTGTACTTCTATTAACACTATCTATTACCATGCAATGGGAATCCCAAACAGAAGCCAGGTGCTTTTGTTTTAATAATGAATTTGTGGGCATTGTGGGGATTGTGTTGGAAGGCATAAACTCTATCCCAGTCAAACAGTTGTAGACTGGTGAGTGGAGAAGTGCCTGAAAATGTAGATCTTCTAAATATACTGCACTTCTAATTAAGTATTTCAGCTGTGATTCCAGGAATATTTACTATTTTGAAATAAAAGGGGGACATTGTTCCCACTGGCAGGAACTGACTACTTATACAAAGTGAGTTGGTTTTTTTCCCTGTAGTAGATTTCAAATTCGCCATGAAAAAAATGTTATAAATACTGAACCAAAATAGTTACCTGATTATTCCTTACAGTGTTAACTGCTGAAGGAATGGGAATTCACCTGCTTCTACCTTTGAAAGGGAAAACTCTGTGCAACCCAGGTGACGTGAGAACACATCCTGCGGTGACTTCTCACTGCTATGCAGAGTGAAAGGAAGGGCTTGGGAAACAGTCCTGGAATACCTCTGGAGCTATCTAGATTCTGATTGACTGACAAGTCCTCAGTGCCAAGATGCATGTCCCAGTTCTGGCACAGCTGAAGACCTGCAAATACTTAACAACAAACATCAGCTCCTTCTACTGAGAAAGGCCACAGTTAAACAATTTCTTTGTGGGCTTCTCTTGGGCCCTCCAAGTGTCTATCAGAAAATTAATATATTTGTATTAAGGCTTTCTCTGGAAGCCATAAGAAGGTGTTCTTGTGTTGATTATGATGCCGTAAGCAATCATAACCCTTGTTCTAGTAAGCTTACTAAATCTTCTTGCAAACTTTTTTTTATTTATCTAATAAGCGTCTTTTTATTTTTACAAATTTCAAGTGTCTAAGTGATGGAAATGATAATTCATAATCAAGTGAAATAAATTAGTAAGTCTAGTAGGAATTTAATCCAATAGATACATGCAGCATCTTCATGGTACCCACTCACTGTAGCTCATCTGTAGCTACTGTAAAGAAACACAAGAGAAATCTTTCACTGTGTTTCTCTAAACCTTTGTGTTCAGGTCACCAGAGTCAAGGTATTTTAGATGAATGAGTGAAGCAACTTCCAGACTCTAAAAGATTTTAAAAGTAATTTCCATTTACACAAAATGTAAAAATAGATTGTCACCAGGACTTCACTTAACTTACATGTAGAAGAGTCCTTCATGGTACCATATGACAGCTACCTCTCTATAGAAGAGTGTGAACAGCTACTGAGAGATGCTGACCTGGCATAAATAAGGACCCGGTGGATCAGGCAGAACTGGGCACAGCATAGTTATTGCCAAGGCTAGATGCACTAGAATGACATCTGCAAAGTACCTTGAAAAAACAGAGGAATAAGACAGATTTTGTGAAATTCATGAATACAAGTGCTTCAGGAGTGATGTGAATGTACTCCTGGTCTGAACTATAACATTAACACAGGTGCAGACAGACCTTGCTTAGAATCAAGAGGGCTGCCTGAGATGGAGCTGCCCTAATCAGCCATCTACTCTGGATTACAGCTTACATTCTCAGATTCCATCTTGGATCATTAAATCTCCACACTGAATTTTTGTTAGAAGTATTCATTGACAGTGACACATTTATTTGGTTTGTTAAACAAAGTTTTCAAAATGTTTTTGCTTAGTCTTTGGTGGACTTTTAATCTACAAATTTACAAAACATATTTCCTACATACAGTCCAAGGCAGAGAGACTAGGCCATAAGGGAGACTTTTTCAATTTTAAGTTATTATTTCTACTTTAGGTAGGTCTCAGGTTGGAGGAAAAAGGAGTGTCCTTTTATGTGATCACATTCATGTTTTTCTACTTCAATTATCAATATCTTTTTACTAAATTCTTATTTAACTAAGCTTAAGTTAAGATACTGATGCTTTTAGGAATAGAGTAGGTACACCTTGACCAATTTCCTTGATTTATAAGGCTGACTATTCTACTGGTTGATTTTTATTTTTTTAACCAACAATGAAACTAACATAAGTAGTTTATCAGAGGTAACCAGGTAACAATGATAGTATTTTTTCCAAAATCTATGATATGGGAGCAGACCTTTTCTGGATGGTGTCTTTCCAGAACTAATATTTTATAATTGTTATTTTGTTCCTATTTTTTTTCCTAAATAGCCATTGTTATTGTGGTGAGAATCAAACGGTTATTTGAGAAAGGAGGCCATAATAAAAGCATTTTCTTCAGTTACTCTTTTCTCTGTGGTTCCAATTCAGATGCAGGAGCATCTGTATGACAAGATTTGCATTTTGCAGGAAAATTCCCTTAAGTGGTTGTCTTTTAAAAATGTTAAGTCGAAGTTTTTAGTGTTATACAGTTTCAAGCATCAAAAGTTCTAGAAGTAATCCAATGGTAATTACTGTAATTTTTTTTAAAGTTTGTATATTTGAGTTATGTTTGGCTTATGAAAGTTTGCCGAAGATGTAGATAGAAATTTTAGTTCCTGAATAACCATTTTATACATCAGTTTTGAAAACATGACAAGTTAGTGTAAGTATATGATTTCTTGCATAATAGTGTTCTGTTGGACAGTCTAGAAGTAGCTCACAAGATGAAGCTATAAGGAAATTATTGACTATCATCAGTAGTAAATTTAGCTGTGCTACACGGTGCTCCTGCCTAATACGTGCAAGTAGCTCACAGCCAAGAGATGGCTCTCGTTCCAAGTCATTGAGAAATCTTTGTTTATGTAAATTAGCTAGTTAAAGCAAGATTTATCTTCTGATGCTTGAAAAAAAGATGAATGGAGACAAAACAGTTATTGTTATTTTCAGTTACCAACCCTAACCATGCTCAGATATTGGTGTGCTTCAGACTTCTCATATGTTATCACTAAAGAATAAGCCTGCCATGATTAGTGCCACCTGAGCCATTCATGTTCTTCCTTATCATTTTCTGAAACATTTTTCTCTCATCCTGCTACTACCAAGTGCTTTGGGATGAATCTTCTTTTGGAACTGTGAAAATATTTTGGATATAAAGTAGAAGATGGAGTTCTGATGCAATGCCACCTAATCAAGTGAAGAAATAATTATCACAGGACTGATTTCAGTGCAGAAAGCTATCTGCAGAAATGATAATAGGTGTTGCTCAAGCCTGGCACACCTAACTTCGTGTTTCCCAAGCCGTATAAATAAATAGTCTTCTTTGCGTATCCACACCTCTCCTGTCACACCATTTCTGAGCAAAGAAGGGTCCTTCCACTAGATTAGCAAATAGATTGAAGCAGACACCTTCCTATTTTCATAACACTAATTTTGCTATGCTTGCAAGTGAGGAGTATAATTACCATTATCCTCTGGTACTATAAGTGACATTGCTGCTACTGGTTCCCAAGCTTCATTTTTAGGAACCTGTTTTATCCAATATCACCAAAAATAGCTACTTTAAACTTCAGCTCAGAAAATGATACATTTTCTCTAGCATTAAATTCAGCCTTTATTATTAAATACTTCTATTAAATACTTCTATTATAATTAAATACTTCTGTTAGGAAAAATAGCCTAAGAAATAGCTGATTCTGTAATTATTAATTTGCCTCTAGTCTTTCCAATACACTGAACATGTTCCACAGATAGTTTTAGCCTTGTAAATGAAAATTACATTAGGCCTTCATATAGCATATGCTGTGCTTTTAATCTTAATTCTTCATTAGCATTGTTTTGTATGGTCCACTGGATTTCTGCATGTCAAATAAACAATTCTTTTAAAATTCAATTTTTTCTCATTCTACACTACAAAATAATATCAATAAGTCATAGCTGATCAAGTAGGAAGTAGATCACATTACTAAGGTGTGTTAAACTCCCTAAGATTCCAAGTCAAGACTAATGTGTCATCTAGAACTTTGAATGCAGCAAATCCTTTACTTTACAGACCGTTGATGAACTTGAAAATAGTTTATGCCTTAGAATTATCATCAGTTCAGTGTGAGACACGGCAGCACAAAGCCAGGAAAGAGCAGATGTCCTTAGGGTGCTGCAAGATCTGCTCCAAAAATTAATTGTAGGGTAAGTCTAATGAAACTGTTGAAAACAGGATATGATGAAACATGAAGCACTCCTTTGGCTCTTTCACAAAACCCTCCCTCCTGTTTCTATATTCTCCTTCAAAATAAACAGCTGTGGCTGGGTTAAAATCAAAGTGCCATTAATGCTACACTTTCAATTTTATTTTCTGGGTTTCTGTGGTTGTTAAATACTGGAGACTGAGCCATAAATAGATGCAACTTTCAGTGGTCTCCCATATTTTTTCCTTTTATCCTGATTTTTGAGATTATCTCAGTTATCCACCATGTGTGTTTGTTTAGACAGAAATTCAGGTCCTTCCTGGGCCCCTATTTCTGTAGGACAGTGTGGATGAAACCTGCTCCCATGCTGCAGTAATAAACTCATGGTTGCACTGCTCCTAACTTCACCATAGTGAAAAGTGTCTAGTTTAATAATGCTGCACCCTGTGTTTCTCAGTCTTGTATTGCAAATATTAAAGGAACAATTTCACAAGATTTCTGATATACAAGAGGACGGTCAAAGGGGTCTGCCTAAAATGAACACACCTAGAAGTTTGTGGCTTGAAGGCATTTGAACACACTCTTCCTGTTATAGCAATAAGTGGAAAACACTGCTCTAATTTTTTTTATTATTTGTATGTTTAGAATACATGAGAAGTACTAATAATTGGTTATTCAATGGTTTGAAATGTCTCTCTCAACTGCTTACAGGAATTTCAGTTTCATTTCCACAAGTGGCACTACAGATCAATAGCAGAAGCTTGGCCGACATTCTAAGCCAAAGCCATGGGAATCATTAGATTTTGGTCCAGCCCCAGTGCTGATGTGAGGGAGCTCTACAGCAGCAGAATCTCCCCTTTAGCTAGAAAAGCAAAAGCTCTGAGGATGCAGGACTGCAAACTCAACCATACAAACCTAGGGGAGTGGAAGAATAATGATTCTGGTTCCCAGTACTTAAAATACTGACAATATTTTTCGTTTTTGGGCAAGCAAAAGCTTATCAGTTGTATGTCTCAAAATTAATTTGCCCAGAATTTCTGATATTTTTTTCTCATCTCCACATCTGCAATCAGCTGCCACAGCACACTGAGACACACATGTATCCAACTAGATTGTGTTTCCACAATGAGGAAATTGGAATCAAGGTTACCAAGAGGCCAGAAAAATTTGTGGTGTGTCTCCACAAGCAATAATATTCATTCATAATAAATTAAGGGCCATCCCACTTCCCTAGGGCTCCAGGTCAGTGTCAAACTTTGAACTTTGTGTTGAACCCTTCCAACAGAGTGGACCTCTACAATTAAACATCACTTAAACTTTTCTGGAACACTAATTATTAATGTATAAAACTTCAGGCACCTTGCAGCTAAACATCTAGACATTACAATTTGAGGTTTATTATAGATATGAATAATAAAGAGTGAATTTCTCTACTCTGTACTTACTAACACCATATATTACAACGTGAATTATAATGGAAGTTAATTTTTATGCTCTGAAGTTCTAAACTTCCTGTTGTTGCCCATTAAACATTTAATATTGAGACAGGAAAAAAGGGCAAATTTAATTCAGCGGCTAGTAAGGCCACTGGTCATTTTGTTGGTCATCTCTGCCTTGCTCTTCTAACTCTTCATGGGGATTTATGTGGGGACAAAATAGAAAGCTTATGACTTTCAAAGACCTCTAATTCCTCTTACAAAAAGCTGACCAGGAAAGAGCTGCCTATGAAGGTAATGTCTAGCAGTATTCTCAGTCCTTTGGAGTTACTTTAGGGTCACTCAAACCTGAAGCTTTGACAAGGTGGAAATTGCATACTGTTTACAACTCTCACTTTGGGAACTCAGTCCAGTCCAGTCAAATACTTGACTTTGCTGGCTCCTTTTCTCTGCTTTTACTGTTCTCATTTCAATGTTTACATGCTTCTGCCTTCTTAGCAAGGCACCAGAGTTTGTCCAAATTAAGAGATCTGCGATCTTGGTATGGTAGTTTCTGTAGCTGCATGGTATGGTATGTCCTTTATAATTTCACACAGCTGGAATTAGATGGAAAGATAATCACCTGTGGAATTTGAGAATGAGTGACTGGGCTCCATACACAGTATTACATCTTTCTTCACTCATTTAACCAAACAGATTTCAAGAGCGAGATTCAGGGAGAAAATAAGCAAAGTGTAACTTCTGCCTTCAATGTTTTAAATGCCTCCCCCCATTTTCTTTTGTTCTTTTAATTCCTAATTTGAATGAAATTTACATACACCTTCTTCCTAACACTTTTTAAAAGGAGTGGTTTAATTCTGCTATTTTTCACATATTGACTGTATGGTAGCTTGTCCCTGTACAATCCTTCTCTGAGCATTTCATTAGAAGAAATAGGCCAAATTTTAATACTCTCGACCTTGCCCATTCCAGTTCATCCACTCCCAGCTGTACATCTTCTAATGCCTACCTTAGTCATGCCAAGCTCACATTTTTCTCCCCTGAGTGTTAGATCCTGCTGGCAGACACTGCCTTCTCAGTTAAAAGTAGGGCTCATTCTCAGCTATAAATCTCTGTGGCGTTCTAAGCAAGTGTAGACCTGTCCAGACCTGTCAGCGAGATCAGCTTAGACTGAGTAGTTACTGCATTCCTTTTGCTGAAAACAAATATTTGGAACTTAGATGCCCTGATGTAATTTTAAAACTAGAGATTCTAGAGTGTAAACACATTAGAAAAGTCTCAACTTTAGTGGATGATCAGTTTTAGGTGTAGGATAGCTCTTGCCCCAGTTCATCTGCTTTTTGGCTATCTGCAAAACAGATGAATCTTCTTGTTTTAAAATTAAGAGTAAATTAACCTGAAAGTTTTCAGAGGTCTAATGCTGTGTCCTGTGGCATATCTTCCATCATTTGTCTTGCAAAATCTGAATTGAGCACCCTAGTAGAAATATGTATTGAGACTATTCTTGTTGCAAAGGGTTTACTGAGTACAGAACCAGGTGGGAAACAGTAAGAGAAGTGGAGCAGTCTGCTCAGGTATTCCGGCATCTAATTTCTAGTCTTAACAACACTAGTTCATAATTTGTCATTGATTTAGAGTACTGATACTAACAGAGCATTATTCAGACACTACCAAGCAGAAATATTCACTTTCGATATGTGCTGCATGTTCCTATTTCAACTCATTTATGATTGGGTTTTTGAAATCTGCTAAAGTAGATGGTAATTTTTTCTTCCTTTAGGGATTTTGACTAACTAGATCACGTGTGTTTCCTAATATGTTATGTATGCTTCCTAATATGTTGCAGAATGAATATTTTAACCTTCTCACTCACTGTAAGAGCTCTGGACACCTATGTATCATAATTGGCCTTCTGTTTGGCTTGTATTGATGTGAATCAACTCATTTGGTGATAGAACTGAAAAGTGCAACTAGCTACAAATCTATTATATTACACCTTTTGGCCCTACTCGGAATTACTCACTTTCCAATGATACAGTAGTTCAATAGGCACCGGTACAATGTTATGGAATGTCCTGATCTTTAAGATATGACACCGTGACAGGTATGAGAGGATCCTTATTTGGCTGTGTTGCTGTGGACAGATTTCAGTACACCATTGCAAAATGGCGTGCTGAAATCCTAAATGCTGTTTATCTAGCTGGTTGCCCTGTGTTTGACTGAGTATGTGATCGTCACAATTGTTCCAAGATCTCATTTTTTTTTCTGAAGTGTGGCTCTCCTGCACACAGATAATGTTTCCTAGAGAAAATTCAGTTAGATTTCTAAAGAATTCTGAATTGAATGGACCAGTGTTACAGTTTGTAGTGCCACTATGTTTGGAAGACTTTATTTCTGCTATGGCTGCAATACATACCTATAATCCCCTGGAAGCCACCTATACATACCTATAAGTCCATGAAAGATGCTTGAGAATATCTTCTGTAGACAATGATAGAAGAAAAGCTTTCTCTGTCTCTCACATACTATGCTGTCAATTGTATAATGCTGCTGTTTTTCCTTGGTATTTAGTAACATGTATTTGATGAAAGGAAATGTTTGATTAAGTCTCTTTTTCAAGTAAAAAGGTGGCTTGTTATTACCTGCACTCAAGGCACCTGCTTGTGGATATCAAGATTTTCCATTTGTGGGATATTGGCTATTTACAAACAGTGTATATAAACAGATATATTTCCTTCAGGCAACATTTTAATTTGAAGGGGGAAACAACACATGGTCATTGATGTTTTACCAACATTAAAACATCACAGTGAATTTAGGTGACCATTATAGTCCCTTATCACAAGTGAAATGAGGATTGCCATGATGGAAGCAGAAGCATTAGTTTCAAGTTTTTGCCCAAAAATATGTTATCAATCATTTTGTCAGAATGAATTGTTTGAGGTTGGAGGAGATAGTCATCACATTTTTCATGGCCAAAAGCAATTTAGAACCATAATGGATATCCCATCTTCTCAGTTAAAGGAATACAAACCTAAAAAAATCCAAATCCCAGCAAACAGAGATAAGAAGAGATATGACAGGACACTGGGGAGAGGGGAAGCTTTGGGAAATTAGAACTGCTGAACATGTGTATCTAACATTAGACACCTACATCCGTAGGGGTGTTCCAGGAAGGTTATGTGGGGTTTCTTAGAGATCCTCAGCGACTGTGGTTTCCACTGACTGTATGAATTAGGTATTTTTTCACAAATGTGTTCAGACTCCACAGATGCATTCCCATCTAAGAGTATGTGAATGCCAGATACACTAGTTCAAGTCCCTTTGTTTTCTAGAATATCAGAGGGAAAATCAATAAAGAATCAATATATGTGCCGTTGTCTATGACTGATCTGTCACATGGTGGGTCGTACTAATCCATGCCAGATTTCAAAACCCATAGGCATTTTTCTAAATCTTTTGTTGGCTGGTGTTTGCAGTTAGATTCTAACAGTAGAGAAAAGATATTTCATTTTCTAAGGACAGCATCTCTTTCCACAGACTTATGGAGTATTAAAAAATCATCTTGATTTTGAGGTCCAGACAGTATGCACAGATACCACAAACAAAGGAAAACACAAATTTCTCACTAAGTGACTCACTTGCTTGGCCAATCTTGTCTGTGTAATGCAGAAATGTGATATTGTTACAAAGTGACTCTCCTATTACCTTCCCACCAAACATAATCATGCTATTACTGTTTACTCTGACAGCAGCTTCTTTCCTTCCAAGAAGCTCAGCAAATTTCACAACCATTAAGCCTCCCAATGAAAGAGTTAAATGTCATTAACTTATTTTCTAGATGAGGCATATAGAAATTAATGACTTGTTAAGAATCATACAGGATATTTGTGACAGAGGAAAGAAGAGATGGCAGCTCCTCCAGCTCTCATGACAATTTTTTAATTTTCAAAATGATTCCTTTTTTCTTCAAATAAAAGGCACTCCTGGTTTTGGAACAGCACTGTAAGTGAATAAACTGAAAAGCTCAATTATTGAATAAGTAGAAGGAAAGTACCAAGAGCAGCTCTGCTACTTTTCTAGCAATAAAATGTAAGAACTGTGCTAGTATTGGCATAGGATTGCTTTTAAGTAGAAACGCGCTAGAATGCAATAATCCTAGATCTCAGTTTGAAGAAGGTGAGAGAGGGGAAGGAGGACATCAGCAGTTTGATATAGCACAAAAAATCTGGTGAGCAGCATAGAAGGAATGGTTCTGGTTGATTTTCTAACATGCCTTAAATGTGCTGATTCATCACTGGACTTTTTGATTTGGTTGTGACTGAACCTCAGTATTTCTGTTTAAACTGAGCAAAAAGTAGTGTTCACTGCATGAGTCACACATGAGGTTCATGTAAGTTTCTCACACCTAAAGAAATACCCATTAAGTCCACTAACTGTTCTGATACATAAATACAAGGAAATGAGATGTGATATTTATCACATTAGTACTTACACATAAAATACATCAGAGATTTTGTTTGGAAAGTTACTGTAAAAGTGAAATACTTTAGGATGTGTATTATATTTTTTTTAGATTATTCTTGCTAGTTTTTACTATATACACTTAGATATTCTCATCTATAGTGTAGCACTGTCTATACAGGAGGTATTATGCTATCAGTATGTGCATGTGTATATATGTATATAGACACATCCACATTGTATGGCATGAATTTTTGAAATTTTGAGCTAATTTATACTGTATTGGAAAGATGGTGGAGGGTTTTAAATGCAGGAGTAGAAATGGGAAGGTTTGTGTCCTGATAGAAATACATATGAATCTTTGAAAATAATTACAACATGTATTTATTGTATGGATATTATCCTGCCCATCTGCTTAGGTTTAAATTGGAGGAGTCCCTTAGGAGGAATTTCTGGCAGAGGTGAAAATAAAGTAGAATTCTGTAGATAATCAAGAGTCCTAATCAAAAAGTAAGAAACCCAGGGATCTTGCTCAGCCTGACTCTGACCTGGACTGATGAAGTTCCTTCTTCAGGTTAGGGTGGAAGATGATACTTACGAAACCTTAAAGATGCTGGCCTGTGCAGAGAAAGGGGTTGAGTGAACTTGAGGGAGTGTCACTGAGTGCTGACAAGGACTGACGCATCCCATGAGTGGCAGCAGACTTTCTATATGACCTTGGCCGAGTCACTTAATCCCTCCGTGACTTGGTTTCCTCATCTGTAGAATGGGGTATAGAGAGTAATACTTCCCTGCCTCGTAGGGAGTAGTGGGGATTACTTCATTACTCCTTGCAAGGTGTGTTCAGAGACAAACAGGAAAATGCAGTGGAAGTGTTACTATTTGTTGCTGGAAACCTGTATAATATCAAGTGCCTTGTTGATCATGTCCTGGAAAATATATTATTAACTGGTTATGTCTTGGGAATTGGATATTATTGGAAACTACATGAGCCCACCATACCTTCCCTCTTTGCTCTGCTTCTTTTCCGCTCTCCAGTAGTTTGGCACATGTAGTTAGGCAAAATTGGACAGCCTTTCTTCCCATAAAAAGTATGCTACTTTCTAGGATGACAGCTTTTTGACTTCTGTAAATGATGAACCTGGGACTCCCCAAATCTACAGTCACATTCCCTTACATAGGAACAACCTGTTATAGACTGACATAAAGATAAGTAATCATCTTCCTTTAGTCACACTTTTGAAGGAGTGAATAGCAAGTGTTTAAAGTTGATTTTGAATTCCAAAGGGATGTCCACTAGTACGGACATCTCCCTCTTGGCCTGAAAGATTGAAAGAAACTCTTAGAAGCTGCAACTCTATGTTTATTAATAACAGATCCATGCCTTTTTTGATCACACACTGGTGCAGATCTCGTGGGTATCTGTTACAGACACGCAATGATGTGTCCCCCAAATTAGCCAAAATTCAGTTAGCCTAAACAGCCAAAATTTTTCAATGACTGAGCGTACATCAGCAAAGGGAGTTTATACAATCCAGTTTTGTATCCTGTATCTATGCTGGTTTTGACCCAGTACTGTTGGATTGGCAGAAGCTCTAAACCTGAACTTACATGTCTGAATACTAGCTGCTCACTCACGAGTGGACCATACATACATAGATGTGCTCTGCCTTAATCCTGCTATGCAGGAGAATTCTCTAGGCCACAGGGATTTAGAAATAGCCTGTAAACATATTTCAATGGTACTTGAAGTATTCTGGATTTATAAATACAGATTGCAGTCAAAGAGAAATTTTTCAGTAATACCAGTAGGTGATGCATGTAAGAAAGATCATTTATCTTCTCCATGACTGGGAAAACAGTCAATTTTCATTGTTAATATTAAGGCTCCAATTTTGTTGTGAACTGCATATCTTGGTAGCAGGATCCCTCTACTATCATTTCTCCCATTCAGTTAGCAGATGTTTAGGTTTACTTAAATCTGAATATAGTGTCTGGCAAATCACTAACAAATGGTAGTCATTGTGGCTAATATGAAGTATTGCATGTGTTTGCAGCCACACCCAGGCACTCACCTTAACAGCACATAGGGACAATAGCACTTGTTAGCTTGCACAACATATGAGATAAGGTGATGCAATGTTCATATGTCATTGTTCTTGTATGTGCTGTTCGTGTCAGGTGTTTCTCCTGAGCAGCACGTAAGTGCATGGCACCCATCAGCTCTGCACAGTCTTGTTCACCCTCATCTCTACTGGGACACAAAAAGTTCAGTAGAAGTAATCCATTTGATCACTGCCTTTCTACTCTTATGTCAAGTCAAGTCAAACCATTTTTTTGCTCGCCAATTCTCATGTTAGGCTCCCAGTGACATCATCTACCTAGGACTTCCAGGGGTGTGTATAGAGTTATTTATTTATTTCACTGATATTGGCAGGGTTTAAATCAGACCTGAAAAGTGCTAACATGAGCAAAGACAAGACATTAAAGACAACAAGAAGGTGAAATTTTTTAATATGCAGGAAAGGATAATTTTCATATAATTTTTTTCCTAGAAAAATTTGGTTTGTTGAATTATCAGAGTTACATGTTTATCAGAAAAACATCTAACATATTTCCTTAGGAGTGCAAAATGCACTATGAAAATTTTAGTTTGCTTTTTCAATGTATTTTTAAATGTATTTTAATGTTATTTTTTCTGAAGAATAACACCATATTTATAGCTAGAGCAACATGTAATATTACTGTACAATACATTGGTGTATTTTTAAGAAGGGATTCTATTTCTCAAGTATAGGAAACAAAATGTGCCTTTATAAATAAAAAATGTGGCAATATTTAAGTCTCTGGAAACAGGATGTAAATATTGACATGCTAGTATAAGGCAGAAACATGCTGGTTCTGAAAGAAGACTGAATAAATCTGTCTTTTCATTTAGTCATTCTGATGCAATTTGCATAGCTGTTAAGAATCCTTACCACTAAATTTAGACTAGAATGTTTTTGAAAGTAACTTCTGTTGAGTACTCTGAAGTTATACACAGAAAGTATGCAATGATAACATCCTCTTATCACACTAATACTGCACACTGCAAAAGCTGCTTTCATTTGGAGATGAAATGCGGGATGTTACAGAAATTTCTCAAATAGTCAAAATAGATGTCAGGAGAACAAATTTTATTTCTGTCATTCATAGGGATTATTCTTGATGTTCCCTATTTCAGCAAGGAAGAAACAAAGAAAAGGACTGGGAGAGTTTGGGAAGGGACCTGGAACTTAAGAGGAGTCAAGGATGTCTTTTACTGTTCCATGGAGTCAGTTTGGACTACTTAACAAAAGATGTAGATTGTAATAAACTCAGCTCTTCGTATCTGTAAGAGCATTGTTATGTACATTTTCTCTGAAATAATTTTGGAGTGTCTGCTGTTACAGCATTCATTGTGTCCAGCACATGTGAGGTGTCTGAGCAAAGCCTTTGTCAATTCTCCTGCACAGGCCAAGACTCAGGGATATATCACCTATGGGAAACATCAAATCAGGTTGATAAGGATATCAGACCCTGATGAAAATAACACCACCTATATTTCCATGTTATCTATAAATATATATTGGCATTAGCTGAAGGTTTTTTAGGCTTTCTAACATTTCCAGTTGCAATGTAAACCGCCAGATTAAAAATAATCTTTGGCTCAGACGTTGCAGTGGACAAGCAGAAGCTGTTGAGGATCTTGAAGGTGGCTGGAGGTCCTGATGTCAGTGAGGAAGAAGGAAGTGGGCTGCTTACTCTGATTTGTTTTAAACAGCTTTTAGTAAAAACAAAGTAGTACTGGAAAATCTGCCAGGGTTTCCTTTATTCAAGAAGACAGTCTTTTGCTTATGTGAGTAGCTGGCTTCTCCTGTGTCCATCATGTGCCCTTTGAAATTTTCACCCACTGCCCAGTAGTTATTCCCTTCCTTTCAGTGTTCTGAACTCTGGCCTTTCTGCCGTGTTCCCTGGCTTCTTCCTAAAATGAACCAGCCCACTGTCAGTGGCACAAATCTAATGTGATTATTTCGAAGAAAGACCAGCTGACTCTGTATGGGCTACATACAATCAGAGATCTAAAAAAAGAGGACAATATTCCCACGGGAATTTGCACTGAAGGCGTTCCAAGCACCATGGAATTTCACGTGCACACAGTGTAGTGTTGTTCTGCACAGAAGTTTCAGTACATAGCAAACTTCGTAATCATGGTTTCACTGGAGCCGGGAGTTCACCACTTGTTCAGTTGGTATTTAAATTACGATCTCAAAACTGTCCTTTCAAGTGTGCAGACCTGAACAAGACTTTTTTTTTAAACTTTTGCAGTACAGGTAAATTAATACTGAATCAGTCTCCTATGTTTGATTCAGCGGGAATACTGTTGCTTTGAAATAAACCGCAAGCAGAATGTTGTGTAAGAGGGACGCAGGTTTACAACTCTCACATGGTAAACTAATGGTCTGAGTCCTTACCAGCTTATTCACAATAGTATTTTATTAGTGCTACAGCCAACAAAAACATATTGCTTGTGTTATCTATGCTTCTTTATAACCATATTACCGAGATTACAGCAATTCATTGCCTGACATTTATCTATCTGACTGTCAAATCAAATATTCATGGAGTGCTCACTGCTGCTCAAAGTAGCCTGGAGAAATAGTTCTAATCCCTCTGGTTACCTCTCAGTATCTCCTAGCTGGTTGTGAGGGAGGTCTTGCATTAAGCATTTGCAAGATCCCATCTCTTTGGTTATGTGTTTCTGGTGTGAACACTTGTCATTCCTTTACTGTGTAATTTGATGGTGTTACTGGTATGCTATTGCATTTGTGGTGTGCAGCATGATTCTGCATTGCCCTTTATAACGTTGGTATTAATGGTAAGTTTGGTGGTATAGTAAGAGAATAAAGATTATGATCTCTTCCACAGTGGATAGCAGCATATAGGAAATAATGTATTTCATAATGGAACAATGTAAATAAAATGCTACTCATTAATTAAAGGTAATTAACTGAAAGAGAATACAGTTAGTTAAATGAACTGAATCTTAAAAATAGCTAATGTCCTTAAAATGCTGTGACCATGTTGAATTTAAGTGCATTTTAAATGCATGAACATTAAGGAATTGAAGAAAGTTCTTGTCAACAGTCTTTGGTTAAAGGATTTCCATTAACCAAAGAATCATAGACTAACTATGCCCTCATAAATTCACAGAATTCCCTGGTTAAATAGAAGTGTCTGGCATATGGTTAAGGTCCTTGAAAGTGTCCAGAGAAAGGCAACAAAGCTGGTGAAAGGGCTGAAAGGAATGTCCTGTGAGGAGCGTCAAAAGATTTTGGGCTTGTCTAGTTTGGAGAAAAGAAGGCTGAAGGGTGACCTCATTGACCTCCACAACTTCCTGAGAAGGGGA
Organism: Brachypodius melanocephalos; assembly: GCA_013398615.1. Classification (NCBI taxonomy): domain Eukaryota; kingdom Metazoa; phylum Chordata; class Aves; order Passeriformes; family Pycnonotidae; genus Brachypodius; species Brachypodius melanocephalos. Next base: position 1,033,657 of record VZSR01000245.1, on the reverse strand, counting down.
AGTGGAGAGGGTGGTGCTGATGTCTCCTCCCTGGTGTCCAGTATAGGATGTGTGGAAATGGTTCAAAGCTGTTCTGGGGGAGGTTCAGGGTGGACATTAGGAAGCATTTCTTTCCTGAGAGGTTGGTCATGCACCATAACAGGTTTCTTAGGGAGGTGGTCAAAGCTCCAGGCCTGTCAGTGTTTTAGAGCCATTTGAACAGGCCTGAACTAGACAAATAACTGTAGATTGCATCCATTTGAAAATATTCTATTTTATACATCATTCAGCTTTTAGACTTCTCCCAATATCCAGTAGAGACCTTGTGAAAATGCTTCTGAAGAGTAAAAAAAACTATAAGGTTAGTTTTCACTGCAGGTCAGTTGCAATAACTTCAGATTCTTCCCACAAAGTGCATGAGAAGAAACAGCCTCGTTTTTGCTGTTTCTGCTCTGAGAAAATGCTTGGAAATATGACAATCATTAGAATTTTCCAAGTCTTTTCCAACTCTAAAAAAAGAAAAAAAAAGAAAAGTGAAAAAGCAGCAGCAGCACAGATTTGTTCTGCTGTTCTCTCTGTGGTAACAAATTAATAAGACTAATATCAAATATTTTACTGGAATTCTTTATGAAATATAAGGGGTTTATGAAAGGAAGGGGGTTTTGTATAGCATAATTCTTTTGATTTTAGTCAACATACTGGTTTAGTCTACCAGCCTTCAGAAGCCCTGCCTGTGCCAGATGCCTCAATAAAGGTCAGAGGGGCGTGACTCACCTGTGAGGAGGGTGTTGTCACCGCCAGCTCTGGGCAGGACAGTCCCACCTGTGGTGTCCCAATTTCCAGGGCAGAGGCACAGCTGGCCCGGATTGGCTGTGCTGGCTCCCGCCTTGGCACGGATTGGCTGAGCCTTCCTCCTGCTCTGTCTCATCTTCCTGGGGCACTGGCAGTGCCCAGCTGCAGCTCCTCCACACTGACCACAGAGGGACCGGAGGATGCCCACGCATCAGCACTTGGTCGATAAGGTGTGTTGGTGGGGATGTGGTGGACAGGGTGCACGTTAACTGGTGATGCTTATTCTCAAAGGCTAAAGAGTAAGTCTGTGGCTCATCAGGAGCATCTAGGAGAAGGAAAAAAATACTCATAAAGAATAGGGATGGAAAGGGATGTACAGGAGTTAGTCTTAAACTGTTGGTAGGATGGACTTCCAAGGACCGTGTTTTTCAAATTATGGAAAGGTATTTATCATATTAATTAAATGCTCTATATTTAAAAAGTTTTAAAACAACTTTTGTCTCTATTCAGAAGTTTGCCCAAGGCTTTGGAGGAGCAAACCACCAAAGTGTCTCTTCCCAAGTCCAATAGACTTTGAGCACAGTAGCTAACTAGCACTCAGGGATTTAATTGTTGGCCTGAAGTTGTGTTAGACTAAATATGGAAGAAGATTCTTAAGGTAGCAGCTCAGGTGTTGGAAAGGTGAGGGCCATGTAGACTCATAGGGAGAAAGGTTGAATCTCTGATAATAAAAATAATTAGAATTTTTCCATCTGATGAAGGAACTGAGGATATAGTTAATTTTTCATAATTATATCCAATTAGAAGTTTGTAAATAACATTTATTTGCCAGAATTCCCTATGCATCCATTTTATAAATACTTAATTTTTGTTTCTTTACATTTTTCATGGAGAAAATGTAAAATATGTGATGCAAGGTAACATGATTGCATTGAGTAAATATTGGAACTCGAAGCCCATGAAAGTTTTCTGCCTCAAGCCTGGACCTGGAATTTTTTAAGATGCTAATATCTCTCTTTCTCATCTAAAAGCTAGTTCCAAAAGATGACATGATGAGACTCTTAGAATACCTCTTGAACTGTTAAATCAGAGAGCTGATGCAAAGAGAAGACATCTCAGCTGTGTTTCAACATGTTGTACTTGTATTTCTGGCTCTTTTCTAGCAAGAAAAAGAGGAGAGACTTCAGATTGGGTTTCTTTCATGGCAGAGTGCTGTCCCAGACAATTTTCCAATCCTAGCTAAACAAGGATTTTTGGCTTTGAAATGGAACCTCTAATTAGAAACAGACCTTTTTTTTCCACCTCTCCGTGAGTCAGGCAGAGATTTCAGCAACACAGAGACTGGTTTATATTAAATCACTGTTTACCACATCTATTGATATAATAGCACCCACATGCTGTATTTAAAACATAATTAGAGGTGGGCCACGTCAAAATCGTCACAAGAGATTGGATAACCACACCCAGTGTGCTGATACCAAAACATGATGCTTACCAGGATCCCATTAAGGTGGCACTTTGATGAGGCTTTGGAGAGGCACAGTCTTCATCTGCTTTACAGGCACAATAACTTGTGTCTATCACTTTCCTGGTTGCTGCTCTCAGTAGTTGTGACACCATGCAAACCTTCGTCCTCCTACTTGGAAATCTTTCAGCATTTCACGGTCACCTATTTTATTATTTGTTGACTCAGTGGTTTTTTAAAAGTTGTAGAAGTTCAGAGTTAAGTACATGAATGTTCAGAATTGTGTATTTTTCCCCTGTTTCCAGATGTTACTTATTTCATTAGCACATACAAAACCAAATGATCTTATACCCTCATGAATGAATTAAGATAAAATGTAGATGGTACAAATTGAACATATCTCTTACACCATGTTTGAAATGCTTTAAAAAATCTCAAGTAAATACCTCCATTCTTTCTGTTACTCTCTGTTGTGTCACACAAGGCAATCCTGTAGCAGACAGCATGTAAAATAGCATTATTAAATACTTTTGGAGATTTAGCAGTTGTATCAGCAATTTTGTAGCTGGAAGAGTGAGTTGTTCATATGATGTAATGGCCTTTTAAGTTACGTAGTGCCATAGCTGAATGTTTAGACTTTGAACATAGACTGGAAAATCTGGTATTAAACACCTGAGAATACTATTGGGAAATATTTCCTTGGAAAAATTTTCTTGGAAACAGTTTACCATCATTGTCAATATTGCAAGTGAACTATAAAGAAAATACATTTTTTCTTCATGGACAGTCTTGGAAGATGGACTTCAGTCTTCTCTCTTAGTTATTTTTTGTGCATTTCTGTACTGGTTATAGTTTATCCTTTACTAATAAGAAGCGTGCATTAATAATTTAGTATTTTTAAACTGTTTAGAAGTTCCAGAGGACTTTGCAGAAATCTTTAGTTCAGTGCTTCAGGAAACAAATACTTTGAAAATCTTTAAGAGTACTCCAGGGCATTTAACTAGACTTCTTGACCATCCCTCAGAAGTGAGAGCAGGGCAAGCAGTCAAAGGAGAGCATGCTAATCATGGTGTATCTACAATTTGAGAGAGCAAGGTTTCCCTCTGAGTTCTTGTGTAGCCAAGGAGCTGAGCTAAATCTGCTGGTGCAACAACAAGGAACTTTGTTTTAAGGACTTTTCTAGTTCAAAGGTGTAATGCAGCAGGCATGGCTGTTAATGGATTGCTGACATGTAACCTGAAAATTTAAACTTCCATTAATATTTCAGTATTTTTAAATTAGAGTATTTGTGTCTCTTATTACACTTTTCTGCCAGTGTATATAAGTATTTTAATTTTTTTCTTCAAAATACATGAATGCAAAGAAAGAGAAGTTTCTAGACTTGCTTTGTTTCCTGTCCTGCAGGAAAGCAGATATTTGCCAAACATGGCAACTACTTAAAAGAAGTTACTATGAACTGTATTGTCTTTTTGTTCCACAGATGAGGAGACACTCCTGCTTTGTTTTTTTGTTCTGTGGGATATTTTTGCCTGGAATCCTTGGTTTTCCACAGACAAATACCTCAATTGATTGTGATTCTCTGTTACCAAACTATGAAGCTGAACCACAGACATCTGCACCACCATATATTATTGCTGTATCTTTTGATAACTTTGAGTCAGGAAATGAAGTCCAAGGTAAACAATCTGAATGACATAAAATCTCTTTCTGTGTCTTCCAGAATTACCAACCTCCATGAAAATCTCCCCATTTCCCTATCTAGTCTAGATAATTTATTTTTTAACTTCTATCTTGTTCATGTATATTTGAGATATTATTATTTTTTGGTTTATATCTATATGTACATACTTGTATAACTGAAAAATCATTCTTTCTTTCTTTTTTCTTTATCTAATAAATATGTCTTAACTTTATGATGCAATTTTTGTGACAAAATTAAAATTAAATGGGACAGCTGGCCAAACTGGACTAATAATTAGTTGCTCTTTAACTTTGTATTTGAGCATTTGCTGTTGAATCAGGCCTTTGCAATACAAAGGGATCCTACTCATTAGTTCTTCACATGCTGTCATCCTACAGGAAAATAAAAATTCGGGACGCAGTATGAGACAACTTAAGAGTGACACATTTTGAGTCACCCTTCTAAAAGCTGCATCCCAGATTTTATCACATTGCAGGAGGTGGAGCTATTGTGGCTTAAACCACCTTGTTATCTTCCTAATCCCCAATTGCTCTCTGGATGGAGCGCCTTAGCAGCCTTGTTTCTCCACACCATGGTGCCATCTCATGGTGCTGTCACACCTAAGTAATTTGTAAATGCTTCTTTTTCTAGCCCTTTGTGCTAGAAAAAACATGGAAGTGGAAGAGAGTTGTGACCTGTCAGACATCTGTCGGATCTCAGTAGCTGAAAAAAAGCATTATTCAGAAGTAGTTACTCTCTAGCTGGCATTCTGTTTTACTTAAGCCTAGTAGCATGGGTGTACTTCCATGGAGAATGATGTATAGGGAGAAGAACAGAGAAGCCTTAGAGTCCTGTTACTGCTGCCCTTCTTGGGAAAACACGTGAAGAACTCCTTCAATGATGGGGGGGCTCTGTAAATACTCTTTAAATATTTAAAATTCAATTGACATAAAAATGGTGAATGGACTTAAGTATATGCAGACTGTTCAGCAAGTTAAATGAGATTTATCATGACAAAGATATTGAATCTCAGATGCTACTAACCTTGCCCTTTTTGTCCCTTTTCCCCCTAATCATGGCTTTTTTAGCCATACTTTTTTCGTGCTCCCAACTGTAAGCACCCAGTTCATGGTGTCAGGGAGCCACACTAGGTCCCCTTCCACTGAGTCTGTTGCAGTTTCACTGTGACATGCCATGTGCCACTGCTCCAGGTCATCCTTGCTCCATTTAGCTCTGCATTCAAGGGCTCCATGTCATTGCTTCTGGGAGACCTGGGGAAAAGTAGTGAATTAGGACTGAAAGTTGATGACAGACTGGAAGGCTAATTATGCAGATGTTTGGAAGTACTAAATTATCAAGGTATGATTGGTCTTTGCCCGGATTTTTGTGTCATTCCCAGTTCATCTGCCCTTGTTTTTAATGATGAGAGACATCTCTGTTCATAAACCATTATTCTAATTTTGTTTGCCAAAGTCCCTAATAATGGAATTAACAGAGAAAAGTTACAATAGTCATAGAAAACTTGGTTATGCCTATTGAAATTTAATTTCAGTTTTGAGAAAAAAAAAAGCAGGAGACTGGTCTCTACCACATTTTTCTGAGCTCCTTCAGTAACAAAATTGATTAGCTCACATAATTATTAACTTTTCATATTTAATGTAGAACATGGAAGCCAAACTGCAGCTTCTATCTTTCTAAAGAAAGTTGTAATACATAAAAAATGTTTCTGCATTTCAGCCTTATGCAAAAACTAATATTTTCTTTTAAAACAGAGGTAGAAAGAAATGCAATTCTCTTTCTCCTGTAGCAGTTTTGACTTTGTAGGCCTAATTAGACAGAAAATAAATAACCTTTTGGTCAGCAGGGCCATTCCTCATTTGGTAGAGCAGAACTCCTTTTGAAATTGTCAGTAAATCATAAATTTCATGTTATTTTACAAAGAAGTGCCTTTCCATTTTTTTTCCTTTGCCTTTATTGTCATTGTCCTTATAATTAAGAAAAGTGTTTTAAATGGTTTTTTAGAATTGTACAGGGCTTAATGTAATTTCTGCACAATGCAATCTTGTGTCTTGGAGTGAAGCAAATTACATGGTAAACAGGTAGTTATAGTGGTACTTTTAGTTTTAGTTCTACTGTTCTCAAAATGCCTCTTTTCACAGTAACTCTGGAAGCACTTGAAGATGCTGGGTTTAAAGGATTTAATCTACAAGCTCGAGAAATAGATGGAGATGTTCCTGTTGGTACTTTTAAAATTACAGATCCAAACACTAAAGGCGTGGAATGTCATAACGTGACGGTATGTGTGCTGCCTTTGGAATTCTTACTGAAGCTTGGGTTTCTTTTAAAAAACAGAAACAGAGACCATAGAGCAAAGCTATTTCACCAGTAGAGTTAAAAGGTCAGGTTTTCTCAAGATCTCTATCTATCCTTTATATGTGGTATGAACCTAATGTAGAAATTTTATGGCTCTTTGTAGGAGGACATCAGTGTTACCTGTTATAGTAGAGACAGTTTCTGTAATAATACAAGTAAAAGTTACTCTTGCATCTTATATAATTATATATTTCTTTTTAATTGCAGAATTCAGCAGTAAGTCATGCTAATTCTGATGTGAAACAGAAGGTTACAACAACATGGATTGCTCCAAAGGATGTTAGAGAGCTTCAATTTATGTAAATAGTCCTTTTTTTTTTCTTGCCTTGAAATTTTATTTCCATGTTGAGACAAACCTGTGTTGCTGTTTCAGATATTCTTGTCCATCACAGTTTGTTCATAGTTTGCCATTTCACACTATGTTCATTAAATAATATGATTTCTATTTCAAGATACAACTTTAATGTCCTAAGATCTTAATTTTTGTAAATAATTGCATTAAGCATAATGGTATTAATGGATCTTCAAGTAGCCATTTTTTACACTTTGAATTCTTTAATTACAACAGCAACAAAATATGAATATAACTCCATCCCCGAAAAAATGAAATTCAGACTCTATTCAGTTACACCTTTCTTGATTTTGAACAGTTGAATAATAGTAGTTTGATGTAAATACTTCTAATATCAATTTTAACATAAGTGTATGACCTATGAACTAACTTCTGAAAACAGGAGAAAACTTATTTAGCTGACTTTTACTACTGTATTTTTTGCAGATGTTAAGCTTGTAAAAACACCACCTACTCTAACAAATGCATGATTCAAGTATGTTGGAAAATACCTAAATATTTGATAGCTTGTATTTTTTGAAGTGCCGATCTATGATAGGGCCTTCTTTGTCTTGCTTCATTAAATCTTGAGGAATACCAAGAACAGGCAAAAGAATCCAAACCCACAATTGCTTCCACTGGTTATTGCCATGAGAATCAGGTCACCATCACAGAAACAGATTGTCAGAGCATGTGGGACAATTCTTATGGACACTGGAGCCAATGCTCCTCACTGGAGGCAAACTGTGTCTATTCCTCTTCTGCTTGTTCTTAACCTCTGTTTTAGTTATCTTCAAAATTATGCTGGATGGTAATACTTTGATAGAAAATAAATTATTTTGTTTTCTTTCTAGTGCAACTGTTGTTCAAAATCTAGAGAAGTTTTGGGTTGGAATTCAAAGCAAAACTCTCACACCTACGCATTCTGAGTCAGTTAATGCGACAGGAAAAAGTAAAAGGAAGGTATGTTTTAGTGCATTTGAATTATAGAAATTAATACAGTAATCAAAGTATTTTGGCTTGATACAAGACATACACTTATCATTTATTCATTAACTAAGATGGCCAAAATCATCAGATATTTTCAATAATTTTAATTTAACTTCCCAATTCTCTTATTAAAATGATGAAAATAAAAGTAAATATTATTTTTCTTCCACAGAAATGAGGAAAGCAATAATCTAGTTATCAAAACAATACATGTCTTAAAGAAAAAAAAGAAATGAAAATCGATTATAAGGAGAACTGTACTGTACTTCTGATGTACAGTGCTGTTCTTAATTGCTGCCTCAGCCCCTGGGAATTGTAACTGTAGCACATTCTTGAAAGGAGTTGGTAAGGGGGTTTTTTGCTAAGAATTATGCTTATATGAAACATATTAAACATTGGCAGCTCAAGTACAATCTCCCCAAATGTACTGTATTGGACTGCAGCAGCACTGATTTATGTGCTGATTTATTTATTTTGATATAACTAAGAATGAACACCTGTCTTAAGTCTCTCACTTCACCAATGTATTTTCTGTTTCCTATAAGAAGTTGCCTTTTCTTTTTTTCAGTAGATAATTTGTAAATGCTTCCTCTTTTTTTCCCCCCACAGCTTATGATAGAATTAGAATGTAACAAGGTAAGAGCAATTTTCCTTCAATTTCTGAATTTTCACTTACCTCAGTTTTAGAATTCTTCTCCTACTGGTCCTACTTGTAGCATGAAGAATCTATTGTACCACTTAAATTACTTTCCTAGCAAGATTTCATTTATGCTTCCATTTTTGTATTCAGTTTTGAATGTATTTTTTAAAATTAGTTAACATCAGTTTGCAGATGAGATTGTTAAAATGTGTAATACATTGTCAACAATGAAATACTTGATTTCTTCACTCAGACCATCAGTGTGAATTCAGTTGATTTCCTGTTTATAGTAATTTGATATTTTTACACCAGTCAATAAACAGTAACTGGAACCTGTGTTCTTTTGCAGCGTGGAGGGACTTACTCAACAGGCCGATGCATCATGGTAAATACTCTTTCTCCAAAGACATTGACATGCTGTTAACTGCCCAAGATCTCAAGGCCTAGTCATAAGTTGCTTCTAGAAATGTCTTTATCCCCCTTGTCACTCGATTTAATTTTCTTTTTGTTAGTTTGTCTTTGTTGATTAAAAACCCAAAGCTGTCTAAAGGGTCATCAGCCTTGTTACCGTTCTCTTCTGCAGATTCTCTCCTCTAATCTGAAGTAGCTCTGTAACAGAAGTTTTCTTTTTTCTCTTTTTACTCTTTATTCTTAGTGTTTTCTTGCTGTTCAAGTTTACTTATTTCAACAGCTCTGAAACCTTGCCTTTTGAAAAGATCCAGATATAAAATATAGTAATTTGATTTTTTTTTTGCTTTGAAAACTGTCACTGGCAGCTCAGTGAATAAGCCTCTTTTCCTTCTTTGTTTTTTTTTACAGCAAATATGCTAGTGATTATATTATATTAGTAAAAAGCTCTTATCTACTTTTTAATGATTGTGATGATGTAGATCTCCTCCTCAATGATGGATATCAAGTGTATAAGGTCAGAGAAAAAAGGATGCAAGCAGCAGGATTATGTTATTTATAACAGCTGGATTGGCACAGTTTTGATTATTTGTCTTGAAAGATCTCTGAAATAATTTTAATAGCATCAGTTGGTGGAATTAAGTCATGAAAACTACTTTGTGGATTCTTCCTTTTCCCACCAAGTAGAACTTTATCTCCGGAAAATCACTTATATAAAAATAATTTTTCAGCAAGATAATAAATACCAGTCTGGTTTCTTTGCAGGTTGGACCTTCTGCTTCCTCTTCCTCTCAGAGCAGCTATTCAGGCAGTCAGGTATGACTCCTAAATTCCAGCACTTGTATGTTTTCCTTCAGTAACCTTGAATGACTAAAATTCTGTAACTACAGAGTGGTGAGGTGATTTAATAGTGTACTGAAATATCTTCTCTGTTAGCTAACCCAGAATGGCAGAGGGATTCAGCCAGCAAAGAGTATGCTTGTATCTGGGCTAAGTTCAACTACCTCCACTCTGTGGAACTCAATAGCTTGCTCTAGTTTATTGTCTATATTGTTTTTAACAGCAGACTATATCTGCAGTTGAAAATTTGGGGATATCACTGTCTAGTTAGCCTTTGAAAACTTCTAGGGTATGCATGTCTGCATGGTCACCACTTTTGCTTCCTTAATGACAGCAATATGTACTTGGTTTTTAGCTGACTATGTCCACTACCATTAATGCATCTATTTTCTCTTTAACTCTTAGAAACTTTCTGGTATGTCTCCAGTTTCTTGAACTGAGCTTATCAAGGACACATTTCTTACTACTTACAAGTAGTTATATTTATTAGTAAATTATCTGGTAATATTCCATTTCTTCAATCTTTACTGCTTGAATTACCAGATACAGGGAAACACAAGTTATTTTGATATATATGCTAAAACCTGTTTTTCTTCCTTGTATTTTTTAATATTTAATACATATTCCTTTCTAAGAGTTGAGTTTCTCATCTTGTCTTATAACTACTTGAAGTTACTATTTTTTTTATAAAATATGAGCCATTCTGTAAAATTTTGAAAGATTTCATGACCAGTGACAAGCTGATATAATTTATATGAAATACAGATGATGACTAATGTCTCACACTAAATTACAGGCAGTGCCAGTGAACTGGTAACCTCTTTACTTGCTTATCCTTTGTTTGCACATACACATTGTCAGCTGCACAGTGTTTCATGCCATAAACAGCATGGCACTGGGTTTTTCTCTGTTTTACCCATTTGAGTTTTTTATATGGAAATAACTGACTTCTGTTTTTATTTCAGGGTGGAGTAGTCTACACAATAAGCAAGAGTGGATGTGTCCCTGTAAGCACTATTTTTACATTTTCTTTTTTGTCCCAGCATAACTATAATCATAGTAACTCCTAGCTCTCAATGGCATTATTTAATGAATGTTCATGTGGATGTCTCTTTCACAAATAGAAAATACTGATGAGAAATAACAGGTTTATTTTTTTTGTCTTAGGGAGGTGCTGCTGGTGCATATAGCCAACAAGCCTGCAGAGATGTAAGCTGGTTATAGATTTTTTACTGATTGTCTCCTACTACGCTTCTTAACTCATCTTCTTATTAAAATTGCATTTGATTCTCTTCTTTAGAGCTAATGAAGTCTTCCTAAATATATTCAGGAAAACAGTGTTAGCTTGAGGTATTGTTCTGAGATCAAAACCCCAAATTAAAAAGTTTTACATTGCCAGTTGCACAAAGCCCAATCATTTATGTTTTAAGGTGTATATGTACACATAGGTGATACATAATATCACCTATTAGAAACTCTTAATTTGTTTCCCTACCAAAATGTCAGAATTCTTACTGCGTAATGCTTTTCATCAGGCAAAATTATTGTCTTTGGATATTGCATATTGTGGAATATTATTAGGGTTTCTTTTACAGTCTTTGCATATTCATTCTTTAGTTAGTAGAGAAATTTCTATTGTCCATCTAATTTATTTCATTTTCACTTGAAAACAAATTAATAATTAGCAAGTTATTGCGTAAATAAATACCTGATTTATATTTTTATTTCAGACTGCATCCTCTGGCAGTGGTCTTACTTATGGCCAGGTAAATGTGTTTCCCAACAGGTTTCTGGCTTCATAAGGTATTCAAAAGCTAAGCAGTTATGCTCAAATTTACCAAACAACAATTAAATTTGTGGAAGGGGATAAAGGTAAACTCTTATCAAATGATTGAATAATGATCATATCTGGAAATAACTTCATCAGATGAATTACATATCTGGTGTTTGTTGCTATATCCCTACTTCCATTTTCCACCAAAAATCAATTATATTTATTGTATAAATGGACACCAGTCACTTTTATTATGCTTTTCCAAAAGTCAGTGCTTTCTCTGATGGTTACTTAGAATTAAAAGTGGGTTTTTGGCTTTTTCTTATGCAGTTCTACTTATTGGTTGATGAAATGCAAAACATCACTGCACATTATTTTATGCTTCATTTAAATAATTTATCTTGTTTTGACATATATATCCCAGTTTCTCCTGATTCTATTGCAATGGTAGGGTTTTTAAATTCAGCAGATGGGTTCTGGAATCTGGGTTGGTTTTCTTGGATGAAGGTACAAGAGCTTAATTTTTTTTTCACACCAATAGATTTATTTTCTTACAAACTTCCAATTTGATGAAATTTTCAGCTTTTGTACACTTCTCTGTATAACAGAGATTTAGTTTAATTTAATTGGGCTTTAAAAAATTTTTAAACCAGTTGATTTATTGCAGTTGTTCATTTATTAACTGCCAACACATTCATATTTTTCTTCAAACTCTTACTTTGTTTGGTACTTCAGGAGTATCATGATAGCTGTAATATTCTTGTGGAGAATGGTGCTGTAGTTAATTTGCCATACATTTACCTAAGCAACAAATAAATTCTGTGTTCTTTACAGTCTGTGCCTTCAAGCAGTTCAGATTCCAGTAAGAAGGTAAGCATTCCTCTTCAATGGGAAAAGAATTCTTACAGTTATATCTAAGCATGACTCCTGTAATTTCAGCCAAGACTCTTCAAGGTTTTAGCCCGGATTTATTCATATTATTTGATTTGGTTTGGTTCTTAGAGGTGAGGACAGCTTCTAATGAGAAAACAACATAGCAGAAAATGCAATTATTGCATTTGGCTTAAGCTTTTTTTGAATGAACGCAATATCAAGTCTTTTTTTAGCATAATACTGAATAAAGACAAATGTCTAGTTGATGTTCTAGTTTGGGGTGGAAAGTTGAGGATCAAAAAGGGCACACAATTCAGGCCAATAGATATGGTACAAGGCATGAAATCTTGCTTCTGTCTCTACAGCTGAATGTGGTTTGGGGCAAATAATTTATCTGCTTATACTCTCATGTAAACTATGTATAAATATATATATTTATTTATTTGCTTGGTAATGTTCATTATTTTTTTAATAAAAATGTTATTTTATAAAAGGAATCTTCCATAGCATTATTATCAAAGTTTATAAATTTAAAAATTTAATATTCTTCATTTTTCTGACATATTTAACAACTTAAATAATCTCTATGGCAAGTAAAGAGCTCCCTCTGATTTCTCCACAGGTAGTGGTCGTTGCCAACAGCAACCCTTTTCCACCTGTGGTAAGCTATTTTTCTCTACATTACACATTTTCTCCACAAATAATTTTAATCCAAAGAGCTTTCAAATACCTCCATTTTTAATTTTTCAGAAATATTCCTGGAGACAATATTTTGGCAGGCAGGATTTACCCTGTGTGTATAGTTATCTTCAGGGAAGGCAGGTTATAAGATAGGTACAAACCTGGTTCTGTGATTGCTGTTAATACTTGCAGAGACAATGGATCAGCTCTAGACACCAGGTCTCTCCATGTATGCAGGCAGGCTCTGTGTTCCTGAATAGTTTGATTTTCTGTTTCTATTGCAATTTTCTTCTGTAAGTTCACTTCCATCCTCATTTTTAAATTATTACATTTCCACTCTGCTTACTTTGAACTAAAACTAAGTTTAGCCTTCAGGTGCTTGAAGTGAACTTTTATAATGTAATATTTTATAGCTGTTTAATTTCTAACAGAACATATTGCTCTAACCTGAATTAAGGTTAAGATGCATTTATTCTATGTCATCCTTTTTACATCATTCTTTCACATTCCACTATGTAATGCATCTGAAATATAAGGGCCATTTTCCCCTTTCTCTGCTGCAATATTCTGTTTGGGCAAACCCTTGTGTAAAATAAATAAAATTTCTGTTTCTTTGCAGCGTCACACCTTCCCTCAGGTAAGCATATTTTTTCTTCTGATTCCTATAGCATCATGGGATACTATAGGAATGGGGTCTTATGGGATCAAACCAGTAGTCTCAGGATGGTGTGTGCTACTCTTCCACACTTGTCCCTCATGCCCCAGAGTTCAGCAAAAATTGCCTGGATGAGGAAGTGGATTTGTATGTGTGGATGGATGTGCAGTGCAGGTGACAGTGGGACAGGCTGGAGGGGTGATGATGTCTCTCAGTTTCCCTCCCCGCATTCGGAAAAGCCAAGCTGACTGGCAGTGCAGAAAGGTGGTGCAGAAACCTGTGCTCTGCTGCTCTCCACAGAAGATGTAAGAGTAGAAAATTACTTAGTAGGGCCAGTCTGCCCTCCCCAAGCCTTCAGAACAGAGAACAAACTAGCTTAATGCTGGGTGTTAAGAGCTGATACACACTACATCATCCATATGACCTTTCTCTTTATTCTCACAAACTAAAAGCTTCAACTTAGTATTTTCTGTTTAAGTGCATTGCATTAAACAACTCAATTAAATGTGCTACATTATGTTCCTTGGTTTCTGGATTTTTTTTTCAGAGTTTGGGAAGCTCTGCCACAAGGATCATAGTACAGGTAGACATTTTTTTTCTCTGTTATACTTGAGCTTTAAATGAAGATTTGTCTTTGTAAACTGAGTAATATTTCCTGTCTCTTAAGGAAGAAATAAGTGTGGATAACTTCGAGATATCTTAGATATCCACACACTAGTGGAATAGGGCAATTCTGTGACTACAGCAAAGGGGATATCCTAGCTGAATAAAGAGTATTGCAGCTGTTTTCTACACTTAAAAAATATGAAAACCTCTGTGTACAAATTCCATTGTGCTCTCAAAATTGGCAAAACTTGACTCTATTGGTCTGCTTGGGAAGGAGGATGGAATTCTAGAATGATGGCTAGTCAATCCATTAGATGCCAGTCCATCAGACTATGACAACAAATTCTCACTTTTATTGAAAGATCAGTAGCAGATCACCCCAGCTGAAATTTGTCATTCCAAAACCATTGCTTTCAAAATGTATAGCATTATTGTCTTCCATGACTAGTGATGAATGCTGGCAAAGAAAGGAATAAGATTTCCTTGTTAGTTTATGTCTGACTTTAAATGCATAGTGTTTTGATTCTGCAGGTTAACCGTTTTCAACGTGTAAATATATTAAAAATATTCTCATAATCCACATATATTTGTGGGAATCAAATTCTTTTGCGGTGGCTTTTCCTTACGTTAAATTGTAACTGGATTTTTCAATTTTTGTTTTGGCAAAGCCTTTGTCAAAAGTTTGTTGTAGTTATTAATAAATAAATCAGTCAAATGTGAATACAAATAGATAGGAGTTTAAGGTAATTTGTGAGGTACATTTGAAAGGCAGAATTATTTTAACTCCAAATATTACAACATGACACAAAGATGTATATACAATTAATTTTCATTAAGAAAATAATATCAAGATATATAAATACTTTTAACACTTTATTTGTGTAGGATTTTTATATACATTTTATAGCACATAGAGATGGTATAAAGCAAGAAAATGTATAGTGAACTCTTTGTGGCTTTCAAACTGTCTAGTAGATAGAAGGATAGAGTTGCTTCTTGAAATGGCTTAGCACATAAGCAATTCCTCTTAAAAATAAAAAACCTTTTTTTTTGTTCCTGGGTAGAGTGGACAAAAACAGCAAACCAGCAGCAGTACTTATATTCAGGTAAGTAAACTTTAAAAGTGTTATAAATACTCCTGTAGACTTCACTTAAACAGGGCTAGCACAACTTAGGAATAAATTATTTTCTGCATTTAAAAATGGATTTCACAGGTGGAGGTGTTTCTATTTCACTGGCTTTTGCTCCTGAAAATACCATCTGATATTGATGTTCCAATGTCTTTGTGTGTGATGCTCACTAATGCATTTCCATGTGTGATGGGTTGACACGAAATGAGTGTATTCCACTCAGAGCATAAAGGTCATGGCCCTGAGAGGAAGCAAGTCTAGGCTCATCACCACACCACACCCTGCTAGATTCAGAGCCCATGCATGTTAGACTTCAAATTGCAAAAGTTGTAAAGAGTAGTTGCTGAGCCAGATCAAGAATAACAAAAAATCATAATCGTGGAACCATGTGCAATGTCTTCCAGCATTGCTTAAAGCCATGAAGATAAAGCTACCTGTGTGGAAAAAAAAAAGTGAGGGAATTTTGGAAAACACTCACACAATGGCATCATAAATTATTGCAAACTAAAGCTTGAGAATATTCTTAGTATGAACTCAAGTATAAAGGCTCTTTGGATCTTCCTCCTCTTGGAGCTGGGGGTAGGAGGGATGCAAAAGTCTGTCAATATTCTCTATAGCAATACATGCAACCAGAAAACTGTTTCAGAAGGGTAGGTATGACTTTTGGGGATCAGGGCCACAGGGAGGTCACTATTCAACAGCATGAATATTCAATATGCACAAGGTTGGCCATCATGGCTTCTGATGAGAATAGGACAATCAATGGCAGGGCTGTTACCAGACTGCTCTATCTCCTTTGTGCTTTCTGAAAAATCCCCATGCAGCTGTATTGGTATAAATAACATGCTCTTTAAAGAAGCCTCCTTGTCAAGGTGTTAATTATCTTCTCTTTATTTAAAGGGTTCCCAAGGCAGCCAGTCCTATGGCCAGGTGAGAGTTTGTTGCTGAAATGTGTTGAGCTTTTCTGTAGGAGCCTGTCCTGTAACTGGGCTT
Organism: Brachypodius melanocephalos; assembly: GCA_013398615.1. Lineage (NCBI taxonomy): Eukaryota > Metazoa > Chordata > Aves > Passeriformes > Pycnonotidae > Brachypodius > Brachypodius melanocephalos. The sequence continues at coordinate 1,017,446 of VZSR01000245.1, read as the reverse complement.
CAGGGTATTGGCACTTTTTTTACCTTTTTGATGTTTCTGATTGGTCTTTGATTCTGGTTTGTACCACTGAAATACCATGAAGCCAAAAAAGAACATAGTACAGGGGAACTTTAATAGGAAATGGACTTTTCTGTTGCTGCTGTACTAAGACAATACAGCTTTGTTTACAAAAATCTTCTTACCCTCCTTACAGGTCTACAGACCTCAAGGTGGCAGTTCCTATAGCCAGGTAAGCATCAGGCAGTCACCAGTCAGAATAGAGCATTTCAGAAATGAAGCGCTGTGGCACTGTAAAGGCACTTAGCAGTTCCTCAGAATCTGAACTTTAAAGGACAGTTTCCTCTGAAGTTTCTATTCTCACATTTAACATTTATGCACGTGCTACTTATTGATCTGGAATCGCAGTGTGTGGAATCATCACACTCAACATGCTCAGAGAGCCCGAAGATGGCTGGCTCTGCATGCTGCCCTGCATGGCTTTAGGGTGTAGTTGCTGCTGTTGCTAATGCAGGCTGGATCCCTCACTGAAAGGGAAGTAACCAAATGGTGTCCTTGTCTTAGGGTGGACCAAGCTTCTCAGGCAGCAGCAGCAGCAGCTCCTATGGCCAGGTGAGCAAATTGGCTGTTCTGTCAAAAGTTCTTCACTGATCTCTCTGTGACTGGCATGACTGGCAGACTTTTGAGAGTGATGTTTCCCTTGGCAGTCTGTGCCTCAGT
>VZSR01000245.1:974629-1006141 GCA_013398615.1 Brachypodius melanocephalos | reverse complement strand
CAAACCAGTAAATTTCTATGCTTTCTCTGCAGGGAGGGCCTTCCTTTTATCCTGGTGGATCTTATGGACAGGTAGGAGCTCTTTCTTGTTTGTAGAGATAACAGACAAGAATTCTTTTATTTTCACTCCTATTCTGTCCTTGAACATTTCCTTGGGAGAATCAAATTAATCAGCTTTTCTTATTTTCTGTGCAGGGAGGGTCTTCTTCTTATGATGGCAGCAGTGAATCCTATGGTCAGGTAAACACCCTTTTTTTTCCTCTTTGTGTAAACGTTGCTGAGGGCCAATACCCTGGGTGAAGTAAATATACAGCTACATCTGTATTTTGGCTCTCACTATATTCTAATGAAAGTGATCTTTTCTTTGAGGAATCCATAAACTTGTATATACTTTTAACTAAGTAGCCTGAAAGTTTATAGGGAAGTAAAAGGTGGGGTGCCTCCAATCTTTAAGGCTTATTCTTCTCAACAATGCTAGCTTTGAATTACCTGCAAGATGAAGGTCTCTTCAAAAGTTGAACAGCATTTGAGTTAAAAAATGTGTAACATTAGTATTTTACAGGGACATAACTGTGTTGCTTAACAGTTCTGGTAACTAAGTAAATAATCATATTTTTAAAATCTGTCAGAAGACCCCTACAGTAAGCATAATTTAAAAAACAAAAAAAAGTCTATTTGCAATATAAAAATTATTTATGTTTTCTGGACAGGGTGGCTCTTCTGCATATAGTGGTTCTGAGGCTTATGGCCAGGTAAATGCTTTTTGTCTCCTACATCAAAAACTTAAGCTTGCTGTGTTGCTTCTTGTGTCTACTGGATTCTATGTTTCACTTATTCTTAAGTGATAATGACCCTAAAAATGCCATTTTGACTTTTGTTTCTCTTTGTAACAACTCAAAATGTTTCCATAATGTAGAGAACATGAGGCACTATGTATGCTGTTTTTAACTCTGCCCTGTGCCTACTTGATGCTTTAACTACTTTATTGTTCATATCTTAGCTCATTCAAAAGGAAAATATTTTGTGATTTACTTTACACACCTTTCTTATGTAGAAGCTGTTGAAAGTTTAAATAATGGGATTTTTTAAATACAAAGAATGATAACTTTACAAATCAACTTCATTGAAAATATTTTCCTTATAAAAATGCACGTTTGAAAGGAGGGTTTTTTTTCCAGCCTCTTCTGCTTAAGCAACAGGTAAAGTTACATATTTTTCTTTTCTTGCAAATTCCTTAGTTTAGGTAAAATTGCAGATTCTAAGTGCTTAGTTTTATTCTTCTGTTTTATATTCCCCACAATTAAGAACGTGTAAGAGTCCTTTTTACATGAAAATAAATGTTTTTTCCTTATTTTACAGGATTCACCTGCCATGGGAAGCAGTGAAAGTGAATATAGTGTAAGCATTTCTTCTCAACAATATCAATCTCATAATTCACTACCTTTTAAAGTGTCTAGGTGCTTACATGGACCTTTACCTTATCAGATGCCACATGATTGTGCTATACATGATAAAGACTTCAGAAATTAAAATTGTGGTTACAACAGTTCTGATGTCTAACAATCAAACATTTTTTGAATTGGTTGTTAGAAGTAGGAATTCCAAAGAAAGATCATTTTATTTCACAGTTTCCATTAAAACTCAATATTAGTACATGACTGCTTCCGTCTTTCCATCCACAATTCACACTACACTTCATTTGTTTTTCCAAGGCCAGACATAAAAGGTTCAAGTTCCTTCATCTATATATTGCGTAGGAATGGTCTGTTTCCATGTAGTGTGGTGAAAACTGTCTGCTTTTCTTTAGAAGATGCCTTTTCTCCTGACTAAAATAGATTTCCTATTAATTCTGCTGAAGCTGTTTATAAAACTTGGCAATTCTAAAGTGTTTTCCAGGGTCCTCATTAGTAGGAACTTGCTCTCTGCAAGTAATTATAAATTCAGCTGTGCACTTTAATCACAAATACACTGTGTTGACAGCTTCAGTGCTGTTTCTGTACCAAATCTTCTTATGGATATTCAAGAAAGCTAAAGGATGATACTACCAAGGGTCCAAAAAGCCCTCTGAAAGGAACTAAGGTGTAAAAAAATGTGTGTATGACATCTTGGTCCTGAAATATGAAGAAAGTTTTTAACAGTCTGTTTTCCCCTGAAACACTCTGGAGGAAATAAAATAGATTGAGATGTGCCCTCATTCCTTTATTTCACTATGTCAGGATTTAGCTTTCAAAATAAAGAAATGCCATTCTCCAGAAATGAGCAGAGAAAGAATTAGTAGAGTGCTTATCCTACAGCCTACATCTCCAACCTTCCCACAAGCAGTACCTTCCTTTGCTTCCCACCCTTCCTTAGAAAGAACCAGCAATATTTGCCATGGCAATAACTAGGCTCTGATCTTTTTTAGGATTCCTCCTCCCCGTCTGGCGGCCGCCAGAGTGAACGGGTAAGCAATCCTTCCTTTCTGTACTGCCAGGGGCCAGCCCCAGGGCTTGGCAACTGCAGCACCCAAATCACATCTCCTGTGGAAACGCTGAGGCAGCTCCAGTGTGGGACAGAAACTCCTCAAGCGCAGTGGGAGTGAGGATATGGCTAAAGAGTTAAAATACTGCTAGAAATCCCAGCTGCTGCTGGGAATCTCAAACTCGCATCACAAATGTGCTAGCATGATTTACTTCTGGTAAAAGTAAACCTTTCGCCAGGTTCAGGTCCTTGCACTTTTTAAATCATTGCAAAGAGCTCCAACACCATGATTTGTCCAGCACTTATTCTAAGTGCAACGCTTTGCTTTGTTGTGCTCTATGAGTTACTTATGGAGGCTTCCATTTTCCTGTCATTCTTACATGGCACATGTTGTATTTATTCTAATGACAAAGACTGAGAAATTGTTTTGTTGGAGATATAACCCTTTAAGCTGTTGTATACTAGAGAATATCCCCCATCAAAAGAGCAATTATTAATAGAAAGGGCCTGTGTTGTTTTAAACAGAAAGGCAGCAGATTTTTTTTCTTTTTCTTGAACAATCCATGACAGAAAATTAAGGAATGTGGAGAAGCAAGGAGGAGTGCTTTTCTTCCACTCTGATCTTTCCAGTTTTGGGGGTTTGGTTTTTTCATGTAATTTCAATACATTTTTCCAGGATTTTTATTCCCCAGGAGGCAGCCAGTCAGGTGGACATGTAAGCATCTATTTTATTTATTATTTGCAGTTCCCTTCAAAAAAGGCTGTACTATTTAAAAATTATCCCAATGAGTAAATAACAACAAAGCATTTATTTCCTGGAATTTCTCATGACATCTGACATCATGTCTTATGAAATCAAATTACAAATTCTTTGAATTAAAAAAATAAAAATTGTGTGTGTATAACAGTCTTGTTCTCCAGAAGCCATTTCAAACAAAAATAAATTGGGTTTTCTTTTTGCAGGGGTCATCTTCTCAAAGTGGTAGCTACTCCAGTGGACAGGTAAATACTAAATCTTTGTATTTTTGACCTCAAGTATCTGCTACACAAAGGTTTGAGGCCTCATATTGTATTACAGCAATTTTTCATCTATGAACAAGATTGATTCACTCATCTTTACATATCTCTATGTAAAAGTCCAAATGCAAGCAGAGTAGTCAAACATACAATTCATGTATTAACTGATGTTTGAATACTAGGAAAAATGAAAGTAATAAGTATTTGGCATTAATTTATATATTTTAAATATAAAGTAAGTGATTTTTATTTTTTACAGGACTCATCCTCATCTGGAAGCAGCCAGTATGGTGGGCAGGTGGGAAATTTTTCTTTGTTGTTACTGTGAGGGCTTTTCCCCCCAAGGTAGATATTTCAACAAAATATTACCAGACTGGTAATACCTAAGTTTCCAGACTGCTCTGTGGTTTATTTTATCCCCATTAATCTTTCTACAGATAAAATTGCATTCCCAACCAAACAGATCTTCTCAAACATAGTTAAAAGAGTAAAAGGCAATTCTTTGTATTTAAATGCATGTGTCAAAGAAAAAAAATTAAACAAAAATATAACATTTACAGGGTTCACCTTCCTCAGGAGGCAGCCAGTCTGGTGGACAGGGCAGCCAGTCTGGGGGACAGGTATGAATTTCTTTCTACACAGTCTTCAGCTGGGCTGGTGTCAGGCACTCAGATTTACTTCTCTTATCTTTGCTTCACAAGAACTGTTTTCCTTCAGCACTCTCCTTTTTGCCCAAAAGCCTCAGCAGGGCATTGTTTTCTTTTGCCAGGTCATTTGGACATCCTGCAAGCCAGTGTAGCTAAACAAATTTCATGCATATTGAAAGTGGAGAGTGAGACACTGAATGGTGAACTCCTGGGCACCTCTTAGTTAGTTTTATCAGAGTGGAAATCACCTGTTTTCTGTATCATCTGTAACATGAAACAGTACTGCAGGTACTCCAGGTGCTCTGGCCTGTTTAGGAAAAAAAATTCTTTCTGTGGTACTACTCAATTTTTTTTACTCATCCTTTTGACAAGTAATGTTTTCAAGGTAAAAATTGTAGGTAAGAAAATTTGAAGATAAAAAAATTAGCATTTTGTTGCCCCATTGGAGCAGTAAGTGCAGAAATCATTGCACAGGATGAAACAGACTGAGTTCTAGAAGTTGGGCAGTTAAACTGGAGCTTTATGGTTTGCATGCCTGGGATGGTAGAAGTAATTTGAGTTGTAACTATGGTCCATTTCAGTCCAGTCCTCTTGATATCTTAAATACTTTCTGCATTCTTTACAGGCTGGATGTGATTGTTCTGGAAGTTCTGTAAGTGCTATTTGTTCATTATACATTTTCTTTAACTAAACTATTGAACTGGAAAATTATGTGAGATCCTATTTATTTCCAACTTACATATTTGAATGTACTCTTAATTTTACATTCATTGTTCCTTTAGTGACTTAGATGGTTCTGATATGGTAGGAGTTATTTCTCATTATGCCACAATTCAGTGTTACAGAATCATTGAATCATTTATTTTGGAAAATGCTTTGAGTCCAACCAGTAACTCAGCATTGCCAAGGTCACCACTAAACCATGTCCCTAAGTGCCACATGTACGTGTTTTTTAAATATTTGGGTGTGGTGACTCAGCCCCTTCCCCAGAAACCTCTCCAGTGCTTGATAATCCTTGCAGTGAAGAAATTGTTTCCTAAAATACAATCTATGTCTCCCCTGGAGCAGCTTGAGGCAATTTCCTCTTGTTCTATCGCTTGTTACTTGAAAGAGGGGACCAACCTCCACCTGGCTACAGCCTCCTTTCAGGGAGTTGTAGAGAGTGATAAGGTCCCCCTGAACCTCCTTTTGACCAGACTAAACAACCCCAGCACCTTCAGCTGCTCCTCCCAAAGCTTGTACTCCTGACCCTTCACCAGCTCCATCATCATTTTTGGACACAATCCCACACCTCAATGTCCACCCTGTAGTGAAGGGTCCAAAAGTGAATACAGCACTTGAGGTGGGAGCCTCATCAGTCCCCCCTCAGTACAGGGGGACAATGACTTCCCTAGTGCTGCTTGCTGGCCACATTATTTCTGATAAAAGCCAGGAAAAGCTCCAAAGTTGGCAGTGAGTTGCATTTCTGAGCAGGGAGGTCAGTTGCCATACGGTATTCACAGAGATGGGTATCTCTTCTCCAAAAACCCCCAAAAGATTGCATTAAATAGCAGAATTTACAAAAGATCTATCATGAAAGCTAAAATTAAATCAAGTCTACAAAAGTGCCAATCATAAAAATTTGTATCAACACCTAATGTTTACAAAACTTAAAACATAAGCAAAACCAAAAACTGAAACTCGTCACTTGTGCTTTTAAGTCCATATGAAAATATTTAAGGACAATGAAATAGGGTAATCCCTGCTTTCCAAAGCAAATCAGATGTGGCCATCGACATGCAGCATGTAAAAGGCATTCCTGCACCTTGGGTAATACTCTCATTTCTTAGACAATGAGTTATAGGTAGATACAATATGATTCTTCATGATTCATGACCTTCTGGGCCAAAAAAAGGCTATTTACTCTCTTGGCAAATTGATAAAAGTAAGGGAAATGTAAGTGTAATTAACTTCAGGCTGTGATATTCTTCCTTTGAAATGTCATTGAACAGACATCCTAAGGTTTTGTTTCATTTCTAGTTTATGACCAAAGACAAAGGGTAATTTTTATTTTCTTTTTTTCCCTTATAGGGCGGATCCCCTACTTTAGTCAGAAGTGATTCCTCTGCAAATGTAAGCAATGTTCATCAGCTTTCAAGCGTGGCCTCTGTTTGCTTTACCAGTATAATGGCTAGAGAGAATAAAGAGTCAGTGTCTAACAGAGGCCATTGTGAAAATAACTTCCTTTAGTTACAACTAAAAATACAGGACTTTTTTTTAAGTTGTAATTAAAAAATGCACACAGGACATTCATGCAGTGCTCCCAGTTTCTCTTCCCATTTGAAATAGTTTTCATTCAAAGAGAAGTTTTACAATGAAAAATGTTGTCACAAACACAAGTAGATACCAGTATAAATTTTTACTTTGGGAGTTAATTCCATTGGCTTCCTTGGAATTATGTAAAAAGATTCCCCAAAGACATGGATTTATGTGATTGATTCTTCTTAGATCATTTATGGCAAGAAGGTTTGGTGTTAGTATTTATGTGCTGCTATCTTTCAAGAAGTTTTGCTTCAAAATATTTGTTACAGAGCAAAATAACTGGTTTGGTGTTTGCTTTTTTCCCCAGGACTCATCTTCTTCTGGAGGCAGCCAGTACAACAGCCAAGTAAGTATTCATTCCAAAAGGGGAGCCAGTTTGCAACTTCTGAAAATGATTGTTAATTCATTCACTCAAATTCACTCTTGTTATATGAGGTTTCAGTCATTTTCCTTAGTTTGGTTTTCAGAGTCCTGTTAGGTACCCAATATTTTACTCCTAGCTCTGGACCAGCATTCAGCTTTCCTAATTAAAAAAAGGAAAAAAAGCCATTCTCCAGAAATGAACAGAGAAAGAACTGGAAGGAATGCCACTTTAACCTTCCCAACATGTCACACAAACAGAGCACTATGTCTTTGCCTCCTACCCTTGTTAAGGATCTCAGCTATTTTCCTAACTTACCTTGCTCAACTTAAATTCTAGTTATTAAAGCATTCTGAAAGTCCTGTTCACCTGTCTTCACTCTTCTCTTGCTCCTGTTGTCGTAGCAGAGTCATGTTTTGATTCAAGGAAATCCTACTGCAGGTAATTCACTCATCTTCTATTCTTTACAGGATTCATATTCTTCTGGAGCTAGCCAGTATGGAGGACATGTAAGCTCTTACTTTTAATATATATATATTTTTTTAATAAATATTTGACTCATATTAAGGATCACAATTTAATATAGCAAGAAAATTGACAGTGGTCTATACTCTGCAGTAATATTGTGAATTCAAGGAAGACAAAAAACAGAGTTTACTCTGGGATAATTGCACACACTCAAATAACAAAATATAGATGTCTTTATGTCTTTGCCACTTCTTTCCACGAATTAGATGTTCAGAACTGACTAATTATCGATTTTTTTCCAGGAGTCATCTTCTTATGGAGGCAGCCAGTATGGTGGACAAGTAAGCATTAATATTCCCCATTTTTGTAGTTTACTTATTGTCCACCTGACTGTCTATCTTAGCTCTAATTTAATCTAAAATATTTTCAGTAAATCTTTCTCTGTAGTGTTCTGATGCTACTGTAATTAAAAAAACCCAAAAACTTCAGATGAAGATCATTATCTAAGACTAAGAAAAAACAGAATGTGAAATACATTGTTGACTCAATTGACTCTTGAAGTTTGCAGGACTAGATATCATGTCTCTCTGAGATAAATCAGTACCTTATGAAGCTAACCAGAATTTTTAAAGCCTCACAAAATTATTCTATGAGGCTCTGAAATAGGTGTAAAAAGGTTTCAGTTTCCAATTTTTGTTTATTTTCAGGGTTCACCTTCCACAGGAGGCAGCCAATATGGTGGACAGGTGAATATTCTTCCCTTGTAGTGTTTACTAGTTTATCTAAGAGATTTGGTAGTTCTCTGGGTAAAAGAGCATTTTAAGGAGGTTGGGGTTTGGTTTGGGGGTTTCTGTCCATTTCTAATCTAATTTGTTGTTCAGTATATAATGGTTATAAATGTATGTGATGTCAAGCTGCAGAAGAGTTTTTAAGACGGAATTTCTGATGCATCGTGGTAAATGCAGATGAGCCTCACCCATTTTGGCACAGTGGTTCAGTCCACTCACAATTCTGGAGTGATGGAAACTGGGTATTCCTTCATATGAAGCATGGTTTAAAGAAGTACTATGACATGGATATAGAGATCATTTAATTCTTTTCTGTTCAGGGATCACCTTCTTCAGGAGGCAGCCAGTATGGAGGACAGGTGAGAATCTCTCCCTGTGTAGTTTTTATTCTAACACACAGTTTCTGCATCAAAACTTGGTACTTTTATATTGACTGAAAAATATTTTATGAAAACCCTGTTTATCTGATAACAGATAGGTATCTAAAGATTTATGATCTGAAGCAACACAAAACCTATGGAGTTCTGCTGCTTCTATTGTATTAAATGCAGTTCTGCCTTTTTTCTACCCTGCAGCCTGCCCTGTTGCTGCTGTCAAGGTTTCTTAGCTCTAACAGTGAGGAGAGGCTGGAAGCAGATTCATCCCTCCCCTATCTCATTTTCTTCAGCAAAATGCAGTATCAGAATTGATATCTGAAGAGCAGTACAGTTTAAATAGGAAGAGGGGAGAAGGTGAGGAGTTTCTCAGACTCCTCATGCTCCTGTGAAATGAAAGATGACAGAGTTCCTAGTGCTGCTTGGAGGTATAGCCTCTAATATGGAGTGAAACATAAAGCAATAGGCTGAGTCTTTATCTTCCTGTAATTTTTCATTGTGCAACAGAGGAAAAAAATAGTGTTTCTTTAAAAAGCTTTTTGATTTGAGAAAAAATTGGCACCTTTGCTACAGGGTACAGGGTCCATCTTTCCCAGGTGGCAGCCATTACGGAGGACAGGTGACAATTTTTTTCTGTTTATGGGTTGTTTTTTCCATTGTCCACCTTTTTTTCTCTCTTTTTTTTTTTTTTTTTTGGTGAAAATCAGAATATTTTTAAACAGCTGTCTTACAGTGAAACAATGTTTAGGCAGAATAGATGATTGTGCAACAAATATAAATGCTTTTTCATTTCTTTAGGGTATAGCTTCTTAGAGAAGCAGCCAGTATAGTGGACGGGTAAAACTTCTACTTTCATGGTATTTGTAGTTTGGGCACACAGTTCATCTGGAAAACAGGCTGGTATTTTTTGCAAAAAAAGGAACATTCTAAGATAGAATAGCTTTAAGCCAGACTGAAGGAGGATTGCTAAATATGAGTCTGTCTGGTATATCAGATCATTTTAAGAGCAAATGACACAGAGGCCTGTGACACTGCATGGAAATGTTTCTTTAACATATCACGGTTTAAGAAGCCAATTTTTTGTGTTATGTTTAAATAGAAGCAATTTGAAAGACTGACAACCACAGAAAACAAGTGAGAATGTTACTCAGTAACGCAGAAGTAATTAAGTTCCTCATTTCTTTCAGGGCTTTTCTTCAGGAGTCAGACAGTCTGGTGGACAGGTATGCTCTTCTTTCTCTGTACTGTTCAGTCCTGCTAGAGTCATATACTCACAAATTGTTTTGTGTAACTTTCCTTCACGAGAATGGTTTCCCTTCAAGCATTTCATCCAGACTGAATGTGGAAAGTGAACCCCTGGCCACCTCTTATTAAGTATAATCAGAGTAGAAGTTACCTAATAGGCCTCCACTGGAAGTCTTCTAAAGAGCACTGCATGTATCCATAGGATCATAAAGAAGCCTGAGTTGGAAGGATCCATCAGGATCATCGAGTCCAACTCCTGGCCCTGTGCAGGACATCCCAGAAATCACACCATGTGCCTAACAGCATTGTCCAAATGCTTCTTGAATTCTGACAGGCTTGATGCTCTGGTCTCCTCAAGGGGAACCAAAATCTGTATTGCTACTTAAAATTTTTTACTTATCCTTTTGTGAGTAGGTTTTTACTGTAAATTTCAAATGAGAAGTTAGAAGATTCTATCTAAAAATTTGATCAGTAAGTGCACAGCTAGACTAAAAGGGCAGGGAAGAGATAAAGAAACTGCCTTTTAAAATGGAGCTTAATAAGCTGATGAGCAGTATTTTACAGTCCATTTTCTTAGAATAGCAGGATGTGAGTTTGATTTACTAATTCAGAGGCCTATTCCAATCATAGACCCAGGAAAGTAAGTTTGGTTGTGTTTTGTACAGGGTGGGTGTGTGTGCCCCGGTGGAGGTCCAGTAAGTATTGTCTTTATATATTTCTCATAGTATGTACGCATACTGGAAAATTCCCAAGGAACTACATTCCTTGAAATAATTCTGTCTGTGAAGTTCTATGTATGATGAAAACTTTTTCCACATTATGCTAAAATGAGCAATTTTGAGCCTGCTAAAGCAGAAATATTAAATGACTTGCAACCATAATATTGCATTCAAAACTAGCCACTCAGTTTGTAAGAGAGGCCAGGGACTCTTCTAAGGATCTGTTTCCTAAATATCTCATAGTGTACCTGCTGGGTTTTGGATTTTGCTCTTATGATAGTTCTTAAGAGTATGATTGAACTAGTGAAACTTAGATTAAAATCTTGGCTACAAAGCTTTCAGAATGGAGCAGAGAAACACATTTGGAAAAGTTAAAGCTATTTCCAGCTTTCTGTCTAATTAGTATAGTTCCTATTTGTTCGTAAATTCATGAAAAAAAACCCAAAAAACCCCAAACACACAAAATCCTCCCCCACTGTTTTGCTGAGATGAAGTTAATTTACTTCTGAAGGAGGGTTCAGTTACGTGGTTTTTTTCAGTACAGTCAAAATTGCTTGGATCACTACTTCTGTTTTAATGGTCTGTCTAATCGAGGAAAACAACATGCCCAAGTACATAACCCATGGCATATATGCCAATTTTGAGAATCAAAAGTCTTGAAAACAACATCTAAATTAGAATTTCTGTAAACACAAATTATAGAATAATAATAATAATACTTATATGCACAATTTTTATATGGACATATATATTACCTGACATATAAATCAAGATGAATCAGAATACTAGCAAGCAGTGTAAATGACTTGATGATTGCAATATGAACTCTGTGCCACTGCAGTTAATACAGAGTAAACATTGCTGTTTCTGTTGAATGCAGGGCTCTTTCGCAGGAACCAGGTACCATGGTGGACAGGTAGGCAGATTGTCTCTAACATCTACACAGACCCCTTCCTCAGGAATAGACGTGGCTCAGTTGTCATATTTGCCAGAAGCCATTAAATATTGAGTTCAGTTTAGTCACAGTGATAGGTACAATAATTCCAGAGAGTACATGGGGCTTTTATTCAGTCATTCTTGACTTTTCAGTTATATCCTTCTACACACAAGAGCCAAGGTTTCACTTTGAGTTATAGAAACTTTCTTACCTTAAAAAAATTACTGAAGAATCATTCAAAGGGTTCATCTCACTGCATAAACCACCAAGATGATGTGTGGATAATTAGTCATTTGCCACTGAATTAGTAACTGTATAAAGTTCTTCTAGTTAATCAGTGTCATGAGTATTGTTTATATTAGGTCCAGGAATTCCTTTTTTTTAATCATTTAAAAATTTCGAGGCTATTAAAAATTATTTATAAAAATTTTGCATTCTTTTTACAGGGTTCATATCCTGGAAGCAATCAGTACGGTGGACAGGCAAGCAGATTTTCTTTGTTTTCAAGATCTTCTTTCTACTTGCACTTTATTAAATGAAAAATACCATGCAGTACATATACTGACAGTTTTTTAGGGTCATTTTACTCCTAATAAATATTTGAAAAAAGGGACTGCCAGTAGTTGGAGTCTACTCGAAATGGAGTAGGACAAACAAATTTCCATTTAAAGAATATTTTAATGAACCCTTTTTATGTTTACATTAAATACTCGGAAAATTTGGTACAGAATAAACCAATAGATTCTGCTTTCAAAATATAATTCTGGTGTGTTGCACACAACAACACTACTTTCCCCCTCCGCTTCAATTCTAGTGTGTACCTTATGCAGACTGCCACTGAATCAGAAATGTTACTAGTGCAAATAGCTGAGAGATGAAATGGATCACTAACTCATAAGATGGAGCTTATTTTTCATTAGTATTACTGTGTTTGCAATGTCTCACTCTACCATAGTAAAAAAAAAAATTCTTTTTACTCCACTGGCAAGCATTGGAGCTCAGTATCACTCTATCAAAGATAATCTCATGTAGAATGGAGAGGATTCTTAACAGCTGCAATTTTTTTCCCCAAACTACCTATTTGGTAATATTAACAATGTTTTTGCAATAATACATATGATGGTCTCTGAACACGTCTGACATAGCAGAAAATCACTAATAAAAATCACAATCTCAGCAGGTGTTTTGTGACTGTTTGCCCAATTTACTACTTTCAGCTGTTGAAGAACTTAGAGGCATGAAGTCAGAAGTCTTTCACTGCATCTTTTTAGACTAATATACTTTCCAGATTATTACTAAGATCTGCTGTCCAAAGTCCTGTGATGTTTCATTCTGCACAGAAAAACAAAAAGTAACTGATGTTAATTTTCTGTGATTTTTTTTAAAATAGGGATCTTATCCCTCAGGAAGCAGCCAATATGGTGGGCAGGTGAGTATTCTCTTTCCATCCCATCATTTCTAACTCTTTCCTAACATACTTTCTAGATCAGGTCACTTACTTGATGCTGACACATACATTAATTTGGCCATTTTATTAAGTTTAAACAGTGGAGGCAATATGGATCAAAGTCATTTCAGTAAGGTGAATAAAACACTTGGTTACAATGAGTTACTGCTCTGTGTAAAATGTTCTTTTGAACATACTATAGTTGCCAGGCTCTATTTCATAACACTGCTTTCTTGATTCAAACTGCCATTGTTGTGATGTGTAGTGCAGAGTGTAAATTTTAAGTACTCAATTTACCTTTTTTTTGTTCAAAGAGCAGCCAAATAAGCTTGTCCTAAGTACTGCAGAAATTGTCTCAAGACAGTGACAAAAGATTTTTCATTCAATTAATACAAGTTTGATTGACTTCTTACAGGGCTCATATCCTTCTGGAGGAAAACCACATGGTAAACCAGTAAGTACAAAACATTCAAATTTACCTTTCTCTTTTCTTATACACCTGTTTAAAAACCCCTGTATCCGGTTAGTTATGGACTAGACAGTTTTCTGAGAGTGCAAAGAGTGTCAAATGATTTACTTATCTGGGATACTCTCAACAAATGCAAACACAATATTTATTTTCACACAATTTTGAGACAGTATTTTATTATGTAGCTGAACTTGTAGTAATCACAGAATGAGGCCTTTGGATTTGTGTGTGTATGTAAGGAACTTCTAAACAGCTATTTCTGTTTAAATTGATAATAATCATACACTTTGTGCTCAGAGCTCAGTTTTTCATTGATTATGTATGCATTTGTCTTAAGTATTTCTGTCTTGCTTTGAAGAAAACACTTTCTCTTCAAAGGAAATAATAGTTGCCATTTAACTAAGTATATTTTTCCACCATTTCAGACTATTCTTTTTACTGTGTAACTTGGACCTTGCTCTTGCCATTCAATGGCAGTTGATACAAATGTTTTAGCTTATCTCTTATAGAAAAGATGTATTTGTTACCAAAAAGTGACCATAAATGTTATATTTTCTAATACATGAATCCTAAAGGTGAAACGTTTTCTGTACCTATTTGATGGCATTTCTTAAAGACTTAATGCTTCTAACATTTCCTGTTGGCAATGCCATTCCAATAAGCAGAGCCACTTCACCAGAAAACAAAATAAGATGCTTTCAGAACATCTAATTTTTCTGTACTCACTTTTTTCAACTACCTTTCTTATTAGAGTTTTATTTAAGTAAGGGCTGTAGAGCAAAGGCCTCTTATCATTTGCCTTTTTTTGTTGGTGGAATCTTTTTTTCCCCAAATGTAACCATAGACTGATACCAGGAGAATTATTGTTTATTTGGACCTTACTATTTTTGCATTCCATATATTAAACACAACTGTAAAACAGTTTTTTTCTTGAGAATTTTGTGTTCAATTGTCCAACCATAACAGAAAGATGTTAAATATTTGTATTTCAGAAAAAGGTTTGCCTGGGATGTTTAGACGACTGGATATAAAACAGTGTTCATTCTTTCATGGTCTTTAATTCCAGATAGCAAGAATATTTAAGCACAAATAGACTTAGAGTCAAAACCAGGTATCTTTTTTCAGGGTTCTTCTTCCTCAGGAGGCAGTCAACAAGGAAAGCCAGTAAGGATATTCTTCTTTCAGTATTCTGCAGCCAAATTAGAAATGGGGATATTGGGTTTAAAGATAGGTAACAAAAATGAGGGTGACATTTTAAATTATGTTACAGTGGTAAATGTATGAGAAAAATTACCAATAAAAATTGGACCTTAGGATCAGGCATCATTTATTCCTCCCACAGCAAAGTTTTGATATACTCTGTTACTTACTCATAGGAACATGCATAGGTCATTCTAATAAGAATGATGTATTTCAGTATCAGGGAAACGGTTTCAGTTTCCAACTCTGTAGTTCAAACAAGACACATTGCTTTGGCCCATTCCTCTGAAACTCTTCATGCAATTAAAAGGACATAGCTGTGCTTATTTGAACAACCCAATTAAAATAGGGGAGGAAAGTGCAGTGAAAATGGTAAAATCAAAATCACTATCAAACCTGCTAATATCCAGGGCATTTTCAAGATTGCTGTGTGCTCTTTGGACACTGTTCACTGCAGTGAACAGCCTTGTGTGACAATATTAAATGGTTTATAATTATTTCACAGGGTGGCTCTGGCTCAGGAAGCACTTACTCTGGGAAACCGGTAAGAATACTTTCATCACAGCACTTCAATCTTCTTTTCTTAGTAAACAAAGAACCTGGGTGGTGGCTGGAGAAATTTGGGGATGATTTGGTCTGAAGAGGACATTCTGTATTACTATTAGTTCAACCTTCCTCTTGAACAACTTAAAACCATGCTGTGGGTTAAGCTATTAAAATTTTGTTGATCACAGGAAAAAACTGTGTTGAAAACCATTGGCTGGGAACACTTCTATAAATTTGTTTGTTTGTTTGTTTTCAGCAATCACCTTACTCAGGCAGCAGTCAAGTGGTAAGAACTTTTCCTCTTGGTAGTTTCTACTGATGTCTTCCTATAAGTGTCACAGAAAACTGAAGTCTCTCAATTTTTCTTCATCTGGATAAATGTTTGAGAATGCATGTGCAACAAAATAAATGAAATAGGCTTAACAAAGATGAAGAGAAGTGGGACCACATAGATGCTTTATACTTTTGACCCTGATTATCACTGAAAAACACGTTGATATAAATGTGGCACATGATCTTTTGACATCAGAAGTGTCTACATAATAGATGGGGCTAACAGAAGAAGATTTCTCCAAAAATTTCTATGCTTTTATAATAGCAATAAAGACAACTATTTAGGAATGGGTTTATTAAATTTCCCTCTTTTTTTTTTTTAATAGAGCTCTGCTGGGAAACACTCCACTCCCCAACTCCTGATGTTTTTCAGTGTTTTGACTGCCTTTGCTCTCTCTGCTGCTGTATCAAAATGGTCTATATGAACTTCTGAAGTGTTACTTGGCATCCTAAACATGGATTATATTCTGTATTATTAGATTACTTACTGTAAGGAAAAAAAGGTACTGTTAAGTGAAATTGGCAGATGCTACTTGGCTGTTATGTTGCATGTCTAGCTGGTATGCCATGCCCCTCAGTAGTTTACCTCTGGTTTTAGTCATTAATAGATATCATTAGTTGTGTCAGTGTTTTAGGCATCATTTTAAGAGAGCATATTGTACCCGACCTATATGATTTATTTTTATTTCCAATAGGGAAAGCAATGAACACCTACCTGAAATGACTGGTGTGACAAATGAATACTTAGGATATATCCGGTTATTAACCCAAGCAGACAAGGTGAAATAAATTGTTGCATATGCAAACTGAACACCGGACCTGGTAATCATCACATAAGATAAGGCTAATGTAAACTTCTGATAAGCAGCTCTCCATGGGAAAGAAGAAAATATGCTGGAGTAGTATCAGAGTTTTGGTTTTAGTCTTTTGTAATCAAATGCAAATTCAATATGGAGATTGCAAAGCAAAAAAAAGCCCCACAAAAATTTCACAGGACTGAAATTTTTGGGGGTTAAATAAAGTTTATTCCTTAGAAAAATGAAACAGCTCAGAGCAAAGACATTATGAACTCCACTCAAACCATCTGCAAATACCTAGAGTTCTGTAGAGAAGCATATGAGGCAAATGTTCCCCGGATTAGGCTGATAAACCAAACTCTGCTGAAACATAAAGGCTTTTTCCTTGGAGGGAATAGAAAATCTATTGAATTCACAAAACTAATCCCATCTTGGCTGCTTTTTTTCAAGTATTTAGTATAACCTGTATATCTGCAAGGCTCATTTCATTGGCGATGTGTACAGCTGCAAGCAGGTACTTGAGTGTGCTCGCTGAAATACCACGGCCCACTTCTGAGTTCAGGAGCAGTTCCACACCTTGCAGCAAACTCTTCTGGAGCTCTCAGAGCCATCTTCTGTTTGGTGTTAACAAAGCATATTCACCTAAACCATATGTCTAATGAATGTGTATTGAACTCGTGCCTGCTATTAGAATTACCAGTGTTAGCAGCGTGCTTTTCTGTCACGGTTTACAATTGTAACTGGTGGGAGAGGTTTCCATTCAAGCTCTCCTATCGCCTTCCGCGGGGCCAGGATTTCACCCGGTTTTGATGTGCAGCACTACCCTTTGCCAACCATCGCTAAATCAACCCGTAACTGAAGCACAAAGTTATACCTATATACGATCTTCAAAATTTCGTGGATAATTCGTTTCTTCGGACAACACAGTAAAGTTCTGTTTGAAAGGTTAATTCGAACCAGCCCTGCCATTCTCTAATAAATTTGTGATGGGTTTCATACAAAACGCTCGTGTCAGTGTCAGAAGTTCCCCGTTGGTGGTTTGGGCGGAACGCGGCTCGGTCCGCAGGCAGCGCAGGCTCCGGGAGCCGCCAGTGCCTGCCCGGGCCCCGGCCCCGAGCCCGCCCGGCCGCTCCCGGCCCTCGCTGCAGCCGCGGCCCTGGGAACGGAGCGGGCGGGGCTCGGCTGCAGCCGGAGCCTTTGCGGGACGGGACCGGGCTCCCGGAAGCACCGGGAGCCGGAGCGAGCCGAGCTGGGCCGGCGGTGAGCGGCGAGCCGGGCCGC
The DNA here is from genome assembly GCA_013398615.1 of Brachypodius melanocephalos. NCBI lineage: Eukaryota > Metazoa > Chordata > Aves > Passeriformes > Pycnonotidae > Brachypodius > Brachypodius melanocephalos. The sequence continues at coordinate 988,752 of VZSR01000245.1, read as the reverse complement.
CGGGCGGGCGCGCAGGTGGGAGCAGAGCCCGGCCGGGGCCGCCCCGCGGGGAGCGGAGCGGGGCTGTGCGTGAGGGGCGAGCATGAGGGGGGCCTGGGGGGAGGGTGGGACACGTTTGGGGTTAGTGGAGGGGACGGGAAGCAGGGCTTTGGGAGCAGGCTGGAGGGGGAATGGGTGGGATTGAAGAGATGCCGAGAGAAATGCCTGGAAATGGAGCGGTTTGGGCAAGAGGGAGGAAAGGGTGGAGTTGAAGTTGTTGCGGGGAAGCGGCCGTGTGTGAAGTTGGGAAGGGGCACGGATTTGGCCAGAGCTGTGTCAGTGCTGCCGAGGTGGTGACTCTGCTGGTGCTCTGCTGAGAAGGTGCTCGCTATCCGTGATCTGGTGCTGCATGTAAAGTTCAGAGAAATGCCTATTTTACTAGTATTTGCATGGTTATCATCATTTTATACAAAGTTTTTGTAATGAGAAGCGCTCTAGCAGTACAGCAATTATGGATTAAGCAGAAAATCAGAAGACAGAGAGATAACAAATGTAATAATGCATATCATGGAATAAACTGAAAGGTAAAAGATAAATATCAGAAGGTACCCGAAGTTGTTTCATTTTATTAAATCTTATAAACTATGTTTTAAACCAGAGGGGGGAAGTCTTGGATTTCAGATAAAATATTTTAAAGTAATGATTGGGTGGGGAGGACTGATACAGCTTTGAGCAAAAGAGGGGTGTGTTATTTGGGACATAAAGAACATAAAGAAACCTCTCTAAAAACTGAGCGCGCACCACAGTGGGAAGATTTATTTTTCATGGTGGTGTTTATACAGGAGGATTGGGATCTAGGACAACCTTTGCTTTTCAAAGACCGTATGTGCAGAATGGCAGAGTGGGTCTTAGAATTAACATTAGGTGATGGACTGCTTTTCTCGAAATCTGGGGGGCTGCCTCTCTCCATAGGCACTGCACTTGACTTACCAGTGTGCTCACTGAGTTGAGCTACAGGCTGCATGGTGAGTTGGAGGGAAGTGACAGTTGTGGAGAAAGTGATTTACAATAATCTCTCCCTTTGGAAACTGTAGTTCATTATTGCACTGTACATTGTTAGGCATTGTAAGAACTTGTGATTGAAAATCACAGTTCTGGGAGATAGGGATCCATTGGTTTGGGATGTGTGATGTCCTGGTTGGTAGAAGTAGTATGTGTAGCAAAAATACTGGTTTGGGGAAAAACTGGTTCTAGTACGTAAAAATTTGCTTTCTTTAGAGCAATGTATTGTTAGGAGTAACTCTGCCTCCAACAATCCTACAGGCTGCCTACACAACCTAATTCCTTATTCTGGTGATGCTATTGTTTACAATAACAAGAAAAAGGCGAGGATCATCTGAGCCAAGTACCTGTGGAATTCAAGTCACGTGTCCCCTTCAAACAGTTCCAGATTCGGCAGTGTTTAGGAAGCACAACACATACTTACTTTTGGGATAGGCTTGCTAGGCACAGTTATTCCTCCCATACTGTTCTTGAATTGCTTGCTGCCTGGGGTTGTTCTTCACCAGTTCCTGCCATATTCAAGCTGCTTGTGCAGGCTTCGTGCCTTTGCTGGAACTCAGGAGGCTGCACAGCTGGATTACATCAGTGGAGGATGTCTCTAGAGGGGAGGATTCTTAACTCTGCACTTCTTAGGATCTGGCATGATAATGTCAGGTGGTTAGGAGTTCAGGATTTTGCCACTGGATTTCTGAACCTTGTCTTACATTCATACCCCTTCAGTGCTGTTCAGCTGTCTCATTTTATTTGTAATTACTAGCAGCTGCAGTGATTTTCCCTGTAGGATCTAGTTTGTGTTACTATACTCCAAGCAGGTCACCTTAATGGAGATGTTTAACACACTGTGTTGCCTTGAGCACCCAGACTTGACTCGTAATTCATAAACAGCAGAAGTGTGAGCTGCAGCTGAACCCCAGCTGGATTCAGTGTTCAGTCTTTCAGCACCTTAAATCGAGCTCCTTCACTGGCTTGATACATCTGCAGGAGCTGCCTTCCAGTAGTCCTTTGGCTCATGGCATTGCACTCCTGTGTGCTTGAGGAGGGCTGGCATTTCAACTGGAGCTGAGAACTGAATGGCTCCTTGCTCCCAGAGTCTGAATGTGGCTGCTGGGATCTATCTGTGCTGTGATCTATACAATGAACACAGTGTATGTACTGTGTGAAAACGAGATGCAGTTCAGGCAGCTTGTATCAAATTTCTGTGCTGGCAGGCAGAGTTTGGCTTAATGACTGTTATGTCAATATAAAACTGTAGCACTACTGGGCAGAGCTGAAGCCTTCATCTTACAAGAAATGCTGGTGTTAACATTTAGCTCAGTGAGGGCCTGAACTTCCAGGGTGCCGAATATTTATACTCAATATGTGATCTGTATAATATTCATCAAACCAAAATTTCATCACTCAAAAAAGTATAATCTCTGGATTCTTAGGTTTGGTGTAAAGGATAAAGGTGGTGGGCTTAAAGAGCACTTAGCCACAGATCCCACATTTTAAGATTCACAATGCTTTACTCTTCCTGCCTGATACATAGATTAGAATACTATTTTTTCCCCACAAAAGAAAGAAACAAACAGAAAATCTTTGGGAGTAAAACAACTCACCCAGGTTCCCTTTCTGCTCAGGTTTCTGTCAACATATAAGAAAACCTTGCCTGAGTCCCAAGCAATTTATAGCATTCTCTGGAATGAGACTAGTTAATAGTTAATATCTAATTGCATTCCCTTTGTTAAACTTGGCAGTGATGGAATTTCCTGGTTGAATGATAGATATGGCCAGTGAGTCACTGCTACAGCTTCCACTATCTTTGGCAGAAGGTGTTGGGGCCAAGGTGTTGGGGCAAAGTTGAGAAGAAATTGTTGGTTGATCTTTAGCAGTTACCATTTAATGTGTAACTGTTCTGTACCTAGGTGCACTTGTCAGTTTTGAAAAACGTCTGCATGATTTTAAAATGGCCAAGAGTTGTGGTTTAACCCCATCTGGCAGCTAAGCACCACACGGAGACTTGCTCAGTCCCCCTGGTGAGAATGGGGCAGACAATCAGAAAGGTGAAAGTGAGAAAACCTGTGGGTTGAGACACAGACAGTTTAGTAGGTAAAGCAAAAGCTGCACATGCAAGCAAAGCAAACCAAAGAATTCTTCTACCACGTCCCCTGGGCAAGCAGGTGTTCAGCCATCTGCAGGAAAGCAGGGCTCCATCGTGTGGAACAGTGACATGGGAAGACAAACACCATGACTTAGAACCTCCCCCCTCCTTCCTTCTTTTTCTCCCAAGTCCATGTACTGAGCATGACTCCATATGGTCTGGTATACCCCTGTGGTCTCTTGGAGTCAGCTCTCCTGGCTGTGCTCCTCTCAACTTCTTGTGCCTTCCCAGCCTCCTCACTGGTGGGGTGGGAGGCAGAAAAGCATAATCCCTGCTCAACAACAGTGAAAACATCCCTGTGTTGTCAACACTTTTCAGCATGAATCCCAAACACATCTCCCTGCCACGTGAAGATGAACTCTACCCCAGCCAAAACCAGCACATGACATACAGTGGTGCCTAGGAAGCAAGATGACGTTGCAGGAGCAAGGTCCACCAGTGATCTACTGTGTTCTGCTTGATAACCTTGTCTTTAAAAGATCATTTGAATGCAGTTACGTTTTTAATTCTTTTCACCAGTTAAGATTTTTTTAAATGTAATTGGAGAAATTGGAAATACTGCCTGAAGGAAACCTTCATGTGAAAAAAATCTTTGTTCCTCAGTTTCTGCTCAAAGAGTAAGGAAAAAACTTTGCTAGAGGATTTGCTTGTAACCACATTTCTGAAGAAGTGTACAAGCTCCAAGAGAAGCACAGTTTTGGTTTTTTTTCATAGTGTACTAAGTGCACTTTATAATGTCTCCAGCAAGAAAAATGAGTAACAAACTGGAAAACAAAAGAAAGAGCAAGGTAAGTTTTAAAATGATGAAGTGATTTGCAGTGATTTAGTTGCGAAGTGCCAGGTATTTGGGGGGGAATGGCTGACAACTGTAGATGGCTTATGGGAGGGAACAAATAAGAAACATGTTCACAGTATGAGGAAAATGAGGAACATAGTAATGACATTTTAAAGTGAGAAATACAAGGTTTAAGATTATTAAAACCATTTAGGATGTCCATTACTACAATTACAGTGACATGACATTTCATCTTGTGGTGGTGAGGGGAGAAAGAAATGTATTGTCAAATTACAGCAGTCCAAATATAGCAGTTTAATTATTTGCGTGTATGTAAAATCTACTTCAGAACGCAGCTTAGCAGCACATAACTAGATTTGGAGAGGTCTGTGCACCCTCTGTACCATGTGGGGTATTTGTCATAAAATCATAGAGTGGTTTGTGTTGGAAGGGACCTTAAGAATCATCTGTTTCTGACTCCCTGCCATGGGCAGGAGCACCTTCCATAGAGCAGGTAGCTCAAAGCCCATCCAGCCTGGCCTTGAGCACTTACAGTGATGGAGTTTCTGGGCACTCTGTTCCCTGGGCACTCTGTTCCTGAATTAGCCCAGCCAACATCCAGGCCCTTGCCTTGCCCTTGTTGAATTTCATGAGATTTCTTCCTTCTTCCATTTATTTCTATACTTAAAGTATTTGTTGTGTTATATTCTACTTCTGATAATTACAAAGATATATTCACTCAAAAAAAGAAAGGAGTATTTATGAAATAGAACTTTGCTCTGGGGAATGCAGTTGTGCTGCAGAAAATTACATGTTACTTGTGTGTTATCCAGCACAGGAAAGAGGGCAATGCATGTAGAAAGTAAGAAAAGCATAGAAGGAAGTCTTACAAACATAGGTTCTTCAGGTTCTGTGAGTTAGCTGTTACTCCACCTTCAATTGTGCTTTTCCTTTGTTGACAGCTTATTGTATTTGTATAAATGGAGCATCAGCACTAGGTTCATATTTCATTGGAGAAATGGGAGAGCACGTTCTGTTTCTTTACTCTGTTATCCTGATTTCAGAGCAAATGCCCAGGAAGGGTGTCCATACCTGTACCTCTGGAATGACACAGAGGCAGACTCAATCAGTGTTTATTTTCCAGCAGATCCCATATGGAGAATTTGGTGTAACACAGAAAATTTAAACTTTGCCTTTGGCACTTTTGAGGACTGGTTGTCTACTTCTGTGTCGGGCTTTGCATTTTAACTAACACACAAGTGCCTTTTATTTGGTTGAGCAATGTTAAACTGATTAGTCATAAAATGACGTATGACCTAAGAAAAATAACTCTGTAACCTGGCTTTTTTACTCTAAAAGACTGTCAGCAGTGAAAACATTTCACAGCTAGACTGAAAGGAATTTAATTCATGTAATGACATCACTGTGAAGATTTGGAGTGTGATACTAGTTAGTTTATTTTTCTTTTTTTAAATTAAACTTCACTTGTGACAGAGTGTGGAGGAGTAAAGAAATAGTTGCCAGTAGAGGTTATTTTTGTCAAATCTTTTGGTGAATTTAACCTCTTTTTTTTGTTGTAAGACTTGCTGGAATTTACTGGGTTTGTTTTTTTTTTAATCTGTCATCTACTTCTTCAGATAATGTTGAGTGCTTGGAATTTTTTATATAAGTTTCTCTGATTACTCCCTGTAATTCTGATTTTGAGTCCTTCTACAAAGTTAAGAATAGAATCAGTTCATAAACTAATCCTTAATTTTGCACAGGGTTTTGCAACGGTCGATACTTATCAGCTGAAAGCCTCAGAAGTTTATACCGTCAGATCTTTAAAAGACAAAATCTTAAGGTTAAGAAAAGTCCCGTAATCTTATTACTCTGTAGTAAAATCTATTTAATATCAAGGAGTTTTGGTGTGCTGTTCATTACATCAAATTGATTTTGGTCTAATTTTATCTGCAAATATTAGAATTTACCAGTATTTTAGGAGGGAAAGTGTAGGGATGAAATAAAAATAAAATGTAAAATATTAAATTTTAGTCTGGGTTGGAGGTATTACAAAGAGATGAAAATCTACAAGTCAGAAATATATTCATTTTTGAATTAATATTATGAGCTGGAAATATGTAATTTTCACTTTAAAAAGTCTGCTTCCTTTGAAAAGTTGTTCTTCAGACTTTGCACTGTATGGTACTTTGAGGTGAAAGTATTACTTCCTGTATAGATTGCTTTGCTTTGGTTTGTGTTCTGAAAACCTTTCCAGGGTCATTCTCCTTCTTACTTTCTAGGAGAACAGCTCTTCACACAGAATCCATCTGTATTTTATCCACCTGTGTGTACTGAATCCAGTGTTACGTGGCTGTAAATCCCACCGTGGCTTCCTGCATATTGGCTCCTGTACAGGGCTGCCTTCCATGTGCAGGGCTGCAGGTGTGTCCATGCCACACTGAAGAAATGACACACAGGGGGCTGATTTTTTTATTTTTTTTAACACAGACTTAACAGAAGAGAAGACTAATGAGCCCAGTCCCTGAGATGAGTTATTTAGGATTATAGTGAGGGAACTGCAGGTCCTTAGCACACCCTGCTGTAAGATACAGTTCACAAGACAGAGTTCATGTCACCACTCAACTTCCAGTCTTTAAATTAGCAAAGCTAAATCTGAGTTTTCAAGCAGATGCATCCTGCAGAGTAACAAGTAGTGCATCTAAAGCCCAGTAAGAAACCTAAGTTGTAACTGCACAGGAAATGTGGTGGGAACTTCAATATCATTGTTGGTTTAAGACAATCCAGGTGTGGGCTGTTACTGAAGACAATGATTCACTTGTTCTGTGACTGCACAGGCTGTTGCTGTGAGGGTAGCAGAAGCTCACAGATACAGGTGAGTGCTTACACCTCTGACAGTCACCTGTAAATCTAAAGGTACTGTGAGACTGCAGTTGAAGACAGTCCAACTCTTTAAAATTCAGTATTCTGCTCCTTTTGTGGATTGTTCCCAGTTTGCACAGAGGTCCATGAGCTGAGCAGTGGGACTTTTAAAAGAGAAGGGACCGGCAGAGCTGATAAGGAGTTCTGTGTGCTTAGGAGTGAGCAGTTATATAACTGGCATGTGTACATTTCAGAACTCTAGTTCCTGCTCTGTGAACCGGCTTGTAAATACAGCATGAAACTTTACACACTTGCTGTCTACAAGCCTGCCTTGTTGACCACTAACGGGACAACTTTAACAAATACTCTTATTTCAGCTGTCATGCTGGACACTTAGCTTCCATTCTGTGTGAACTTTTGAAACTTTGAAATACATTTGTGATGTACAGTAAGGAAATACTTCCTGCTGCTGGTGCCTTTTTGAAATACATTGTCTGGGGAAAGTTCCCTTTTTTTGTCATGACTGCTGAGGAAGACAAGACAGAAGTTAATATTGTGGTATGCATTCTTTATGGCTTTGCTGATGGGCTTATTAAAGTGTTGTGCTTGTGCTCATTAATTTTCATGCTGATTGCTTTGGTACTTGCTCATTAACAGCATATCCCTTCTTCATCCCTTTGCAGGAACTGTTCTTTTTCTCCTCCTTGTTCTCAGCTGTAGCAAATGTATTCTTCAAAGTTGTTGTTCTTCAACTAACAGATCATCTCAGTTTTTTGTTGTTTAGGATGCATAATTCCACAGTTAACGTCCTTGTGTAATGGATTATTCCACCAGAACCAGTGGAAAACAGCAAATCCTGAGTATTGTCTGCAGCTTTCTTCTCCTTCATAGTTTATATTTCTGTCTGATTCATATTGCTCCGTGCAGTTGCATCTTTAGTATTTGTTTCTTCAGAAGTTAAGTGAGATTATAGTTGGTACAAAAGTATCTCCATTTAAGATTCCTTAATGGAACCTTGTGTGTTTCTTCCTCAGTTTCTACATCCTGGCATCTTTTTCATCCTTATTTCCCAGTATTCTTTTACAAATATTTTTGCAACAACATTATTTTTGAGATAAACAATTTTATGTGTAGGACACAAGTGTATAGGACACAAATGTGTACTTCATATTTTTTGTGGCTATTGATAATTCACTCCTGTTTGCAGGTTACTGCAATGTCTTTTAAGTGTCAGTGTCATCTAGGCTGTAATTTGACTTTGAATACTTGACTGGAGAAAATCTATAAGTGCTTAGAGACAAGATATGGGTAAGTCAAATATTTGGAGTGTAGCTCTCCAAATGTCTACAAAACCAGCAATGAAATGCATCTTGAGGTGGAGCAATGCAGTCAGTAAGAACCTGCTTCAGCTCTAGCCACAAATATTTAGAGGTACCAGCACATCCTGGAGCAGTGTGGACAAAACTACATAGTTGATGAGTCAGAAGTTGTGTGCCTGCAGGTGTAAAACGCGGGGACAGCTCTGCCATATGCACCCAGTAAGTGTGCTGTGTCTACACTTTCGACACTGAGAACCACATGCATTGTCTTGACTTGTTGCTCTTCTTTTGCTTGTAAAAGTAGTTGTAAACTTCTAGTTATGGATTTGATTTGACTTTGGCATTATAAAAAATGGCTCTGTTTTTGAATAAGTGGGCAATGAAGGGAGCAGAGGTTTATCTTTTACAGAAAGCATTAGTTTCTGTGTATGGAAGTTCTTTGTATGAAGCATAGCAAAAATTATGTGATACTCTTGAGTAGCAGCAAGCTTTTTTAAAATTTCCTTGTCTTATATTGTGCTTGCAAAATGAAAATTACTGTCTCTACTAGTCTTCTGCAATAAGTTAATCCCTTGAATTGGTGACAAATTGCAAAGAAAACTGCATCAGCTTGGTGGAAGTTCCTGGTAGAGATGAGGATGGTACAGCTTTACTAACATGAAGTTTGTGGTAGTCAGTGCAGCCTGAGAAAGCAGTTGCAGTCACCTAGTCATCTATATTCAATGAATTTTTTTCTGAGCAGGATAATCAGCAGGACAGGTTTAGTGCTGCCTCCCCTAAAGCTTCTCCCTCTCATGCCTTCCTCTCTTAACTCTGCTTTCCCACAACTCTCCTTTCCCTTCATTGCCAGGCATACCTCTCATTCTCATTTAAAGCAGCCCAACCCTCACCCTTCTTTTGCTGGCACAGTGCCACCTAGCAAGGCAGAGGCTGCAACCTGACAGGCTTGGGAGAGGTGGAGGAGTGGGAAGATCTCTTCAGTGCGGGAGCAGCTCATTGCAGCAGGAGTACTGGGCATGCTGCTGGACCACAGCAGAAAACACCTTCACCTTGGAAATACCTTCTGAGCCTTCCCCTACTTAAAGGCATCTGTGATTCCCAATATCTGCAATATTACCTTTGGGTTTGTTTCTTTTTTTCTGTTTCAGAAAGGAAAAAGTCAAGAAATGTCTGCCAATTTAAAGTACCTTTCCTTGGGCATCCTGGTTTTTCAGACCACAAGTTTAGTGCTGACCATGCGCTATTCTCGGACACTGAAAGAAGAAGGACCTCGTTACTTATCCTCTACTGCAGTAGTTATTGCTGAACTTCTGAAGATTTTGGCCTGTGTTCTATTAGTCTACAAAGACAGCAGTATGTGTCAAATTTTGCACCAAGTAATTTTCCTAATCAATATGCTGTATTGTAGTGGCAACTGCAAAGCAGCCATGTGAGTACAGGCATACAACAAAGCGTTTCCCTTCTCCTTGTCTAAGAAATAGGCTTGGAAAGACAATAACCATACTGCAGTATTTGCTTAAGAGAATGTGGAAATAAGTATATTTTTAAGGGAATGTGGATACTGAGGAGTGCAGAAATGAATTTTATGCTAACTTCTGAAAGCTTGTGTTTGCTCAGGCATTCTAAGAAATCTGTATGTAGAAGTAGGAAAAAATGAAAAGCTTTAAGTGTGTCCAAAACATGAATGATACTTAGAAGCCTGTGATAAACAGCAGATGCAGAAGGGAAGAAGCATTGTTACAGGAATAGTTACAGTTCTAAGCTAAAAAAAGAAAACTATATTCACATTTACTCCAGTTCTTATTTTGTATATTTAAAACTGAATTTACTTGGTTTCTGTTTATTTTTCAACAGCTTCAAAATGTCGTTGTCTATGTATAAATATTGATGACTCTGTAGCATTCTAAATATGCACTTTTTAGGTGGTACTCTTTGATATATTATCTTAAATTATTGCTACAGTTTCAATAAGTTTAACTTAAAGTATTTTGAATAATTGTTTTCATTCTGATATTCCAGGCTGCAGGAAGACACTTGCAGCCATATTTCCTTATATATACAAGGCCTGTGAAAGTCAAAGAAACATAGATGGTATTTTCAGGTCTTGGCATAGTGACAGCCATAAAAATGGGCAACAGTTTAAGAACAGAACATTGCTGTGTCTCTTTTTTCCACTCCTTTCGTTTTAGTGAATGTCTATTTCTTTTACGGTTTCTTTGGGTAGAATGCAATTTACGGACTCTGAACAGGGTGCTACATGATGAAATCCTTAACAAACCCATGGAAACTCTTAAACTTGCCATTCCTTCAGGAATTTACACTCTTCAGAACAACTTGCTATATGTAGCATTGTCAAACCTAGATGCAGCCACATACCAGGTATTGCATATTTTGAATTCTCTGTAAGTTTAAAAAAAAATCCCTATGAATTTTGGCATAATAGTAGTAACTGTTCCTGGTTCTTCTAGGTTACATATCAACTGAAAATTCTCACCACAGCATTGTTTTCTGTGTCCATGTTGAGCAAGAAACTGGGTGTATACCAGTGGCTGTCACTAGTAATATTGATGACAGGAGTGGCATTCGTGCAGGTAAATACTAGCAGGTGGTTTGTGGGGTTTTAATGTGTTTGTTCAAGAAACATGGATTTCTGTACTGATTGTCCAGCTTTCTGATTCTACCAGCTGCACACGAGCACCAGAGTATAGTCAGGAGCTACAAACCACGACTGGCCAGGTTTGGAGGACACCAGAAATGGTTCAAAGGCAGAGGATAACACCTCTTTTGCAACCCAATGCTCTGCTGTAGAATGTGGCAGGGCCTCTGGAGCAGCCTGCAAGTAATAATGGTAGCAGTTTTTACTAGCACATTTCTTCAGGCATTAGGAATTCACAGATCTTCTCTGCCAGTACAGGCTGTATTCACTTTGGCATATGGATTCAGCAGGGAAAATTCACTTTGGAGTGTTTCAAATAGCAAAATTGGCCTCAGTTCTAAATAGTGCAGGTACCAGAGTTCACAGTTTTCAGAGGGCAGGATTATGGGATAAGAGACTATTCTAAGAATTCTTAGCAGATTTTATTATATCCCAGAAAATTTTATTCTAGAACTTAAGGATTTGGAAAAAAGGTATGGTGATTAAATTCAATAATGAAAAATGGGAACAAACCACTCTGACAATATTTAATGGACTCCTCAGAAAGTTTTTGTCCATGGCATTGCATTTTATTCAGTTAGCCTTAGACACATTGCAAGATTTAAGTGGTCTGCACAATCACCAAAGAGGGGCACATGAAAAAGACAATTCATCTCATCTTATTTGTAGGGTAACCAACTGTTGGGTGGCACAAGCTGGTGTCAGAGAATGACCATGATAATTCACACTGGGGTTCAAAACCACTTCTTGCTTATAAAACATAAATCCTGCAGCTGTTTAAATTGATGAGTATTCTTCCAGTTGAGGGACAATTTTACTCCTTACAAGTACATAGAAAAAAATTGTAGCTTTGTAGTCCTTTAAAAGTACTTATGGGGCAAAATACAAAACTTTACAAGTATGTGATTGTATTTAGTTACTGTTACTGTTTGTGGAAAACAGATTTGCATTTTGCAGATGCTCATGACTAGATTTCGTCAGTGAATTTTGTGTAACTGTTTTTACATCCAGTGGCCTTCAGACTCTCAAGCAACACCTGCTAAGGAGCACTCAGCAGGATCGCAGTTTGTGGGCCTGATTGCAGTTCTCATAGCGTGCTTTTCTAGTGGATTTGCTGGGGTTTATTTTGAGAAAATTTTAAAGGAAACTAAGCAGTCTGTTTGGATCAGAAACATTCAGCTTGGTAAGTTTAATTTTAATCATCTCTTAGAGATATTGCATTCTGAAGCATTGAGATAATTGTGCAAAATAAATGTATAAATAAAAAATGCCGCCAACATTTTAGTATGCTGCATATGTTATCTTAAAACCAAAAGTCAAACTCTGCTAGGTGGAATTATAGCAGTTACTTTCTGATTTCAGTCTAGTTCTTGATTTACTTTGTTAATAGAGTATCTGTACATTTGTGAAACTGTACATTTGAAACTGTCAATTGAATTTTTTTTACTATTTTTAGAGAATATAGGAACATATTTCTAAGTCAGTGTTTTGAGATATTTTAAAATTAACGTATTTTTTCTCTTTTGCCTGGATAGGCAGCTTTTTGTATTAGAAGTGCAAGCTATTAAATCTGCTTTGTTTGTGAATAAAGTTGAGGTAATTAATTTCTGTTATTTCAATACAAAAGGTCAGTTTCTTTTAGTCGTGTGCATAATCACTGGGGAGAGGCATATGCAAAAGACCAGCTCATCTTAACTATTTAAATATCTGTACCTACTGTGCACCTATCAGCAAGAAACTACCTTCCATTCCCAAAGCAGTAGTTGCCCACTTCAGGCGTTGTATTATTCAGGAGCAAGGCATTCATAAGCAAGAGCTTCAGAGATCCTTATCTGTATTGGCAAATTGCTAATTGCTGCTGCTGCTGCTGTGCTAGAGACCTTCTCCTCCACTGTTTTCCCTGATTTTCTCTCCAGGTTGTAGGGTGACTTCAGCCTTCAGTCATGACTAGTTTCAGGAAAACTGAAATTGTATTTAAGTGAATTTTGGCATATGCCATAAACAAAAATCATTCCAGTAGAAAGCAATGGAAATATATAAGGAGATCTTAATGGAAACAATCAAAACTTGTTTCAAATGTGGAGAGTAGCTTTTAAAAGAGAACAGCAAATTGATTGCTTTTGGATGTGATGATATTGCAAGTGACAGTCCAGTTTTAAAATCAGAAATACATGAGCAGCCTTTAAGGGTGAGGAACCCACCCATTTGCATGTTTTTCACCTGAAGCTTTTAAACCAATCTTGTACTTTCAGGATTTTTTGGTAGCATATTTGGACTGATGGGTGTTTACATTTATGATGGAGAACAACTGTCAAAGAATGGATTTTTTCAAGGATACAATAAGCTTACTTGGGTGGTGGTTGTTCTACAGGTGAGACCTTGTGTTGCATGTTTCTGTGAAGGCACTTGGGGATTTACTTTTCTATGAGTAGCTGGAGATACTGTCATTGAAGCTACTGAGAATTCTATAGTCAAAAGTCTGATCTGTCATTATTAGCATAAACCTCTAAATGAAAATCTGGAAAATGTATAGCAAGTATGTGATTAAATATTGTGCAAATTAAAAGCATGTAAGCATTATTTATTTTGTGGTGTTTTAAATTATATCTCTATATGCCCATCCTCATGTGGCTAAAAATGTGCAGTGCAAGCATTTCCACTCCATTTAATGGTGGTAATGTCATCAACAATTTCTTTAATGGGGAAAGAGCTACTCCTCCAATATTTATTTTCAACAGTACGTATCTCTAATATAAAATAAATTTATTGCTCCTCAACACAGACAAAAGCTTTCCCTAAAGTAGATGCATGGTGTTAAAATAGATGCTCTCAGTCAAATTATCAGTTTGTGAATCCAAACCTTGCTATTTTTCCAGGCACTTGGAGGGCTGGTGATTGCTGCTGTTATTAAATATGCAGACAACATTTTAAAGGGATTTGCAACTTCTCTCTCTATTATACTGTCAACACTGATCTCCTATTTCTGGCTGCAAGATTTCGTCCCTACAAGGTAAGAATTATTTTCCATGTGTGCTAAAAAAACAAACAAACAAACAAACGAACAAACAAAAAAGGTTGAAAACTTCCTGCTTACCAGATATCACCGCGAAAATAAATATAAAACCAAATCCCGTCCAAGCCCCGCCTTCAGAATGTTTAGGTCCAGCTTGCACATCAGAGTTTAGCCTCATCCCGTCGCTAACAATGAGGTTTTCAGGCGGGTGAGGAGCCGCTGCCTCGGGGTCCCCCTGCGGGCCTGCGCGGGTACTGCACCCGTGGAGCAGTGACGGGGAGCGGGACGGGGACAAGGGGCTGACCCTGCTCCGTGTG
>VZSR01000245.1:920090-974529 GCA_013398615.1 Brachypodius melanocephalos | reverse complement strand
CTGCTCCGTGTCCCCGCGCTGCGGGCTGGCACAGGGACATCGCCTTTCGTCGCCCGCACCGCAGGCTTTAACACAGGTCATTGTAGACACGCACCCATGGAAGTGACCCTGCAGCGCTGAGTTGCCCAAGGGCACCTAGAAGCCCCAAAGCAGAGCTGTTTCTAAAGGCAATGCCACATTTAATAGTGAGAACAGCCGAGAAAGAAAGAGAAGGCCTTGCTCCGTTCTTCTAGGCCCTGTACAGTGTCCTGATGCTTTCAGGATCAGCCTGTGGTGGCTCTGTGTTTTGTACATGGGTAGGTTGAGAACACTGCCTGTCTTGGCAGCACATGTTCCTGTATGGAGTGTAGAATTAATAGTCCCACTTCTAGAGATATAGGAATAGGATTTTGCTTTGACTGACCAACAGTCCTTGCATATGTTACATGTACTTATAACATAAAAATATTTTGAATAATATTTACCACTTTTGTATCGGGTATGAAGAAACATCTTTTTATCTAAAAACATATTTTTTTCAATACTGTGGTCTCTTCTGTCCTTTAAAGTAGATCATATTTGTCCCATTAAAACAAAAATAGAAGATGTTTTAAGAATTTCTGTGTCCTCAAATGGAAAATTAATAAGTAACTTAACAGCTTCTGCAAACATGTTGCAAAATAAATAGAGCCAAGTAGCAGTATGTAGATCTTGAAGCCATCCCATTTAATAAAACTTGATTAACTTGAGTTAAGCAAACTTAATCTTTAGTATCTTGCTTATGCTAGCAATGCATTTTAACTGAAAACTGTGTAGTTGTTTGTGTCATGTCAGCAAACAGTTTCGATTGGGGTAATAGAGGTAAAGTACTTAAATGCTTGAATGCGTTGCAAGGGACCATGTCCCAAAATAGGCTAAATGTATTCTCTGAAGGATTATTATGTCATACGCCACAGTTCTTTTAGCATTTCATTCAGAAGATGAAATTGTTGACATTGTCATGTCTGTGAGAAGATTCTTTTCTAAAATATGTACTGATTGTCTGCTGGCTTCAGGTTTTTGTATCAGACTTTAACTATCAAAATAACTTGAAAGGCCAAAATGTCACAATAGAAAAGATGTCTTTACTGTGTTTTCATGAGACAAATCTTTCTGTATCTGCCAAAAATAAGATTATACTGACTTGCAAACTGGTTCTTGGGCAGCAGTAATTGGTTTTGACATACGCTTTGGACTTCAAAGCAAACACAGCTTCAACAACAGGAAGTATGTAATATGTTAAGAATAGGTGGGTAACCACAGTAGCTGCTTTTCTTCAGCTCCTGCTTCCATTTTGCACACATCTTTAGGTAAAAGTTGGAGAAAAAAAGGATTGATCTGATTGCTTTTGGCAATTGTTCCATGAAAGTGTAATTTTTATTTTCAGAATATGTTAATATGATACAATTATTTGCAGTTATAAGTTCCTTACCTCAACAATTTTCCGCATCCCTCTGAAATAAATACATACAAATTATTTTGCTCTATATAAATTGGATGAATTTAATTTATCTTCCTGTTTTCCTCATGGAAAAATGTCCTTTTGCTTGATTATTTTGCGTAAATAAATTTGCATCAACTAAAACTTTTTTTTTCATCCCTGTT
Source organism: Brachypodius melanocephalos (assembly GCA_013398615.1). Taxonomy (NCBI): domain Eukaryota; kingdom Metazoa; phylum Chordata; class Aves; order Passeriformes; family Pycnonotidae; genus Brachypodius; species Brachypodius melanocephalos. The sequence continues at coordinate 972,906 of VZSR01000245.1, read as the reverse complement.
CTATTCAGTGTCTTTTTCCTCGGAGCCATCCTTGTAATAGCAGCTACTTTTCTATACGGTTATGATCCCAAACCTGCAGGAAATCCCATTAAGGCATAGCAGACCTCCTCATCAACCTGCTTCTCAAGATCATGCACTGGGGGCCTTGCTAGCACTGGCATGTGGAAAGTGTCACTGTGCACTGCAAGGGAAGGATGACTGCCCTGAATGTATTGAAGAAATGCTGATGAGTAGTTCTGAACAGCCAGAGGGGTTACAGGTGGAGGGTGATGCTGTCTCTAACTGAAGGGGGGGAAATGTCAGGGGAATGCCCAGTGCAACTTGCTAATAAAAACTTGAAAGGAACCAAAAGTTTCCAAGAAACTACAATGAGGAATGTTTACAGCTTTGACTAAGATTGCATCAAAAGAATTACTGTATTGACTGCTGCAGAAATCTGTCCTATGCACTCTTTGAAAGAGCACACGACAACATTGTCAGATTGTATGTTTTTGCGATTGAATTCTATTTAATCTTAGTAAATATGTTTTTAAATGTTTGTCTATTTACGTGAAATGAGCTGAACGTCATAGTTCTAAAGTGATGGTTCTAATTAGGTACTCCTTATTAAAACTGTGAAAATTGAAATATGATTGAAAGACACTTTCGCAATATCAAATATTTTTATATTTTTAGAAGGCTGATTTAATAACAGAAATCTGTTATTAAATGATAATATTACAATTCTGTTGCTTCTATAAAACTACTGTAAGAATGTCAACATTCTTACCGAAGTACAAAGGGAGGAATACTCCAGCCCTCATCAGCCTGTAATGTTGGAGCAGATGGAATAACTCTGGGAACACTGGCTGGAGGTTACTGCGCTAACCTGGGGGCAGGAGTAGGGGTATGATGGGTGCTTGCTCAGATGTAATGTTCATTCTTCTTATTTTACTGATTATAAATCAACTTTTTGGTAGAACCTTAAAAGTAGTTTTTGTGCTTTAAATAGCCTCTGAAAATTTTTTTTAAACCATGATTTAAAAAAACAAAGAGCCCAGAATAAGCATTTTAAAGGCGTTATCATTGTCTGCAACAGCTCCACCTGGAGATATTATGGTCTGGCATCTGTATACTGTACTGTACTTTATTACAGAGGTGTTTTTTAAAGAAGTGTTGTTTACTCATGAACTCTTCCAGCTTTTTCTGTATATTTCTATGTAATGGCTTATTTAGAGTTTTGGTGGGGTTTTTTTAATTATTATTATTTCATTCCAGGAGTCCTTGGAGCCAACAGACCAAAATGGGTTCTCTGGACCTATTTGTTTTAATAGTGGAGTTACTTTAAGAGGAAATATAATTAAAAAGCAATTAATTGTGCAATAGGTAAATGTAAAAGCATGCTGTTATTCTGTTTCAAACGACAACAAAAAAAAACTTCACAAAGAAACCTTGCTGCAATTAGATCAATTAGACTGTTATGGACACTTCACTTGAAGTATTTGCATATAGTCAGAAACACTTAAAAAATCTGGAACTAATAAATGAAAAAACTGTCTTAAAAATCATCCGTTTTCAGGAGACTGTTTCAGGATGTTAATGTTGGGTGACTTGTGTGACACCTGCAATGGTGCATTTTGTATAAAAGCATATCAGGAATCCCTTACCAGTAGAATGGCAAGTGGTAAAAATGTCTTTATTCCCTTGTTCCCCATCACCACTCCCTTCATGCTTTTTCTCACATCTGTCTTGTACTAAAGAAAATGTGTAAGACAAAGGTGTTTTAAAATGTTTACCAAAGTACCTCATCTGATTGACTGGGAGACTCTGTAGGAGTGCTCTGAGATTTCTTAGTGAAGTGTTGTAAATGGGAAAGGAAGAATTCCACTTATGTCACTCAAGTAAAAATAGTGGTTTTCTTCTGTTGGCAATTGCATGTTTTATCAACGTTTTGTTTGTTTGTCTTATCCGAGCAAGACATTAAAGAATTATGAGAGCTCTGCCTAGGCCTTGCTAAGCTTTATGAACTCTGAATCTGTTGCAGCATGTTGTAATAGCAGGAGCTCTGCTACTTGGTGGTCAAAACTCTTTCAGTGGGCATTCTATGTTAATATTAAATGCTTTCTGTGTACCATTCAATGTGGCACCATCTTTGGGAAGTCACATGTAGCCATTTCCCCCTGCAGTGCAGGCTGAGGTAAGATGTGTGTTTAGAGTGCAGAATGGGACCTGCACGGCTCTGAAATGAGGGGGAAGGGTTGGTGTTAATCCTTCCATTGGAGTTTGGCCCCACACAGGAATGCTTTTGATTTCATAAATCACAGTAGTGGGAGTGTTCAAGTGATATAATTGGTTACTTTCCTAAGAAAAGTCTCCAAAAAACGTAAGAAGCAGATTGAGAATACTTCAAAACCACTTGTACAGGAAGGCACCAAAGAAGCCAGATAATTACCATGTGGCTCTGTGACATGTAGCCTGGTTTTAATATTTCAAGTGCACCTGTCAATGTTTGCCAGTAAGGATGTTTAAAGGAAAGACCAGGAATATGTGCTCTTTGCTTTGGAATAGGGTGCCATCCATGCAGCTTGGGAAAACTGCCTGCTGTACTAAGGACCAGTAACTTCTGTCTGGAAATCAGTGACTTCCATGCTTTCACTTGACAGTCCAATTCTGTTTTCCAGCAGAAGGATAGATTTTGTCATAGCCTTGTTGCTGAAAAGGAAAAATGAATTTGCATTTTTAGCTGTCTTTCCTCAGCCTTTGACAGGCTGAGGAAAGGCTCTTTGAGGTGTGACTCTGGACAAGGGGAGGTAGCACGTGTTTTGTGAGAACAGAAAGGATTTGGGGAGGGCTTACCGATTTCTGTAACCTTTGCATCAGAGAGCATATGCACATTTTCTCACTGAGATACTTTTGTACTTGCGTTTTAATTTTTTTTAAGTAGCTTTAAGCCTATAACTCATTAACTAACCAAAGAGGAATAGCTAGCACAGAGCTTTGGGAAGTAGTCGATAATGTGCTTTGAGTTTGCCCTAAAAGCAAATGCTATAGGAGTCTAACTTCTTAAAAATAAACTTGTCTTTCTGAACTACTTTTCTGACTTTTAGAAAGGGTTTTGTTAGTTTAGTTGTATATTTAGAAGGCTAACTTATACTTAGTAGAATTTTGTTTAAGTATTTATAAAGTTATAGAAATTATAGCTAGGTATTTATTTGCAATAACTTGAATTATGTGATCTTTCTTTCTAGACATATATCAGATATACTAGTATTTATTGAATGCTTTCATATTTGGTAGTTTTATTTGAGAAACTCTGGGATATGTGATAAATGGTCAAATAATGATAAACTTAGGACTATCTTCAAAGCAAAACAGATCAGTTCAGGGGTGAAGAACCTTGAGTCTAATAAAGTAAGATAAACTTTTCTTTCAACATTGTATTTCTAAGCAATCCACAAGTGCCCAAAAATGTATTTTCTCAAAGAATTCTAATAATTATATATAGTTTTATTCAACTTTATTGTATTAGACAAACTTTAAGAAAACCTCCCCTTTTATTTGTTTCAGTACAGGGTAGATTTATGTTCCAGATTCAACTTCTACAGTACAACACCTTTGTTTTTTTACTACAATGTTTTAGTAACTATTGTTTTATTTTTGGACAAAAAGACAAAACTATCTCATTTTGTTTGTGTTTCATGTGCCTACAGGCCTCTCACAGACTCTTAGTAGTATGTAATTCTTTTGTGTTTCCAATTTATTTTTATGGCTGTATTTCAAAATACTGTAATAGATTTTGTTCATTTTAAAAAAAAAAATTTGATAAATGAAACATTGCATTTCTTCTGGTTTTTGTTGTCAGTAACTGTCATGTTTGAATGTATTTCCTGACCAACCCTGCATGTTATGTTTTATTTAAGCAATCATCATTTTCCAAATTTGAATATTGTGTTGAAGAGGATTATTAATTCCTTTCATATTTGAAATCTATGTTTTAAGATGAGTTATTAAAAAAAAGTAAGGCTTTTTTTGTGTGTGTTAGAAAGGTAATATTTATCTGTAACAAGGTATTATATCATATATGTGTAATGTGTCATTACCTAAGGTGGTGCATTACTGTGAGAAAGTCCAAGTCATGTTTCCTTGTCTTTGTTTTAATTGTTCTTTTCACTTTTAATGCTGATTATTTTGCACAGGAAGAGAGTCCTGCTCTTTCCAGGTAAGCTCGTTCTATGTTTTTAGATATCTAGAATTAACACATTTTACTAAAGAAAAACTGGGGGCAAAATGCAACAAAATCCTTGGAATTGATTAGATCATGTCTTCTGCTTCAGTTACTGTCCAAAGTTCTGTTCAGTTGAATTCTTAACTTTTTCTAAGTATTTCTCAGCTGAATTTATAACTCTTTGTAGAAGAAAAGAACCTGTCCTGACTTGCCATTCAGTGCTTGTTCTCGTTCTTGAATGTCTGCTGCGTATTTGCATCTAAGCGTAGACATGGCACATTAACTCATCTTTAACCTCCCATCATCATTCTGACTGTAATTAGCCATATTCATTTCATTAGTGATTTATAGCTCATATGCTATAAGTATTGCTTATATTGCTTATATGCTAAGCATACGTTTGTATTTGCTGCTATGAGTATAATTTTTTTAGATTTCTTAAAATTTTGTCCTTATTGTCAATATGTGAGCCCAAATAGAAATCAAATTCAAACATTGTAGCAAACTTTTTAAGATTGTCTTAGTTTTTTATATGTTGATGTTGATATTTGTGTGTGATTACACTGAATACAGTTCTAATATATGGTGTTTCCAGGCAGTTTGGAAAAGGTTGGGTTTTTTTGGTATAACACCATTGAACACTGAAATGCATCTTACATGACAGTCTTTTAAATCCATATTGAGATAAAATACTTTTTTTTTCTTCTATATGTGTAGATAATGTAGTAATAAACTGGTTGAAATTAGGCGCTGTCTTTGTTAAGAATATGATTAAAAACTGTTTGAGGGCTTTGTTAAAAGGAGAGGCTTGCCTTATGCATATTTTTGCAGAAATAAAACAGTGTTTTAGCTATTGTTTAATATTTCACAATATTATTTTAGCATGATTTTCTATAAATTCTTAAAGCTGTCATAAGATTCTTGTTAATGGTATCTCTTAACATACATCTTATTGAATGTTGCCAGCAATTTAATTTTAATTGAGACATGCTTCTTTTTGGCCACTGTGTCATGACTTCTTGTGAGTCACATTCAAGAGCAGTGTTCTTGTGACACTGTGCTCTTCTGGTCTGAAACCCCAGATCAGGGGTGAGCCAGGGGTGGTAGGGAGCACCTGGGTATCAATACCGAGTTATAGTGTGGGGTGTGGTTGTAAATCACTGTAAGGAGCTATGAATAGCTGTAATTTACAATATATCAAAGACCTGAACAGAGTTCACGAACAATTGCTATAGATGATGGATCTGCCCTTACTGCAGATTCATATAATAAAACTGGATCGTTTCACCAGCAGTTTTCAGGACATTTTTTATCTATCAATTTCTTTTGTCAATTTTGCCCTTTTCTTAATGTTAACATGCAACATGATTTAAACTGAAAGTTCCATGCCATTCGGTAACTAATTGATTATTCATCATCTAGGGACAGTGTTCTTCAAGAGTGGTGTAAAAGCACTCCCTGAGAAATGTTACCTGAAACTAACGAAACCATCACCTGCCTGTTCCTTGGAATCCCCCTAGGGAGATAAGTACTCTGTCCTTTTTCATCCCCTTTCCAAAATGATGGTCCTGTCTTCTATGGCTAGCAAGTAGTAGTATGCATTCACTTAGTATAGAGGGTTGAACACTGCGGGTATTTAGATGTAACAGACCATTCTTGTTTCCCTTCCTTGGGAGTTTGTGTTAAATTCTGTTAAATATTAAGGCTAATGTTATGTTAATATATAAGTTAAATAATGTTAGAGTGGATTATGTCGGGACTTGTGTAGGTGAGTGGAGATTAATATTTGGAAACACGTAGCTGGCTGAAATTCATAACAACAGCAAGTTTATTCTGCATTCTCATTATTTGAGTTTATTCTACATTCTCATTTATTTGAATCATCTGCTTTGTCTACATGAGCAAACTTGATACTTAAATACATTTATTTTGAGATAATGACATCAGTAACAGGTGTTGGTCTAATATGAAGGTGTGGATAGAAAACCATCTTGTCAGCCTAGTTACCAAATTACTTTGCTGACATTGTAGTTGTGTTGACTTTTTACATGAGTCCCTTACATGTCACGAACATGTCTGTGTGTGACTTTGCCACCAAAATGTAACAGCACTCTGAGAAATAGATTTGAAACTGTGTCAACATTTTAGGACTCCCCCCTCCTTTTCAAGCAGAAGTGGGACAGAATTGTCAAATACTTCATATGACACCCTAATACTTGTAACAAATGACTGACAATAGCAAACATCCCAGGCCCAGTGGATGCACACTTTGTTTCAACAGCTGGAGTCTGCTTGTCTTTGTCTCACTGTGACTAGATCCGTTGGTCTGAGTAGGGCTGTGCCTTAGCAAGTTTTAGATTTCTTTAAAGGGGCATTATGATGAGATCAGAGTGCTTGATCTTAAGGCCAAGGGTTTAACTTAAGCCCCCACGACCGTAAGTGGTGATTGGCACCCGTCTGGTGACACGGTGGGAGCTGCAGTGCCGGTCTGTACCTCACGGATGAGTTCCAGTGTTGTTGGGACAATAAGCTGCTCATGTGCAGCTGAGGTTTGGGGGGAAATGGAGATGTCACAGGAGCTGGGGAGATGGAGATAAGCAGCAAAGGGGCTGAAAGGTGGAGGACTAACACAGAGAACAGACTGATGCATGGATGCAGCCATAGAGACTTGTGTCTATCGTGAATGTAATAGTACCACATGGACAGCTGTTGCTCCTTAGTGGTGCCAGACATCAACAGCAGATGAATTTATAAGCCACAGAAACCCTAATAATACCAGAAACTTGTTTCTGAAAGATTTTCTCTGCTAATTGGCTTGCTGCCGTGGGGAAGCTGATCCCTGTTATCTTGTTACTTGCAGGAGCTGTGGTAAATCAGAACCTGGCATGACCCACCCGTTTGAAGGGGTTGGAGCTTCCGTAAACTAAATTTAAAACTTGATAGTAAGAAAGAAGCATATCTGTCTCTAAGCTGGATCTTTAAAATTAATTATATATGTGTTGGTGCTCTCTGGCTCTAGGAATGTCAGGTATATCCCGTATGAACTGCCTTTGTCCCTTTTTCCGGGGCGCCTCAGCAGCTCCGGGAGGGAGGAAGCGGGGCCGGGTGTTTCGATTCGGGGAGGGACGGGTGATGCTTGGAGGGCCGGATGAGAACCTGAGGCTCTCGCGGGGCCACGCTCGGTGCTTTAGCCCGTGGCATTTTCAGGCTGGGGGTGCCGAGCGGCAGAGGCTGTGAGGGCCGGCCGCGGCAGCGGCGCCTGCTGCTCACGTTCCCAGAGGGGCCCGCGCTTCCCGGCAGCGGCTCCTGCTGCCCGCCTTCCCACCGGCGCCGCTCTCCCGGAGCAGCCCCGCACTTCCCGGCAGCGGCTCCTGCTGCCCGCCTTCCCACCGGCGCCGCTCTCCCGGAGCAGCCCCGCACTTCCTGGGCCGGGCCGCCCCGCACACGTGACGGCGCGCGGCCAATGGCGCGATCGCGTGATGCGCAGCGCTGGCTGCGCGTGCGGTGGGGCTGCGCAAGATGGCGGCGGGCGCGTGAGGGGTGGCGGCGGCCGCGCCGGAGGGACGGAGGGAGCCGAGGCCCGAAGGGAGCCGGGAGGGGCCGCTGGTGCCGCCCCCGGGGTGCGATGGTAAAATGACCCAGGCGGGGAAGAAGAAGAAGCGCGCCGTGAACCGCAGTATCATGCTGGCCAAGAAGATCATCATTAAGGACGGCGGGACGGTGAGGCCTGGGGTGCGGGGCGGCCCCGGGGACGGCTGGCGGCGGCGGGGGGCCCGGGCTTTGTGACTGTGCGGTGGCCGGCCCCGGACGGGTAGAGTCCGGTCCGGCGCGGGTCGGTGGCTCCCTGGGCCTCGGGCGGTCCTCACGGCCGCCGCAGCCCCGATGGCCGCGCTTGGCAGCTCAGGCCGGAACACCTGTGAGCGAGTCAGGCTGCTTTGCCCCGCCCGTAAACGCGGTTTGTTCCTCGCGTGGGCCGGGTTTGGGGGCGCGGGAGCGAGTGCGGCCTCAGGCGCTGGGCCTGGGGCACCGCGGGTCGTTACGGCCGCCCGAGGTGAGCGGAGCGTGTCCGAGCCCGCCCTCACCGAGCGCGGCTCCCGTGAACGGCGGCTGCGGGGCTGCCGGCGGGGGCAGGGACCGCTGTCCCCGCCGTGCCCGTGGTCAGACAGAACGGGCCCGCCAGGGACAGACGCCAGCCCCTGAGCAGTTCCGCAAAGGGCGCCTGAAAGAAAGGTTTTGCTGTTTTTCCTCCTGTTTTGCTTCCTCATACATACATAAATTTGAGAAAGAAAGGAAGTTGTTAAGTGTTTTGGCTGCCGGAGCTTGAAGTTGGTTTGGGTGGGTTTTTAGGTTGTTTTTTTTAATATTGACGGATGCTGTTACTTCCAATGTATCATTGCCCCTGGATTTTTTCCACTGTGTAACACTGTGTAACTTCGATGTGCCGTGTTCTAAATATAGTGCCATTATTTCAGATAGAGACATCTTGACAGACTAAATTGCTGTTGGCCCTTCAGTTTGCCTTTTTTGAACAATAATGGAGAAGAGAGGTGTCAGAGTCACTACACTTGTTCATTGAAGTGGCCAACTGGCTGGATTACTGAACTGTTAGGAAGCAAAACAAAGTGTGGTAATGGTTGTTGGTGTTTTCCAGGATGTGTTCTCGGTGTTTGTAAAGATAGAAATGTGTGAGATTACCTTGTACAAATGTTAAATGGAGATACTTTAGATTGAGCAGTACAAGCAGAGTAATTGTTCTTACTCAAGGGACATCGTGCTTCATTATTTCTCTCTGGAGTGTCATTGATGAAGATACAGTGTGTTTCCAAGCGTCCCTAGCCTCTCAACTTTGACTTCCTTATGCCAAGAGAGGAGAAAGTATGTTACAATTAACTGCATTCTGTGATACTCCTAGCACATCATCCAGTGCCTGCTACCAGTTTCAAAAGCTGAGTGCAAACTCCCCTGAGTTCTTATTAATTTAATTTTTGGAAAACATGGAAAATGAGCCATAAACATTCGATAAAGGTATGTAGATTGTTATTAGGCAACAAAAGCTTCCACTTGTAATACTTTCTGCCTTCAAATAAATGTTTGGGAATTTATTTGTTTTAAATACATATTTTTAAGTTATGAAGTCCAATATAAGAGTGTTCTTTATAGCAACAGCAGAAACTTCATGCATGGAATTTTTACAATATTTGCTAAAATGTTAAGTTGGCCTTCAGTGCTCAGTGTCCTCAGCTGCTTCATTTGTCACCCAGGGTGGTGTGTGACATTGGGGGAAACAGGTACATGAAAATGGCCCCCATGCCTTCAATGTCTCCCACTGGCAAAACAGTAATTAATCAAGCATCTTTGTGTTCATTTTCCACCCTGATTGGTTTATTTTGGAACTGTTTAACATCAGAGAAAATTGTGTGAGCCAGAATGAATGTACAGATGGTTAATGAGGTAATGGCACAGGCAGAAGGATTTCCTGATTGGAAACAAGAAAAAAAAATCCCAAACAAGCAAAAAGGAGGACCCATCCATTGTTTCTGCAAAGCCTCTCCTCCCACTGCATTTTCTGCTAGGTCTCCTTGACAAGGCAGTGGGTGGTGCAGGAGCTTGGGTTGGTGCATGGTGGTATTTTTGTGTTTTTCTATTTGCAGCTTTAGTAGCTATATCACAGAAGGAATGTGTAATGGTGTGTTGTACTCAAGTGTGTGTTGTCAGGTTTCACCAAAGGAGAGGCAGTAACACCAGTGATGTGGCTTCATAGAATCACTCATGATTTGGGTTGGAAGAGACCTTAAAGATCATCTGTTTCCAACCCCTCCCTTGCCATGGGCAGGGACACCTTCCATAGACCAGTCTGCTCATCTATCCTGCCACTGAACACTTCCAGGGGTCAGGCAACCACAATGTCTGTTTCAACACTTTTTTCCCCATCAATTTTACTTTTTCTTTTATGTATTCATCCTATGTAGGATGATGCATTTTTGAAGCAGTCGTGAGATGAATTAGAGATTAGGACTTCATTCGGTGCTTTTTTCTTTCCAGCAGAGGAGCAGCAGCTGTGGTCTTGCCTTTGTTGCTTTGATAGTTATTCTGTTACTCTGTTATTCTGTTGTTGTCAGATGTGTGTTCTTAGGCTTGCCTGGCAGGTACATTTTTTATCACTGGCACAACTGACAGTGCAAAGTGTTTGTTTAAAGGCATCTTCTCTCTAAGCAGGGGAAAAGGCATTCTTGGAGCCCTGTTGGTGCCGTGGGTTTAGCCAGACACAAATACACTGTGCTCTGGCTGCTGGGAGCAGAGGAAGGTTGCTGTTGTTGTGATTAGAACATCTCAGTTCCAGGGCTCTGTATCTGCTCTGCAGGCCCTTCTGGTTCAGCTGCACTTAGGCCATTGCATTACACGGTGTTAGTCCATTAGGAAAGCACAGGGGCAGGTTTGTAGGGTATGGCAGGGCTGCACACCCAGCACCAGCACTGCACCTGTGGGCTCAGAGAGTGCGTCAGGCTGGGGCTGAAACCTTGTGGACTGAATGCTCCTGATGTGTTGTAACACACTGCAGTGTAACTGCTTATCCTTCCCTTGCTCTTTCACCTCAGAAGCATCCTTGCTACTTGAGAGTTGCCACCACCTTTAAAAATGGCTATAGAGGTGATGATCTAAATGTGACTAAATACTTTCTTTTTTAAGAGATAAGAACAAATAACTGTACCTGTGATAAGTGAGCCCTAGAAACAAGAAAGCAGGGAAGTTGCACTGTAGCAATCTAACTGTCACTTCTGGTTTTTGTTGGAAAGCTCTGTTGGTGTTGGCTCCAGCTGGGTGCCATGGCAGGGGGCAGCAGTGCCCAACCTGAGGCCTCTAAGGTCAGCAGCAGTTCCCCTGTGCACAGCAGCCACTGCTTTGCTTCTGCTGTTTTGCTTTGTGCACGGCGCAGCTCCGGTGGTCTCAGAGCTGGACGAGGGCAGCAGGGGCACAGATCTGAGCTCCCTCACTGTCTATCAGGCCTCAAGGGGTCATGAGCCAGCAATGTGACAGGAGTCTGAGGGCTGTCAGAATGAACCTGATTTTATGAGACTGAGTCAAACAGCTAACATTGATACTTGCAGTTTGTGCAGAGCTGGATAAAATTTTTACCCAAAGCTAAAAGAAGGATTGTGGGTGGAAAGGGAAAGGAACTGTGGGAAGAGAGGATAATTTTAGCCACTCTCTGTACGTACAAAGACTGTTAATTTACATCTTTGGGAGAGTAGGCAGAAAAAATAGCAGAAATATCGGTATGGTATGTCTGTATTTACTGAAGAGGGCTTGGGAAAGAAAAACAGCACAGTGCTGGGGTACTTTTGTAATTCACGTTTTACAGACTGATATGGTTACTTCTGAAAATTATTATATTTTCTAGCAGTAGGAGTGAGTAGGCAATGAGATTTTCTGTATTTCGTACATTCATTCAGTAAGCTTTTTTCTTCTATGTTGGAAGTATTGGAAGCTGGAAAGAAAAGCTAGGTATGGCTTGCATTAATCTCCTAATAAAATAAAGACTTCAGTATTACCTAACTGCAACTTAAAATTGTGTAGTATTTGAGGCTGGAAGGCACCTCCAACATCACTAATCCAACTACTCCAGTCTCTTACCCCAGACAGGGTGAGCTGGAGCCGTTTGCTCAGGGCTGTGTCTAGTGGGCTTTGGAGGATGGCAGCTCCACACTTAACTCAACAGCCTTTTCCAGGAAGGGTTGCTTTGTTAAGGTGCAAGTATAATTTCTTGTATTTCAGTATGTGCCTGCAGTCCTGTCACTGACACCTCTGAGAGGAGTCTGGCTCTTGTATTTACTCTTCCATCAGCTACATTCTCACATTGATAAAATCTCAGCGAGCCTTCTTGGGAAGCAGCTGAGGTCCTTAGCCTGTGTGTGCTCAGTGTAAATGCCAGGTCTGACCACATCAGGGCCACTCCGTTGGTAAATCACCTTAGCACAAAACTGGCAAAGTAGATGTTGAGGTAGCATTTCTAAGCTGAAGGAATGCATATGAGATTTCTGAGGAGTTATTCATACTGCTTTCATATGAGAATAATTAGTGAACCCTATCCTTAATTTGCAAATGTTGAACTGTGGCATGTTGTTTGACAGCATTTAGAGTCTACAAGATGAGCAGCTTTTCCCACCCATGCTCCTTTTGTTCTCTTCAAAAGCTAATTCTGATTCTACCAAATCACTGAAGAATTTCAAGTTCCTTTTCCTCAAATCTTTTATGTCCATCTCTTCCTGCATTTGAAGCACACTGTAACTGATAGGCCTGCACTCAGTATTTGGGAAGTCATCAGTGCTGTTCCTCAGATTTGCTTCTGGTGTTCATTATTTTAGTTTCTTTCCTGGTTTAGAGCTATGTTTTGTATGGAGCCCTGGTGCCTTTTAGTAGCAGAAGAGCTGCTTGATACATCAGGTCGTGAGACTTGGGGATAGCTGAGTGTGAGCACTGCTGTGTTTTGAAGCCATGGAAACTTGGTTCCTTGTGGCTTTGTGTAGACTTAAGCACTTCTTTTAAGGAAAACAAGCTAGTTGTCTGAAAAAGAGTCTGTTTTCCCTGTAGCAGCCTTGTTTCCCAGATTGACAGTGTAAGTGGTTTATTTTTTGAGATGGCATTGAAGGATTCTGCAGGGTAAGAGTAGGACACTTCAGGACATTAGCACCAAAGGGTTAAAAAAGGAGTTTCATTCCATATCAGTTAGGTAACTGTTCCCAAGTTTTGAGTCCTGTTTATAGTGTTCAGATGCATTTCTCATGACTGATGGATGATCAGATGTTTTAATCACCTGTCTTTTCTCCTGTTTCAGCCTCAAGGAATAGGTTCACCCAGTGTCTACCACGCTGTTATTGTGATCTTTTTGGAGTTTTTTGCTTGGGGACTCCTGACAGCTCCCACTCTAGGGGTAGGTGATCCTCGGGAGCTTTTTCTCACTGTATGGGAGGTGGGACAATTACTGCAAAGGCCCTGAGCATCTTCTGCATTGCATGAAATGAAAATTACATATCACTGAGCTGCACTGTTGTGCAACTGAAAAGTTACTATATTTTTAGATGGAATCAGAAATTTCATTTATTTCATTATAGCAGTGTAATGGTGTGGCACAGCTGTTTACATGCAAGTCTGCTAACACTCAAGCTTACATGTAAATAGTTTCTGATCGAAACCAGTAAGATGGTAATGAAATTATCTTTCAAGATGCCGTAAAACATTGGCATATTACAAATGTAAGGGAAAAAACACACTTGAAATGTGGTAACATTATGCAAGCGTGTGTGTGGGTAGGGAGGTCTTTGCTGACCTGGCTGTGTTTTAAGCAGAAGCTTCAGAGCAACAGACCCTGTTAGACCAGTCAAAGCATCCCTGTGATTAGTGAAACAGTCATACCAATGTGTTTGTACCAAGGCACTTTCTCATGTAGTTGGTTGCTTTTAATTTGGATTTAATTTGTGAGTGATACATGATGACAGATTAAAAGAAGTGAAGGCTTAAAAATCTGCCAAGCCAACTCCACTTTAAAAGCAGTCTTGGTGCTGCTCTGAAAGCTGATGTTACCCATCAACCCTCTCGAGTATGAACTTCACATTGTCACTGAATGGAATCCCTCTCATCTAAACACAAATCAGCTGCATTTTTGGATTCTGCTCACTAATCTGAGAGTCACTTCAGGATGGTGACGTCTCTCCTCTCACTCTCTCTCCAGTCCCCAGCAGTAACATTTGGAGAATCTGGTCAGAGATAATTTTCTAGGTTCTCTGTGGTTTATTTATGTTTCAGGCATTGAAATCTCAAAATGCCTTCCATGCAAATTAAAGCTTAGTCACATTATTTGTGGTTTGCCCTTTTTTCTTCTATTTTTTCCTCTGTATTCTATGAGAATAAAAAAACCTGCTGTGCATCATAAAGTTGGATGTATCATGAGCAGTATTTGTAGTTCATATTGTGTAAATGACTGTATTCATATTTCCTCTCCAGGTTTTGCATGAAACCTTCCCAAAACATACATTTCTGATGAATGGTCTAATTCAAGGAGTAAAGGTAAGTTGACAGAAGTTAATCACAAGTAAAATTTGAAGTGAATGGTGGCAGGACTACAGAAATAACTGCCAACTGAAACAGTCAAGAGATTTTTCAATATGGCTTTCACAGTATGAATAAAATGGGAATAAGTTACTGCTGAAAGTGCAAATGTGCATCTTTTTAGTTTGAGTAAGGTGTTGCTTGGTCTATATCTACTGTTTGGGTTCAGCAAATAAAAAGGTAGTTAGTTGCTTAATCCCAAATGATGCATGTGGTGCTAAAAGTGGGTCATTTTTCACTTGTAGTTTGTTGCTCCAGTAGACTAAAACACAATTCGTGAAACTGCTTGTATGACTGGATCATCTGCATTTTGAATTTTGTGTAGCTCTGAGATAACAGATCTCAGGTTTTATGTAACCAGACATATGATAGAAGATCCGTGAAGCTTGGCCACGTTGCCGTAGGTGCATTGCACTGTAGCTGTTGGCTTGAATGAAACCAGAGCCCGGGCTGCTGTCAGACTGTGTTGTGGTCAGCTATCACCAGTCTGACCTCTTAGTTCTAACTTCAAATGTTTTGTTTCACTCAGGGCTTATTGTCGTTCCTCAGTGCCCCACTCATAGGTGCCCTGTCTGATGTGTGGGGACGAAAGTCCTTTTTGCTGCTAACAGTATTTTTCACCTGTGCACCAATACCACTAATGAAGATCAGCCCATGGTTAGTAAATTGTTTCATGCCAGATTGGCTGTTGTTTTTCAAGGTTGCTATCTAATGCCTATGTGTGTAGCATTGTTGATAAAATGCTGTTTGTGCTTCATGGAGGGCTGAGGCTTTTGTACTATTTCTGCGCAAAGCTGCAAGAACAGTCAACCTGAAGCAGCTGCCATGAGGCCAAAGGCCTTGTTCAGAATTTCAGCAGCTGCTGATGTTGATCTGTGTGCTGTAAGCCCAACATCCAGCACATCTGCCAAAGCTGAAGAAAGCTGTCCCGTGAACTGTGCAGGGCTGGATTGTGGCCACAGTTCTCACTCAGATACCAGCCAGCAACACTGAAATCAAAACCTTACCTAATGCGCGTAAATGAGGTAACCATTTGTAAGCTACAGTGTTGCAGCACTTTTACTCTGCTGTTTCTCAAGTTCTAAAATGGACTAGCTTTCATGCACCTTACTGACCCTTGACTGGCTGGAACATTGCCCAGCTAGGGCAGGAGTCAGAGCCCTGGATTTGCTCCTGACCCGTGCTGTTCCTGGCGGAGCAGCAGTGGCACAGCCTGCACTGACACAGACTGCCAACCGAGCCAGCTACTCAGGAAGCTCCATCAGCCTTTCCCCTTTCCTCTCTGGGCACACAGGCTGCTCAGCCCTCTTCAGGAGGAGCTTGTTTTCTAAGTGTTCATTCAGGTTTCAAATGCTAATGTCTAGAGCATAAAGACATGGCTAATGTGGAGGCCTTTCAATGACCAGGTTCTCAAAATACTGAGGTTCCTAATTTGCTTGGGGTCATAGATCAGTAAAGTTTATTAGCTGAGCACCTCATTTCTGAGTAGTACTTCATCACAGCAGCTTTTTGTAGATGTTACAAAATCATGCTGCTTGTGCATGTAGGAGTTACACAATTCTATCAAGACACAGTCACACTGGCTTTATCCAAGATTATCTCAAGAAATTGTCAGGATAAGTTGGACAATGTGATTTACTATTTAACTGCATTTGGATTGAATAGACTTTCTATTTCTATTTAGCTGTTCTAATTTTTTTATCATGTTCTTAGGTGGTACTTCGCTGTAATCTCTGTGTCTGGAGTTTTTGCAGTGACATTTTCTGTAGTTTTTGCATATGTAGCAGACATAACCCAAGAACATGAGAGGAGCATGGCCTATGGTTTGGTATGTATTGTTTGGCTCTTTCCCTGTGGTATTCAGTACTAAGCCCTTCAGTTTGTAATGCTTTTCAAAGCTGCGTTTTTGTTGCTTCTGGGGTGAGTTGATTTTAGTTTGGAGTCAGGTTTTTCTGTTTAATTGTTCCTGTCATCCAGTCTTGTATCTCTTGAATATTCTGCTTCTAAATTAAACAAAACCATGACCATGTTTAAAGCTGTCTGCCTGTCTGTCTTAAGGGCTGTTATCGGTCCTAACAATGTAATTTGAGGAGCTTTAGTTATTCCTGCATTGTTGCCCACACTGGTACTACTCTGTCGTCTTTGCAGAAATCTCACCTTTTGTTCTGGAACTGCCATTGTGTGATACTTGACTGCCTATGCCTGTGTCCAGTCAGTCTGCTGAGCTGCAGTTCAGAATAAACGTAGCTGAGTTACTTGTCTGAAGTTCTTACAACTCACCTCTGTTTCTGTTATCTCTTGATAACCTGCCAGGTCCCAGGAGCCTTGACAGCCTCATGTTATTACGGATTAGCAGAATTATTTGTTATGTTTAAGTTATAGAATCCATTACCATTCAGCAGGAAGAGCTGAAAGCAATGGATATAGAACTAAATAGTTTCTTTGTGCCTGTACACATCAGGGATTGAGATATGCTGAGAAAGTTCTTTCAGTTTTTAAATTAGTATCTCTTATAAGGCCAGCTGCTCAACTGACAATGACTGAGTTAGATTAACCAGCATATTACATTTAATATACCCGTTATACATGTGCTTTTTTAACAGACATTGCCTGTTTCACTAGCATCAAGATTAAACACAGCTCATTGCTTCCCAGAGGTATCAGAAGAATCTATAGTTAATTAAACCTAATTATGTCAGTACATGCAAGACTGCTATGAGCCTCACATTGCTGTCCAGTTATCAGAAAAAAAAATCTTGAAGTATTGTGATTGTCTAAAACACACAGCTGCTACCACGTAGGCATAGGAAAAAGGTTACTTTTAATCACTCTGTGATTATAATGGTTAGGCTTCTGAAGAGGAGGAAATGTGGGTAATAACACAGCTGACTTGTCTCACTGAAAATCTTACCAGCTGTTATTTATTTCAGGTTTCTGCAACTTTTGCAGCAAGTTTAGTCACCAGCCCTGCAATCGGTGCCTACCTTGGCCGGGCGTACGGCGACAGCCTGGTGGTGGTGCTGGCTACAGCAATAGCCTTGCTGGACATTTGTTTCATCCTTGTTGCTGTGCCAGAATCGCTGCCAGAGAAGATGAGGCCAGCATCCTGGGGAGCACCCATCTCGTGGGAACAGGCTGACCCCTTTGCAGTAAGCTTCTTAACTAGGGAATATTTTGTTATTTGTAGATCCTGAGCTTTGGATACAGGGAGGAGACTGAATTTACAATAGTTCAGGCTTGAAAAACGAAGCCTTCAATTTCTTCAAGCTTGACCTTGCTTCACTGGTGATACTTTTGCCAACAATCTTGCTGAGCACACAGAGAATGCTTTGGTGATGCCATGTAGCAACTTCATTAATTGTCAGGCTTTTCAGAGCCCAGCTAGGGATGCTTTTAGGAAATGAAGGTGGAATGTTTTGTAATTCCTTTTTCTTGCCGTAGTCCCTGAAGAAGGTCGGCCAGGACTCCATTGTGCTGCTAATCTGCATAACAGTCTTTCTTTCCTACCTCCCAGAGGCAGGCCAATATTCCAGCTTCTTCCTGTACCTCAGACAGGTAATGTAAGAGTTTGGTATGAATTTGAACAAAAGTAAATTTACATGATTTAAGAGTTTTCAGTATTATTGAACTAATATGGAAAATACAGATAAGTCATGTAATTTAGAAGCTTCCAGCAATTTATTTAAGTCCCCTTGTTCTGATTTTCTCTTTTAGACAGGCAAAAAGAGAGGGGAATGATTAATGAGTTATAAAATAATTTCTTGTATTTTGTAATTATTTGCTGTATTCTTGGACTGTAAGGTTCAATATGTTAAACTGGTGTTATTTTTTGAGGGAACAATTAATTGTTCTTTCTTTCTTTATTTTGATTTTATTTTAATTTACTTATTTGATGTAATGGAAAAAAGATAAGGATCTAAATGCTGGTCTTCTGCATTATGTGTTCCCTCAGTGGGGTTTGTGACATCATGACACATGGTTTATGGTTAATAATCAAATTGCCTTCTTTAAATCTAGATAATGGGATTTTCATCTGAAAGTGTTGCAGCATTTATAGCAGTCCTTGGGATTCTTTCCATTATTGCACAGGTGAGTTACTGCTCTGTGTGGCATTAATTTGGGAAGCATATTATTTGCTAAATGACTGCGCTTTTTTTTGGTAGGGGCAAATACTGTTATTGAAGAACGTTACTTTGAAATAATTCTTCTGCGCGTATTTGACATGGAAAATAAAATGTTTTCAGTTTTTTTGGTTTTTTGAATTCATTAAGTCATCAGCTTACCTGTGTTTAACATTTAGAATATGATGTTATTTTCCTGACATTTTGCTTTTGCCCTCTCTGTTAGACAGTAGTGTTGAGTTTACTGATGAGGTCCATTGGAAATAAGAACACCATCCTGCTGGGCCTGGGGTTCCAAATACTGCAGCTGGCGTGGTACGGCTTTGGCTCGGAGCCATGGTATGCACATTTCACTTTGGGCTGCATTTTATGCTTTGTCTGAAGGGTGGGGATGCAGCTGTCAGAGCTGCAGCCCAGAGCAGTGACTGCAGTGTTGTTTTGCAGGATGATGTGGGCAGCTGGAGCCGTGGCCGCTATGTCCAGCATCACCTTCCCGGCTGTCAGCGCCCTGGTCTCACGAACTGCTGATGCCGACCAGCAAGGTACGTTTGCTCCTGGTTCTTGGAATTTGAGCTGAGGAATACGGTGCACAGACATGCTGGGTCTGGGCTTAGTGCTCAGCCAGGCTGAGTCTTGGCAGGGCAGCCCAGATACCTGAGCTTAGGGCACCACATTAAATCCAGCTTGCTTGGAAGTTGCACTGTGTGTGTACCACAAACTTCTGTGCAGAGAAAACTCAACGAGGCCCTACAGTCGCAGAACATTCAGCAAACTCAGTGCACTGTTCCTCACTGTTGCATGCAGTGCTCTCTCCTGTGTGAGACAGTGACAGCAGGGATAGTGTCCATATCCTCTGAATTAGCCCAGCATGGCAGGCACTGCCCTCTGAATATATGATAATTACAGGCTCTTTGTGCCCCTTGTTTACTGCAACCCATACTGCAACACCATTTAGAGCTTTCCTACTGATGAAGTCAATAAACTCATTAGAAATAGTTAATTATATATGTGTAACTACAGATAGATAAAAACATGTATTTTACTTTTCCCAGGTGTTGTTCAAGGGATGATTACAGGAATTCGAGGATTGTGTAATGGCTTGGGACCGGCACTTTATGGTTTTATATTCTATATATTTCACGTTGAATTGAATGAGCTGCCCATGCCTGAATCATCGTCAGGGGGTAGTGTGGTTGCACAGTACCATTTACAACAGGTACGGTTCTTTTGTACTTGCTGCTTCTGAAAGAAAAGCTAAAGTTTAAATTAAAGTTTAGTTTAATTTTCAAATAGCTAAAGCTGACAGTCATAGAGAACTGTGACCCTTGTCAGGAGAATACCTTGAGGGAAGGATGGACAGATAGCAATGGTGAATGTTTTTGTTTTGTTGTCCTTTTACCAAGCTTTTAAAAAAAATTTTGGGGGAAACTCAGCAAAAAGAACTTGCACTAGAAAAGGAAGTTGGCAAGCATTAATAAGAATCTAAATCGTAGGATGTAATGTTCTTTTACATTCCTTCTGAAAGCCTGCACTGTAGTCACTAGTGTGCCAGACAACAGTGCTTGCAAGTGGTAATTAGCAGTTGTAGGCTGTTAATGTGTGTCAAAAGGCTTGTTAACACTTTGCTGTTGTTTTCAGAATTCCATAATTCCTGGACCCCCATTCTTATTTGGAGCATGCTCTGTGCTGTTGGCACTACTTGTTGCCTTGTTTATTCCTGAACACACAAACCTAAACGTAAGATCCAGCAACTGGAAGAAACACTGTGGCAGCCACGGCCATCCCCACAGCCCACAAGCTCCTGGTGAAGCTAAAGAACCATTACTGCAAGATACAAATGTATGACAAAAATCCAGGAAGACCTTTGGACTCTTCTTTCATCAGCAGTTTGGGATACACATTCCAACTCCATCAAAATGTAATTTCTTAAGGTAATCTTAAGAAGTATCTTTCTGCATGAAATCTGTAGGAATTGAAACAGGAACTTTCTCCAAAGACGTTGCCATTGAACTTATAAAAACTTACTTGCTTTTATAAACAAACTGTTACATACTTGTCTCTTGCCATGAAATACTGTTACTGCTAAACTTTACATTCTAGTTCAGAGACAAAATAGAGTCAAGGCATGAGCATGTGTCCTTCTGTTTCCTTACGGTGGTGAGCTTTAATTCTAGTCATGCTACGTCTCAATGAGACAGACTGGCATCCATGTGGACCCATTTGTTTTAATGTTGTAAAATCTTGGGTCAGATGATTCAAAGCCTTAATGTAAATGTACTTAAGTAGGGAGGTGAATTGGTATCATTTCTTTTAAAAGTCACATGGCAGGTTTTTTTTAAGTTTGTACTAATATAAAAATCACACGAGCACGCTTGCTGAACAGTAATAGTTATTTTTATGTAAGTGCATTTACTCTTTCTATTTTTGAAGAACGGTCGTATCAAACACTTGTTGAAATACGAAGTGGGTGTTTTGGGCCTACAGATTTTAATACTGGCTCTAAACCTCTGCTTTCCTCTGTACCGTTTATTAAACCACTCTATTGCTGATGTTTGCGTAATCATAAAGGACCTCAAAACTTGAATACACAGACTGAACTCTCTAAGCTGATAGCCTTGAATCTGTCCATGTGCTATATAGTGGCCTTTGAGGACTGTCACAAGAACCCTTTTGCATTACAGAGCTAAAGTTTTAGTCCTAAATTTTCAGGACCCTTAGTACAGAAGAGAGCTTTATACAATTACTGATGTGAATTTCTCTAAAAGTGTATATTTTTGTGTCCAGTTGTATTATTTAAGTGTTCCTTTGTATAAATTTGTGTATAAAGTATTGTATAGGTTTAAAATGTTTTCATCTTGTGGTTATTGCTTAATGCTTTTATACCTTTGAACATTCACCATGGTTGACCAACAGCAGGAAAAAATGTAAATATACTGTTAATAAAGTTGAATATTTTAATGAATTTTTAAATAATTGTGAATGTCTTCTCAAACCTTTAGTGAAGTTGAGTAGTTGCATATGTGTTATACTTCAGCAGGTGGAAGAAGTCAGCAGGTGGAAGAAGTCAGCTGGAGCAGTGATCCAGCACAGAACTTTCTGTATCAGCTAAAGCAGCCCTGAGCACAGTGGCAGGATCCCTGCTGTCCAGCAGCACCAGCTGCCTGCAGCTGCTCCTTTTTTCCTGGGGATCCAGGGGACTGGGGCAGCCATGGCTCCAGGCTCCATGGAATGAGGGAGGGGCACACAGCCAGCCTGGCCAGGGCTGCCCAGGCCCTCAGCACGTGTGCTTCGTTTGTATTTAAGTGGCCTGGGACATGCTGCCACACTCCTGTGACAGCAGCTCCTCTGCACAGCAGGATGAGCACAGCCTCAGGCACTGACACCCAACTACAGCTGGGGACAGGAGCTCCCTGGGGCTGGGCCTGGGAACAACGAGTGACACGGAAAACTGCAGAAAAAGGTAAAAAAAATAGAGCTGTTCTGGTGCTTACCTCAGCTGGGAGTTTCAGTACAGTGGAGAGGGTGGTTAGTACTCCTGAAACATTAACTCATCAGAACTTTTGATAAAAAACATTTAATATTTCTATTAAAATATACACATGACAAAACCAGACACTATACATTAACATGGTGCTAATTTATAAACAAATGTACACATTTCACACAGCAGAACAAACCACTGAAATGTACAGTCCTCTGGGTGCACTTTACCAAAAGTAAGGAACAGTCATTGTAAGGGTACTTTGCCTGGCAGAAGTCCATGCGTACTCATTCTGCAGGGGACACCAAGTAAAGATGGCACAGGAGGGCTTGTGACATGATCCTAGCATTTGAACCCAGACAGTAGAACAAGCTCATAGATGTAAGAGTATCTATGTGCTTTCCCTTCACCTCATCCTTTCTTGGAAAGGAGTCAAGAAATAGAAATTCAGGTAATTTTTCTCACTCAGGGAATGTACATTTCACCTGTTATAAAAAATTCAGAGCACTTTGGTGAGTTTTTAAGAGGATTTACAGGGTAACAATAGACTTAATAAAATTCTGCACAGCCCTGCTGAGGTCAGTATTGTTCCCAGTAACGCTCCTTCTGCTTAGGCTCCAGCACCCTGAAACATCCAAGTCAGTCAAGATCCCCTCCTCAGAGAAAACTGGCTCATAAAATTCTGTCAGTTCATATTGAGACTTTACTAACACACTATTGCAGGACATTCAATCATTCCCCCAATGGTTACAAGAGGACTCTTACTGTAAGAACCCTGGCTATGATCCAGGAAAATAGGCTGAGGCTGGTGTTCCAGCAGCTTTTGGGGACAGCTGGGCTTTGCTTGGCACGTAGGGTCTGAGGTACTCTGCAGAACAACACAGGACACTGCATTGAACCACAGCTATCACTGCTCTACCAGTACATTTCAAATAATGACATTTCTGCTTACCCGAGTTAAGGGTGTTTTGACTAAGGCCTCGTAAAGGAATGCTGTCATCTTTTTTCTTGAAATACTTCGATTCCAGCCCCAGCTGATCACCACTAGAAATAGAAATGCAAATTAAAATTTAAAGCAAATGCAGTTTATCATCAGTACATTAGAATGACGGCAGCTACGACCTTGGTGAGGAAAACCTTCAGTAGAAGTGCAATTACTGCATTCTTGTGACCTTTACTATGTAAAGTTAAACCATCCCCTGAGTAGGTTAAGAACAGCCTAGAACTATTTTTTTCAGTGACCCAGCACCTGCTGGCTTAGATCTGTCAGGAGCAACACTGAACTGTTGTTCCTTGAGGCCCACTCCTGCAAGTACAGCTCTTCCTTCAGTTTCAACAAACCAACACAGAATTGAGTAGCATGGTAACTAAGAAAGGCAGATCACAGAGCCAGGCTAATACCAGAACTGTCAGGCAGTTCCAAACACGCCAAGATGACAAAGGCCTTTATACATGAAATAATAAAAATACTGAATTGCAGTAGCTGGCACTCACTTCTCCTTGTTTGCTGCATGACCAGCTGCAGGCATGGTGTGAGCATCGGAACATCGACTCACTTTCAAAAGCTGTGAGTTCAACTGAACCTGCAGAAACAAAGAGCTGCAGGTTAAGAGTTACTCCAGATCTGAGAGTCCCCTCCCCCAAGGGCATTCACAGAGCCAAGTTCCCAGGGATTCCAGTTTCTACACCTCACTGGCCCTGCTGTGCAGCAAAGGCTGCCAGAACAAGCAGCCTAAAGACAAGCATTAGCTATGAGTAACAGTTATAATGCTCAAGGCAGGGAGCCTAAGAGTAAATGCAGTCAATATTTATGCACTTTGAAAAACAGTCAAAACATTGTGCTTTGATACACGGTCACATTCCTAATCAAACAAGTCAAAGTGCTTGCCTTTGGTACTGGACATTGGGAATTCCCATTTTTGCTGTGTGTTGGTTCCAGAAAGTTGTGGAAGGCATAGAGAGGAGAAATGGGATGACTGATTCCTGAGCTGTGAAAGGATGGTCGGTCAGGCTGTAAAATAGAAACACAATCATAAATGAGAAACACAGTAATTCAAGTAACTGTAGAGATTAGAAATTCCAAAATTAACAACTAACTGCCATTAAAAAGCCAACACTTACGTGAGTCTTTCTGATGGGAAGAAAACATTGCTTTTCCAAGATTCACACACTTAACGAAAACGTAACTTTAAAAAACTTAGATGAGGTGAGCACTCATAGCTAGTAATAAGCTACACACTCTATCATTGATTAAAGTAATTAATGTATCCAGCTACAAATCCAGAGACCTCTCTCTATGAATGTGCCCTTCCACTGTGAACCAGCAGGTCATCAATTCCCGTTGTGGTCTGTGCAACACAGGGTGAGAAGCAGCAAGTTACTGTATTCAACAATGACTGCAGCCAGCAGCATTCCTTAGCCCCTGACCTTCCCGTTTCTAAAAATCACTAGTTAGAGTATTCAAATAGGACACTGTGGGTTTGAACCTTTACAAAGAGAATTAGTAAGTTAACATTGCAACACAAAAAGGCCCTGCATTTTAGCAAATGCTGCCCATCTCACCAGCCTGTTATTCACAGCTCCACCTTACCATGCCAAGAGGTGAAGCAGCAGCCCTCCCAGCAGCATGGGCACCAGCAGGAGTGTCCAGCTTCTTTGCCATCTGAACCTCACTTAGCTGTCTGTTCAGCCACGTGATAACTGCAGAGAGGAAGAAAAAGCTCAAGCTGTTTGACATGGCCAGTAGCCCTTCCCCACAGAAAGTGGCAGCTCACTGGCTATTTGTCCTCCCTAGTCCCATGCAAAGCCATTTGTTGAAGCTTCCTGCCCAGCTCCAGTTCTCCACTCCACAGCCCCAAGCACCAGCCCCAAGGGAAGGCTTCCCTCCATGCGGCTCTTGGCTGCTGGCATGGCCACAACAGCCAGAGGCTCATTTTCCATACATGACAGTAACGGCAGCTCTTCACAAAAGCCCCGAAAGCTGCTTCTATCAACTTCAAGAGTAGTGAGATCACTGGGTTATTTTACACATGAAGAAATCAAACTGTATAAACCTACCATTTTCATTGGTTTTCAGTAACTGCTTACTTTCTTCAAGTTTTTGTATTGTACTTTCTAGCTGTTCTTGTAGCTTGCAAACCTGTAATTCCCATAATAATTGTAAAACCATCAGCAGTATTCTACTACTAGTGTTATACTAACTACAAACAACGACAAAAAAGATTATGAAGTTACTCTAAAAGACGTTTGAACTCAGTTTGTTACAAAAGCAACATGGTAATTCCTACTTTCAGCTAGGATTTTGACAAGGTGACAGCCAGAATCCTTTCTGGCCTTCGTTTTTCCACAATAAAATAGTGCAAGGATTCTGAACAGGGGAATGTCCTGTTTAATGGAATGGAAGGAAAAGGTTCCCTCAATTCCTGTTCTTATTCCCTTCACCAACTTACACATGAATGTGCCTTCTAAAGGGTGCTGATTCTTCCATTATTTTGCTTTGTTCTCTTAAAACAAATTTGGTTGCCTTCTATATAAATGAATGGCTTTTACAAATCAGGTTAATATTAAAAAACTTGAAAGCTGATGACACATTTAAATAGATATGTTAAATAAGCAAAAGAGAATATTCTACTGCATGGAAAGATTTAAGACCTTTTTGCTGTAACTAAGTTAAACCCCACAAAATCCAACCAAGTCCATACAAGAGCATTTCCAGCACACAAGGTTAACCCATCAATACCTCCTGCTCTTTCATTCGAAGGGATTGTCCCATCTCCTGCAATTCCTTCTGCTCTTTTTGAAGCTTCTCTTCTTTTTCTGCCAGGAGTTTTTCTTGCT
Source organism: Brachypodius melanocephalos (assembly GCA_013398615.1). NCBI lineage: Eukaryota > Metazoa > Chordata > Aves > Passeriformes > Pycnonotidae > Brachypodius > Brachypodius melanocephalos. The sequence continues at coordinate 947,159 of VZSR01000245.1, read as the reverse complement.
GAATTGTTACTGTATTTTTCAGTTTTAATTTACTCATTAGAGTTTTCAAATCTCCTTGTAACTTCTTGATAATTTCATTAGCCTATTAAAAAAATCCAAACCATATATTACAAAAATAAACAGCTAAGAATAAGGGAGATGCTGCACAAGGGAAGTGCCACGTTCAAACAAACCTTAAGGAGTTCAGCTGACAGCGACTTAATTGTTGTCTCTAGTTTTTCAATATGCCTTTGTTTTTCTTCTGTACTCTCCTCCAGTATCACCTTGAATAGAATGTTACAAAACACAATAAGGCTGTGATTTCAAGTAGAATGTTCACGATTCTTTGTGAACTACCTTTACAAGGAACCCGTCAGTGCTTTTCAGTCAAATTTTACAGGATCTGGATTAATCCTTTTTTTTCCTGCCAAAAAGACCATAAACTCTTACTCCAGTATCACAACACTAAATCTGAACCCAGTATACTTCTGATGCATAATTTAGAATCTTAACTACATTTGAAAGCTGACTGGCTGCATTCATAAAAATTGGTCAGCAGCTACTCTATGCTATACTCTATGCTAACCCAAATTAGAAAGGTTAAGAAAATCCATGAAGAAACCTTTTGCTCCTGTGTTGCATCTAAGACTTCTTTTGTTCTGGTGACGAGCTGATCTTTGTCTTTGATCTCTTGTTCCAAGACAGCAACTCGTGTCTGCAGCTGATTTATGAGTTTCTCTTTTTCATGACATTCAGCATCCAGAGTTGTGTTCTCCCGGCGCAGGGACAGCACCTCCTGCTTTGCTCTTTGACATTCCTAAATGTTGGGAAGGAATTGAATTTTATTCTTCAAGAAAACCCATGACAGTAATTTAAACAGACATATTTAAATAGTAAGCATAATATGGAATGAAGAGGAAATAAATGAGTTTAATATGCTGTATTTCCTATGACGTGCCCAGGCAGGCACTGTTAATGCTCTAATAGAAGTAAGCTCGATTTTGGGTACTGGGAAGTCGTACATCTTCTAATCCAGAGAGCTTTGCTTTCAGTTCTCTGACTGTGGAGTCTCCTTTGTATCTCCTCTCTGTCAGGTCTTTATTGATGACCTCGAGTTCCGAGAGCCTGTTCTGCAACTGCTGAATACTCTTCTGATGCAAATTTTCCAATTCTTTTTTCTGTTGTTCATGCTGTTGTTGGTACTGAGTTTGTGCCTGTGAGAAGCAAAGAAGTGAAGCAGTTATTTGATGAATCTGACTATTCCCACAAGAGAATCCTGTTCACTCTTTCCAACCCTTGTACCTGGAGAGCTCTTTCCTTTTCACTTGTCAGCTCCTGTGAGTGTTTGTTGCTCAGAGCTGTAGTGTAGGATGTCCATTCGCTTTTCAGTTTGTCAAGTTCCCGGCTCTTCTCTGACAGGCTCTGAGTTTGACAAATCACACAGTTAAAAAATGTGAGCATTTCACCCAATACTGAGTGATTCCTTACTGTTACTTACTAAAAGGACATGGAATTATTAAGAAAGTCTAAATTTCACCACCAGATGCTGAAATATGTTAATTTTGTAATCAGGAAAAGTAAGGCACTGAGAAGCTGAAGAGCACTGGTCTAATGCTGTGGATAAAATAATCTAAATTTCCAATTGCATTTTTTTCCAACCACTATTTAAGAGTGAAAAAACAGCCTGCTGATGCTCCCTACCCTTTTAACACAGAGCACTCTGCTGGGGAACAAAAAAGAAAGGTCTTCAGCAGCATCTTTTCCTCTTTTTGATTTGTAATTCTGCATTCCAATTCAGCAAACATATTCCAGTAACTCAAACTGAAGCTGCAGACATGAGGCAAACAAATATTCCATTCCAAAAATAATTCTGAACAGTTTTAATGGAATTGTTCTGTTTCATTATGGTAAAAAAGCCACCTTGATAATTGCAGAATCTGACCCAAATCATTCTCTTGAAATACAGAAGTGAAGTGATTACTATGCTGACTGCAAAAATCAAAAAGGAGTAATTAAAGTCCAAGACTTCCAATTTATTTACCATAGTTTCACAATTTTTCCAAATAAAAGGATTTCCAACAATTCATGGAATATATGAAGTATAATTATCATTTATCTTTACATGACCATATATTTTGTATTTAATATTAGTATATACTATATATTTAGTATTTAGTATTTGTGTGTGCATACACAGACTTCTGCACAAAATAAAGTAAAATTCTGCTTGAGTACTGCAAGAACTCAATTTAATTCTTCAGCGGCAGGCTTTACTCATTGTCTAGAACAGCTACAGTAGATTGTTTTCTTCAGTCAGTCTCAAGTCAATTATCTTGGCTAGGTAGTGGCTAACCAACCAGCCTACAAAAAGGGACTTCTTCCATAAATAAAAAAACCCACAACACACTAAAGTTAAAAATTTATGTTACCTGTTGAGTGTAGCTCAGTTGCCTGGTAAGATCCTCCTCAGTTCTTTTAAGCTTTTCTTCCAACATCATTTTATCCTCCTATGTACAAATTGACATCAAGTCAAATCCTCAGCTCCCAAAATACAAATGGCATTTAATTCCCATTTAATCAGCATAGCCTGCCTAAGCACTCATATACTCACTGTATTTGTGAAAAGATCACCTCGTTAAGTAATTGTCATACTGAATAAGGTCTAATTAGTAAATTCATAAGAAAAGGCATTAGCCCACAATGTAAAAACCCCAAATTAAATTCTTACCAAATTTCTACAAGAAAGTAGTATGTTATTTACAAGACCTGTTTACAAAGGAGTTACCTAAACAAGAGATCAACTGAAACACTGTAAATCTGTGTTATTAAAATGGCTTATTAGGTGCCTAGAGACACAACAGCACAGTAGGAGACACAAATTCCAGCCTATGAAACTGAAGCACACAACAGTCAAACTTTAATTTCTCATGAAATCAAACCTGCATGCTCTCAAACTGCATCAACATTCTGACCTTCACTCGCTATTTATAGCTGTCAGTCCTTTGGAGCCCACCAAGCCCCACAGTCATCAGCAGCCCATCCTTTCCCACAGCCAAGTGCAGAACAGACTGAGAGGTTCCAGTAAAGGTTGCAGCTGCTCTGACCATCAGCACAGGCTGAGCAGGGAGTGCAGAGCACTCAGCAGCTGCACCACGTGCACTGTGTGTAAAACATCTCCATTCCTGCCACTTCCAGTGGCAATGCCTGCCTGAATATACAGCAGGCATGTTCATTGCCAAGGTAGCAATTCAGATTTTACAACGTGCACTCAAGCAGCTGCATGCAATGATAGCTGGGCTAAGAGGAAAAATAAACCAGAGCATACAACTTGAATTACTTCTGAATTATTCAGAATGAGAAAAAAAAAATGCTTAAGTACATACAGCATTGAGGCTTAGTTGCCGTTATGATAAACTTTCATTTTACCTTAAGGCATTTCAAACAGTTGGCTAAAAACTTCTTTATTTCTGCATCAGTTCCTGGCAGGAATTTTAGAGAAAGATGGGTCAGGTGTTTGAAAGGGTTGGTCTCCACTACATTTAAAGAGACAGGTGTGTGATCTAGAGCAGGTGCTGAGGAAACTAACTGCAGCAAAAACCTAGGGAAAAACCAAGATAATCAAATGTTTAGCATTTCTTTTCTGAAACTACCTGTAGATCCTAAGCTATTTCCCAATAAAATGTATTTTTATATGTGCAGTAAAATATTGTCCAGTTTTCTCTCAAGAAAGAATTCTCCTCCCAAGACTTGGGTTTTGCCAGTTACATCCACCAACTTACATTCAGGTCAGATTATCCTCTTCTACTGACTCTTCTCAGTCTGGGTGACTGACAAGCACTTTCAGAACTCAACAGATACCCACAGAGTAACGTGGCACATGCTTGTGACCTACCTTGGGATATCTTTGTTCTGCTCCTGAATGCATTGCTGAAGCAGATCTATAAATTTCTGTGGGAAAGCAGAGAAGTCTACCAAGAGACCTTGCTGGGATTTCAAACTATATAAACAGACAGGAAAAAAATGTTAAGGATATAGACAACTGTAATTTATTTCCTATAAGATATTTTGTTTACACTAGTAGAAAGAACCAGTTCTGATCATGTCAATAAAGTTTACTAGCATGTTATTTTCATTTAGAAGCGTGCCCACATATCACAAAATCACAGAAGTGGTCAGGCTGGAAGGGACCACAGTGGGTCAGCTGGTCCAACCTCCCATGAGCAGGGTCACCCTAGAGCACATCTTGGGTAATAATCCCCAGAGGACACTTCTGATCACAAGAGTTCTTGCAAATGGGCTGCACTCATTAAAAACCAGAAGCTGCTGTGGCATAACAAAAGCATTCCTTTGAGTAGGCATCACCCTCACAGCACAGCATGGAGCAGTGATGGGACAGGCACAGAGAACAAGCACAGCACAAGGAGGGGAGCCTCAGCCACTCCTCCTCTGCCCCCCTTCTCCACAGACACTGCAAATTCACACAGAAACATCCACAGTGCACGCACAAACCTTTGCCTCTTGCAACAAAACACTTCTGTGCATCTCTCTTGCAAACATTGCTTTGCTTTTGCCTTTTGATCCACACACTGATCACACCTCCCTTTTTGAAAACAACACTAAAGCCACTCTCCTCACCCCATCAAAACCACAAACAAACCCCCACAAAAAAATCCCAACAAAACAAAGCAAAAATTAAATAAATAAATGCTCAAAGAAAGCAGAAAACTGAACTGTTCATGCCTGGAATCCAAATTTGATGATTTGGATTTTCAATTTTCAAATTGTGAGCCAGTAAATGAGAGCAAACAGCACAGTTATGCAAGAAACTCCTAAGATACAGGCTCTGGTCTGTGAAGCCATGCCCATGCAAACAGACTTTCTTCTCGTAATTACTTCCCGAACTAGTTCACACACACAATAGTCTGTAAGAAGCAGTTAGGATAAACAGAAGATGCCAGCAGAAAAATGAACTGTGGCACTGTGTCCCTGCGGGGAACTGAACATCGGGATCCTAGCGTTCCTCTGGGTAACCTGAGCTGGTCACCCTCCTGAACCTGCCGGGTTCACGCACTGGTCAGGGAACAATATTGACAAAACACTGCCAAAACCTCACAACTGAAAACTGCCAAAACCTGAACGCTAACATAGATCACTCTAAGCTAAAAATATCCCCTTGTTCTAATTTGCCATTTAGAAATGTTTCACAGAGAAAATACTGGGATTTCACTTACCTTTGAAAATCTTCCTCTGATATGACAAGGTTATAAAGGAAAAAAGGATCAGTATCATCAGTCAATCGAACAGCTAAGTCCTGAAAAGATGTACATTTAAATATGATTAATATACTATAAGCTACCCAGGAGTCTTTAAATATTTAAACCAGCATTGTAAACAGTACTGAACGTTTTTACTGTTTAGTCAAAAATACAATAGAATTCTGGTAACTCATTCAGATGGTTATCATTTAACACAACTTCAAATATTACAGCAGGAAAACTCTTTCACACAAACAAACCAACTCAAAACCTTAAACTTTGAGCAGCAAAAGTTTCAAAATTCAGTGTGTATCCACATTTTTCGGGAAAAAAGCTATTTGCTATTTTTTCCCCCTCATGAAATAAGTGTAGCACTAGCAGTCCACTGTCATGGTTTACTAATTTCTCTCTCCCATAACTGGAAGTCTTTCAGAGCACACTGCTCCTACAGTTTATGAAAGCACCAGGTGATTTTATGTACTTTAATACAGAGCTCTGCAGATTGGATACAGCTGAAGTGCAGGAATCCCATACGGCAAACTGCAGCACTGTGCTGCTTAGTTTTGAAATAGACACTCATTGTTCACGTGGGTCTACAGAGTGCTTTGGAAAAAGCTGCCTTCTCCATAAGCATTAAGCCTTAATTCCAAGGATGGGGTTATGCAGTACATTAGGCCAGGCAGCTGCTCCCTGTAACAAGGCTCACCCCTAGCAGAGGTACAAAAGTAAAGTAGAAATGTGTCAGCTGTTCCAACACAACGAAGTGTGACACAGCACTGTGCATACACACAACTGAAACTTGCCTCAGTAATTCAGGTGCCAGTAACACCAACAAAACTCTCAGCTGGACACACAGAAACAAACCCAGAGATTTATACAGACAGTTAAAGTTAAAATTCATGCTCCCCCAAGCCAGCTGGGGTGGACTGATGGGTGAGATAAAAATGCCTGCTTGGTCTGATGTCCCATCAGCTGATCAAGCAGTGGAAGTTCTCTTTAGACTGATCACTCAGCTGCATTTCCAGTCTCCAGGCTCTTCCTGACACAGCTCAGCACACACTTCTACCTGAACTGCTTCTGCCCAGAGGGAAGTATCATTATCACTGCCACCAGAGCAGGATCTGACCAAAAACTGCTGCATTCCTTTACAAAGAAATCTTTACCCAACAACACCATAACCAACCCATGACCACCCTTAACATCGTGCTGGGGGGATGGACACTTTGGTGATAAATCAGACATACAACAGGAGAGATTACAAAATCTCCAGTGGTGGTCTCATTGCTATTTTCCCTGAGAAAGAATTTTTTTTTTACTCCCAATTTAGCACCTTGAACTAAAGATACTCTTAAGCTCTCATGCTGCCCTGAGCATCTCTAAATACTTTTAATATGTAAATTTGCTATGACCCACCAACAGCCAAACTAAAACAGAGAGGTAAAAAAGGCTGGGGGGGCGGGCACGGGTGGAAAGACACAATACCAAACCAACTAAGTTACTCGAAAAAATTAAATAAAAAAATGAAGTGAAATGGCAAACATTAAAATCCCATTTTGCTTTTGCTTTTCCTACTTATCTTTTTACACAATGAAATTCAGGTAATATCTAACAAATGACAAAGATATGATTAATTTACAAACCTTTTTATGAACAGGATTGGAAATTGACAGTAGTTCAATATTCACCCGAACATTTAATCGCCTGTGTACAAAAAGATGAAACTCAGTAATAAATCAAGAAAACATTCTCCAAATAACACGTGTTCACAGCTGCATTACAGGAATCAGTGATATTTCAAAAATAAAAATTTAGGCAGAAACATCAAGAAAGTTCCCACCAATTACTACACCTAAGATATAAGAGTTTCAGTCATTGCAGCTCCTCAGTCAGAGCTGTTTTTTTGCTGCTTGCTTTGCCGCTTGTTATACACCAAACTTTAAATAGCAAGGCAGAAGTTTTGAAACTTTGTCCAGAAACTAGAACTTTTGTAAAAGCCTGTTGAGATATATTGCTCAAACTCCTGATAATCATTTATACACTGCTACCTTGTCTTCAATGATTTCTTGCCGAGTACTAAGTCACCTATATTACAATGCACACCACAGACATCAGCCTTTCCGCCCCTTCTCACACAGGTGAGTCGGGCACACTCTGTCTAACCCAGACAGGATCCAGAGTGCCAAAATTCATTCTATTTTGAAGAGACGCTTCACATACGGAATCCTGGGCTTCCCCAGCCACCATCGCCGTGCGCACCCTCGCACAGGAGGCTCAAACCTGCGGGTCCCTGGGCCGCTGAGGAGGAGCCGCGCCTGAAGAGGCCGCGGTCCGGAGAAGCGGCGGGAGAGAGGCGGGAGAAAGGCGGGCAAGGCTGCGGCCCGGGAGACGCCAAACCCCGTGCGGGCCCGAGAGCGGCTCTGCCCTCGGGCCGCCTCAGCTCCGGGCACAGCGGCGCCCCGCCGGCTTTACTCCCTTGGCGAGGCATCCAAAGCGACCGCCCGGCCCTCGCTGGCTGCCCCGGGCCTCACCAGACCCGGCCCCTCCCTCACCCGGAGGGTGCTCGCAGCAACCCCAAAGCGCACCACCACAGAGCGCTGCCCAGCAGCGCTCAGAGCACAGGGCAGGCAGGAGTGAAGAGCCTGCGGCTCGCAGCACCTCTGAGAGACTCCCGCGCAGCCGGCCCGCACTCACCGCTCCTCGCAGCCGCTACCCCGCACTCGCACCGACACCGCCCGGTCGAAGATCCGCTCCGCCGCCATCTTGCTCCTGCCCGGGGGGAGGGGCCGCAACATGGCGGCGCGGGGGCCGCCGGGAGCAGCGATGGCGGCGCCGGAGCCGGAGCCGGAGCCGGGGCGGTGCGCGCATTTCGTGCTGAGGAAGAGGCGCTTCTGCAGGATGGTGCCTGCGCCCGGCAGGCGCTTCTGCGGGGAGCACGGGCACGAGGAGGTGCGGGGACCCTTCTCCGGCCGGGAGCGAGGGTGGGAGGGCGGGCTCGGAGTGGCCCCGCTGCGGCGGCACGGGTGGGAGAGGCAGCGTCCGTGCCTTCCCTTGAGCCTCTGAGCCGGGCAGTAGCGCTGCCCTTGCATCAGGGGGTTATTCTGGTAGGATCCAGTCAAGTATTAAGTTCTCATCTCAGTTTCTCCGTTCCGGTTAACTCACCTATTCTGAACAGATGTTTTATGAAGCTGATGCCTCTCAACAGCTTCTTTAAAACACAACACTGAAGTGTTTTCTAAAACTTTTCTAACTAGGAACAAAATGACAGAAAAAGAATTCCGTGCCCTCTTGATCCAAAACAGTGAGTATATGTAAATGCTCTTCCCGTTCTTTGTCAGTATTCACATGATACTTATTTTTCTCTCTGTTTGGCTTTTAGCACTGTATATGAAGACCAACTACAAAAGCATTTAAAAAAGTGTAACTCAAGAGAGAAGCCAAAGCCCGTAAGTGCAATGTAATTTCAGCATTTCCTCTCGAATTTAACGCTTTAAACATTACAGCCCTGCAGAGAATTTTCTGTGCTGACAGCAGCTGTGAGCTGCAGGGCAGCAGTTCTAGCAAAGCACTCCTGTAAGGCAGGATGGAAGCTCTGTAAGTATTTGCTGAAATGCAACTCACATTCCAGTCCCCTCGTATTCTCTGCCCCTTCTCACTGTAATTTGGTACACTTTTTCAGTTCTTGGTTACAAATGAAAATGTCGAATTCATTTTTCTCAGAAACACCTCCAGGGAACAGGCTCTCACTGTGCCATTCATTTCAGAGGCTGGGTGAGAGCCTGTCCTGGGAAAGCAAAACCTGCAGGGAGGCTCTGGGTATTCCAGCCAGCTGCCCACTGCAGTCAGGCTGGCAGGGAGCCACGGAAAGCTTGGCTGACAGCTGCTGAGGGAAGGAACAGGACATGTGTTTAAACAGCTCTTTCAAGAAAGCAGAGGATGGCTTTACTGCCTGCCTTCTCTGCCTTATTAGAATTGTACCTTGAATATTCCCTGGGAAACCTGAAAATGGTCTCTGGAATCTGTCTAGTAAGCACTAACTGCTTAACTCTTATGAACATGTTCAGTCTTGTAAAACTGTGTCAGAAGAGTCACTTCTGGCTGGAATTCAGGATCAGACTACAGGAAGAAAGTACTTGGAAGATCTTACTTTGCACGGATTCCTATTGCTACATACCTTACCATAAGAACACTGAAGAATTTAGCTATTTGCTTCCTGGTAATTAACTGAATCAAAATTATTTTCTTTTGTTGTTCTTAAAGGTCTACTTTGTTGAAGATATTAATGCTGGTTTAAAAGATGTAGCAGAAATACCAGAAAAACAAGTGAGTACACAACTTGGTTTTGGGTTTAGTCCTCACATTACATGTTGCAATTCATGGCTGCAAAGATACAGAAAATTTCAAAGGTCTCATTTTATTGGTGTCACTTTCTTTTTCCTTAAAAAGGTTTCTCTGTCTTCTCTACCTGTTGAAGAGCTGCAGAACTTAATTATCAAGTTGAAAAAAGCAAGTAATGGTGAGCTTAATACTAAATACTTAAAATATTTTAAAGTGATTAAATATTTGATTGTTATTTTTGTTCTTAGATACCTGTAACCATAAAACACATCTGAAATAATTATCAGGCAGACCTTCAATAGCTGAATTTTACTCCAAAAAGTAAACTAGATTGATAAAGCTCCAGTCCTGTGTTCCCTTCCTTTTGTTTTTCTTTTTTTCCTCTCTCAGATATCACTACAGATAACAATATAGCTCTGCTATAAACATACAATGATAGAATTATGCTCCCAGCAGACTGTTTTGTTAGTGCTACAAACTGAGCTCATGTCACAACTGTAATAATGTGTGTTACAAACTGGGAACTCTTGGAAACTCGAAAGCTATACCTAAAAGTTTTGCATTTGCCTCCAGGCCTGGAACTTCATCTTAAGGAAGAAATACTGTCCCACCAGGCTTTACAAGAAGCCTTAAATGACCCCAAGAATGGGGAATCTGCTTTCAAACACCTGAAACAACAGGTTTGGTCTGATTTACTAATAACTATAGAGGGGGTTAGGCATGGAATTGTGCTGCTATAAATTTGAGTGACTGGGTGCATAATGCCAGTTGCTTCCTGCAGAGGAAATCTGATCTGGTAAAACATAAGATATAATCCCTTTCCTCTGTACACACATCATGTTTTCCTTGATCCCTCACTGAAAGGAAGGCTTACAAAAGCCTTCTGCAGTTTGGTGAAGGAAAAATTTTTCTATAACACATTACAAAACACAGGGTATATATTTGCTTGGTTCACAAATAATCTTTTTATGTTTGTAGGCTTCTATTTTAGGTCACATGGAAAAATTGCATTTACTTGGTCCAGGAAGGTGTTTTGTTGAGTTTGGAGCTGGGCGAGGAAAGCTGTCTCACTGGGTTGATATTGCCTTAGAGAATGTTGAAGGTGTTCAGTTTTTGCTTGTGGAAAGGGCAACCACAAGATTCAAGGTAAGAGGATATTGTTAAATTAGTAAAGTATAATTTTTAAACCACTGCCATTGAAGCTGTTAGTATTTATTTTTTATCCTCGGTAAATTTAAATTATACAAGTTATACATTCCATACTTCACCAGCAGCAAATTTATTGGGAAAAGATCCTGATGTTTCATGTTGGAAATTTACAGATGTCAACTTGGCAAGAAAAAAGTCTGACATTAATACCTGGAGCAAAATTATAATTATTAGTGGACAACCCAATGTAATCTCTTGTTCTGTTTAAACAGGTGGATGGAAAACACAAAAGGAGAGATTCTGTATTTGAGAGGCTTCAAGTAGACATTCAGCACTTATGTTTAAGTAAGTTCCTTCTTGGCCTGTGTCATTCTGAAATAGAAGCTTATTTTTTAAAATTCAGATTGGGGTTCCAGTAGTTTGTGTGTAACATGCCTTAATGTACTTGGTTCTGAAGATTATTCTCAGTGGTTGCTTGGCCATGTTAATGCTGTGTCTATACACATATATCTGAAATGGAGTTTTAAAGCTTTCTACTTTTTATACATTCATAGGACATACAGGTGAGAAGTACCAAAACAAATAGATCTTGAAGGTTTTTTAGCACTTGAAGAATTAAACACGTTTGCATTGTTCATGTGTAGAATTAAGCATGTGATGCACCATCAATGCTACAGAATTTTTGGGAGCACCTGTCAGCAGGAGATGCATTAATGTCACATTTACCTTTCATAGGGAGTACAGAAAGGCTGAAATGGTTGAATGTGCTTCCCAGCCACAGCCTCCTATTGTTTTGTCTTAACAAAAGCCTCCTTCCTTTGAATAGCTTATAACTGAATGTGCCAATCACTGTATTTTCAGTAGTGGCAAACATTTATTTCTAAGTGTGCTGAAATTATATTATTCAGAAAAAAACAGAGGTGCTGGGGTAGTTGTGGATTGGATGGGGGTTTGTTGATTGGTTTGTTTTTTTCCCCTCCAGATAAGGTACCAGTTTTGGAGAAGAAAAAGCTACCAGTGGTAGGAATTGGGAAACATTTGTGTGGTGCTGCAACAGGTATGAATTACAGATGTGTGAACTAAACCTTACACTCTGAATGGACTGATCTTCCAAACTCTCCTTTAAAGCTGTTCTTGCCCTCTAACCCTTTGTTGGTTAATTAATAGTAATTAATAGATGTAAGGATACTTCAGGCAGAAGTGAAGCCCTTCTTGGCTTTAATAGATTAGAACAGAGAATAGTGTGTGGTGGTATGGGTCATGTATTTGAGAGTACTTTTTTTAGCAGTTTCCTCTTCTTTGAAACAATTTTCTTCCTAAATTTTTATTGGCTGCCTGAATAATATATCTCAAACACAAATAGGATTGTGTTTCTGTCCTGAGAACTTTAATACAGTTTTTTCTAATGTTATATAGCTACTTTGTAGAGAAAGACATCTCAAATGTGACACCTTTATAGATAGTGTGACAAAGATGACACAGTTAAGCATTTAAGAAGCACATGTGCATATTAAATAGATTGTGTCCTAGATATCAAACTTTTAGAGCAAATACTTGCGTGTTTTACAGGGAGGAGATTCTCCTACAATATGTCAATTTGTTAACCAGACTATTTTAGACTCACTTTTGCATAACAAATATTTCAGAGGATAAGCTCTTACAAGCTTCAGGGAAACCACATGTAGGGTTTTCATGTTTTCAAAGCATGTTTGTAATTTTCAGTTATAGCTGAACTTGCTTTCTGGCTTAGTTTGTGGTGTGTAATTTTACTTTTCTTTGTGGGAAGCACATTCCCAACCCTGATAGAGCCTGTGTAAATAATGGCATGGTGTTTATGGATACTTTTTGTTGGGGGGGTGTATTTGTTCATTCCCAGATCTTGCTTTGAGATGCTTGGTTGAAAGTTACACCACTTGCTGTGATGGAGAAAATGAAGAGCCTGCACCAAAACGCTGCAGGGCTGCTCAGGCAGAGGTGGCTTCTCACAAATCTGCTGGTAATGAAAGCACCACAGAAGACCATAAGCCTGTAGCTGGAATTGTTATTGCTCTGTGTTGCCATCACAAGTGTGACTGGACACATTATGTAGGCAGAGATTTTTTTAAATCAGTAGGACTGGGACCAGTAGAATTCCATTATTTTCAGAGAATGAGTAGTTGGGCCACTTGTGGCATGCAAGAAACCACAAGCAAAGCTTCTACAAGTGAAGACAGTGAAGATCAGACTAATGACACAGAAGAACATGAGCAAATGCTCAGCAGGACAGAAAGTGGCTCGGATACCTTACAAGAGTATGTACATTTTTTTTTCTAGCAAATGGACTCCAGCAGAAAAGCTATGAATAGTGGCACATTAAATTGTTTTGGGTCCTCCAAAGGACTCATTTTGCAGAAACATTTATAGAAATATTTTTCTTTAAAAATACAATTTTCATGGACGTACATTTCAAAATATTTCAGCAGTCATGCCTGCTTGATGAAATGAATTTATAATGATTTTGGTAGTTTTTCTAAGCTTAACTACTAATGTTAATTACCACAACTATTTTCTGACAGCTGTTCATTCCTTCCTTCCCTTCTCTGGAACTAGGGTACTGAGTGTTGAGGAGCGAAAGGAGATCGGTTGCCTCTGTAAGCGGCTGATTGATCACGGACGGGTTGAGTATTTACAGCAACGAGGATACCAGGCTGCACTGCAGTATTATACAGAGTCTGCTGTGTCCTTGGAGAATGTCCTGTTGACAGCTGTCCCAAAACCCTCCTTGATACCAGAGCCAACTGTGTGATAGGAGATGGATTTGGAACTGGTAGGGAAAAAAAACCCAAACCCTATAAAACTCATCTGGGGTTTTTTTTTTTAAAGCTAATTAATTTCTTATAAAAAAAACCCTTTTATCATCTTTCCTGTACCCAAGAAAAGGTCTTATATTTTCCAGTTTCACTGGGAATTACAAATATGCCAACCAGTTCTCATCAGTGAAAAAATAAAATCCCTAAGAAAATTTGAAACCTGTTGTAGTAGCCTCTTTGCTGTGAAGAAGTGTACTTGATATTTTCTTCATTCATAGTTACATTCTTTATTCGTTAGGATTCATGACAGGAGGAGAACCAGAAGTACAGCTTTCCACATTTCCTGAAAGACAATAGGTTAAAATAAGAGACGTTGGCACACTTTATTTTCACTTTGAAGTTCAGAATAGCTTTGTATTTCCTCTTAAAGTATTTAACTAGGCCTAAGTAGTTCCATCAGCCTGTGCTGCTAGGGAATCTATTCAGAAAGAAATCTTATGTCTAAGGTGTCATTTGGGTATATTTTTGCTAATTTGATTATTCATTCATGAAATATTGATAAGAAAAAAGCTGGCTTACTGTTCTAAATCAAGAGCATGCCATTCATATTTTAAGCCTTCACATAACACAGAATGAAGATCAGAGAGAACATTTTATATCTGCAGTCAAGTGCTCTCTGCAAATAACAGCTGCCAACTGAACATCTGTTCAAAAGTGCTTATTTGGGTCTCTTACTGCAACATTCAAACTGTTACTCTGGAGACAATGAACAGCAAATTTTTGTCATGTTTTAGAAATGATGAAACTGGGAATATTTTGTTTAAGTGACTCTATTTTATGTCAGGGAAAACAAATTGTGAGAAACATCTATTTATCTAAAAGATGTATGTTGGGAACATAGCTTTTGTCCCTTAATCTTCCTCTGGAAGTACTATGTGGATAACACCCAAAACCAGGAAAAGTTGAGTTTCATGAATTAAAGGATGCTAGAAGACCTTCACTATGCAAACTGATTAAACTGCAAATACAAAAAACAGTCATCAGCTTCTACTTATTCATGGTGTGGGTAACTCAGGCACATTTATTACAGTGCTCCATGGTTTCAGTATGTTCCTACCAGAATCAATGGTGTTTGTAGGGAGACCTTACTGTGCCAACTCCTGTTGAAAGTGCCCCTGCCCTCAGCAAAAACCTGCTTACAGATTTTTTGGAAAACATTACCTATTTATTAAGAAGGTTATTTATGTTTCATTTCTATACGTATCCTAGATTTTATTTATCCGGTTTATCCCTCTCTTCCTCACTGTATTGTGGAGAGATGAGAATTGATAAAAAAGACTTGCCTGTTTTCTTGAGTGACTCCTGGATATATATATGCATGAAGTCAATGCCAAACATTTCTTGCTGCTCCTCCTCGTCTGTGTTCTCACAGGGAGGGAGTGTTACTTCAAGCTCCAGTGGGTTGTCTCTGAAGTTGACAAATCTAAGAATTCACCAGAAAAGGTTACTCTTGCACTAAGTTTTATCTAGAGAAAATAATGCATTTGAAACTGAACTAAGATTTCTCAAACACTATTTTAAGCAAAAGGAAATTAGGTTCTTGTTATACTAAACTCTAATAGCAGTATAAAGAAAAAGTAAGCTAAGAAGATGCTTTGTAACAGTAACTGATTGTAGTGGAACAAACATCATGGTCCTCAGCATTTTGTCTTCAGTTTCTGACCCCACTGTCAGATGTATTTATTGAGGTTTCACAAACAGGTGAGTGGATGAGAACAGTGCAGGTGGCTCCTCCCAGCTTTGCAAGGCAGGTGCCAGTCCTGTCTCTATTCTTGGCCCTATGCTTGTGTGTATTTAGTTAAGGAGGTGCTTCCAAAAGAGCTGAGAACAGGAATTGTCTTTGTGGGTTAGGCATGGTTTATGCAGACTAGCACCTTTCTCTAAAATGGCCAGCATCCAGTAATCCAAATGAAAATGCTAACAAACAAGAAAGTTTCTGTCATGGTATACTAAGGAGTAGTTCAAATTCTGCCAATTAAGAATTTACATTTTTTATTTTACATATCAAGTACATAAGAGTTTCATCCATGTCCTTTAACCTAATCATTTTTTTAAATTCTGAATGCTTGATTTCTCAATGGCAAAGTTCTACTTTTTGTCATTTTTATGCCTGCAAGCTCTTGCCTTTAGAGAGTGGTATAAAAGGGCAAATATAGGGGGAGGGCTATGAAATGAGAAGATGTATTATAGTCTACTTTTCCATGTGAGACTGTAGCTATCATAATTTACTTCTTCAGCTGTTTCACTACACAAAGCTTGCATGACCAGATCGTTAAATGTTGTGAATCTGTGTAATTATTTTAATTTGTTGTGTCCACCTGTACAACTGTAGTAATGCCTTTTCCTCTTCCTTGCTATCGCTCTGTGATACACAACTCAAGGGAGGGTTTAAAAAATATTTTCTAGTATTTTCATTTATATTTCTGGTGCTTTTTCTTACCTCAGATTTGTCATGTCCTTCATACAAGCTGGAATATTCTTAAGTTTGTTGTTGCTAAGAACAAGAGTACTAAGATTTTTCATATTACCAATGGTTTCTGGCAAAGAGTTTATTTCATTCCTTTGGAGCCATAAAGTGTGGAGGTTTTCCATTCTGAAAAATAGGTATTTGTGTGATAAATCAAGATTTAGGAACTTAATCTTATCAGTCATTATTATAAAATAATTTTTCAGCCACATAAAGGACTCATAATGCAACAAGTCTGAAAGGAAACCCCATATCCAAGATAATCACCTACTCTCTGTTGAAAATATTGACAATAAATATTTAACCTTTCAGTTGATACTGAATTTATTGTTAATTGAATGGATTATTCCAGCTTATCCAAAACATCACATTAAGGCTGATAAAATCTTGACTTTGGAGTGAGGTTAACATAACAGTTATCTTTTGAAGTAGTATTTATTCATTAGAATTTCAATGTAATGGAGTTGCACTCGGATGAGCTTGGAGCTTTCTTTACCTGTCAATTGCATCAGGAAGCTCCTGGAGTTTGTTTCCCCCCATATCTAACCATTCTAGATTGGGCATGTTGAGGAGAGCTGAAGGGATGGCAGTAAACTGATTCATGCACAGATCTATGTGTGACAGCTTCTTCAAGTCACTGAGCTGAAGAGAAGGGGAGAGTTAATGCAAGTTTGTGCAGCTATTGCAGCAATACAGCAGCAATCCAATAATGCTGAGAAACATTACAACACATTTTGGAGCCAGTAACACAGAATGGTTTTGAGTTCCAAGAGCTGATAGTACTTAACAATAACAGTTTTGCCTGGAAGATAGATAGGTTGGGAACTGATAAGGCAGCAGAACTTTAACCCTTTACCTCCTGCCCAGCAGCAAGTGCCCTAACTGCTGACTACAATGCAGATATGCCCCAAGCCTCAAGAAAAAGAATTTTAAAGACAGCACTGTCCTTAGTATTTCATACTCCATGCAATATGCCACTTTTTGTTAATCAAATATTTAGATTTTTATGAATCAAATTGCACAGACTGTATTCTGGAGTAAACCACCACACCTTCCATGCTGTGAAGTCTACAACCCTGGCAAGATATTCTAAAAATACAACATAATAACCAGTCATAGAAAGGTTGTTCACATCAGTGTTTCTGTGGAGTACTGTGAAATCACAGCATCACAGCAAATCTGAAAACAGAAATGCAATGCATAACGATAATTGGCCTTGGATAAATTTAAAATATGCGTTAAATAAAACTAAGCAATCTGTCAAAACCTGAGGAGGAAGATCACAGATATTTCTGTTGACAGCCAGTTCCAATCTTTCCAGACTGATGCAGTTACTTATTTCCTTAGGAACAGATTTGATTCTGTTGTAACTGAGAAGCAGCTCTTGGAGGCTGGTCAGCTGGCCTGCAGAGAGCACAAATGAGAAATGTTCATGTTTTATTCTATTTGAGGCACAATATTACTTGTTTTGGCTTATCCTTTTACTGTTACATAAATGCTCTGTGTTCTCACAAATCAAAAAGAAATCACTGAACTGCAAATAATAGCACTTTAGGATTCTTTGGTACAGGACTGCACTCTAGTTGAGTGCTTCAAGGAAAAACACCAAACCAAAAAATTGTGACAGGCTACTCATGCTGTGGACTGAGAACATGAAGCCTGCTTTTCAGTATCACTTTGCTAGCTACATTCTGATGTCTAGTCCCTGCTGTGCAAACAGGTCCTGTTTTGGTTGTGGGGAGCTTTCACAGAGATGTCTCTTCCATCCAGCCCCGTTTTTAGTTTACAGGGAATCTATGGTTTGGAGATCTCTATCTCACTGTCAGATTGAAATCATCTGTTTTCTTACTACCCAATAGGATTATTAGACAGGCAAAGGGCATGAAAATGGCACATTTGTGCAAGACCAATTTTCTCAGAAAAGCAGCTTAAAACAAAAGAAAGCACAGCTCACCAATTTCTTTAGGTACACTTTCAATGGAATTCCGGGATAGATCCAGAACAACAAGGCTGTGAAATCTTCCAATAAACTGAGGAATTTTCTGCAAGCTAGTTCTGTGAAGCTGCCATTCCTGGAGATGGATTAGTTTCAATAAGCATGAAGGTAATGTCTGCAACAAGAAATACAAACCAGAAGAAATTCAGCTTAGAATACAGGCTGAGGCAGAAGTTTTATTTGAGACCCTAACAGTCTGTCCTTTTTCTTAAGCGATACTGTGACATGTAGGTTACAAAACTAATCCTGATAACTGTTTTCTAAAATATGCTAGAAATAGCAAGCATAACTGATATGATTTTAGTATCAGACATATTAGGAAACGTTTAAAGCAATATATTAGGAAAAGGTTCTTCCCCCGGGGGCGGTTGGGCACTGGAAGAGGCTCCCCAGGGCAGTGGTCACAGCATCAGCCTGACAGAGTTCAAGAAGTGTTTGGACAATGCTCTCAGGCACAGGGTGTGACTCTTGGAGATGGTACTGTGCAAAGCCAGGAGTTCAACTCAATGAACTCAGCATATTCCATGATTCCAAGATCCTGAAGTGAACATCAGCGTGGGCTGGCATTCTGATCACAGATTTAACCTGCCCACTTTTGGCTCCCAGGATTTAGATACCTGCACTACTGTCATTGAGAAGTTTTAGGTTTGTTTTTGTTTCTCTCTTTTTTTAAAAAAATTCAATATAACTGAAGGTGAAACTGCTCCATATGGATACTTGCACATAAAGGGAGATCTAAATTCTATTTCCTATTCTGTCAATAAAAACAGTGAGCAGCTGAGAGCATAAGTGCTGAGGGATAAAAAGACTAGAGATTGTCTATATGCAAAGAGTTCTGAACAAGGACCACTGGCCTGCAGACCACCGGAGTATGGCTGGGTCTGGCTGTCATGTTCTCACTGGCCTCAAGAGGAACTAATACTCATCACTTCCTAGGAGCTGGTCTGGTCATTTCTGCATGGCTCAGAGCACTGCTGGCCTTCACTCGGCCAGAATGAGCAGCAGATTACCCCTGTGCATGAGAAACAAGAATAGTGTGCTGGGAAGCTACTGGCTCATTTTCACTCTTAGACAACAAATAATAAGAAAAACTTTCATGCACCCAAACACAGGGGGGTTTCACCTTGATACATTTCAGTAGTTCTGGTGTGTGAGTGTTAAATGAAAATTTACATAATGAAAATCATACCTTGCAGTGTAAATAATTTCTAATGCAGAAAAGCTTTTTGGGCTTTGTTTTTGCAGAGTAATGCTTAATATCCAGGACTAAAAAACACCCAGCTTGCTTTTACACTCACAACAGTGTGTCTCAATTCACTGTTAGCAAAGCATAGTGAGTATAGAACAAATACAGTACCACTGTAAGTGTAAAGTTGTAAATAGTAGTTTTCTAATGCATCAGTTATTCAATACAAGCAGCACTTATTCCTATCAACACTACCTTCCATTCTTCTTCCTCTATCCTTAAAATTGCTCTTCCACCTTCATTAATAACTTTTTCTTTGAGCTTTGCTAAAGCAGCTCTCTCCTCCCAGACAAGCAGTAGCCTACAAGGGAAAGAAGATCTGCCAGTGGTGCCACAATGAATACAGCCAATAATTTCTACCCTATCTATTTTCTGGAAAAAGAGACAAATGCCTTATTGTCAAATAACATTAATTATATCTGGATGTTAATATACCATCAGTTGGAGAGAAGACAAGCCCTTAATGTTCAGCTGTACTAACTTATAGGAATTCCACTTTACAGTTCTTCAAATTTACATTCAGAAAGAGGACATAATTCATTTTCAACATGTTACAGCAGGGCCACAGAATATAGCTTGTGGAATTAAGTTCCAAAACACATTTTGAAGCAGTCTCCTAAAATGAAAGCCTTCCATTCCACTACATATAAATGCAAGAAAATAGGTCAATCAGCTTCTTTTAGCTTGAATTCAAAAGAGGACCTAAACAAGAATTATGACAAGGTAATTCTCTTTGTTTTCATTCTCCATGAGTAACTTTTGAATTTGTTGTTCCATTTCAAACACATCTGATAAATTAGGAGTACCAAAAATAGAATCCTACATTTTTTTATATTTCATAAAATTGCTGGCCAGACAGAAGACCAAGCAACCCTGTTAATACCTTAATGGAGAAAAAAGTATAACAAATCTTCACAGGTTAGAATATTTACAGAGCAGAGGATTTTAGTATCTGAGTTCAGGGGATTTAGTCTATATACTAATGTTTTTATCACAGACACTAGATAAATTCTAATCACTGGGAATCCTGCTGGAGTAACAACTAAAGAATTGGAGCCTGGATGAGTTTGAAGAAACCAGTTACAGTCTGCTGAAATGTAACATATGGTCTAGCTTTTGACATAAAGAGTTACAATTTACCTACCTTCCTGCAGACCTCTGCCTGAATTCCTTTTCTTTCTGTAATTCTTCATTTATCTTGTGTATTCTCACTTCCCAGAGTGTCTTCACAGCAGTGAATGTTCCCAGACAAACTGCAGTTTCAGCCATGATCCTTTACATGTTCAGATTTGCTTGCAGGAATCTGATTGAATTTCAGGCTCAAAGCACCACTTCAGGTGTGGTTTACCAGATGGGGACTGTGATGTGAAAACTAAAATCCTGCAATGCTCACTTCATTCTGTTATCAAATTAGTTAATGTAAAGAACTGACAGAATTTTATCGACCGCTTTCTCTTTATAAAAACAGATAATTGCACCTAGTTAAAATTTATTATAGTAAGAAATGGTATTTTTGCAGTCTCTTGCATTCTTATTCAGTGAACAACTGCTTCTCTCAGTTCTTTCCAATGGCAGGCTAAGTATTGACCATAACTATTAAATGAAGATTTGAGCATTCATTCCCATCCCAGGAAGAAATTAGGCTGTTACCTGCAATCTACCACAGTTCAATTCTGACAGCTGCATTCTGGCACCTACCTGATATAAAAATTTGTCACTAAAAGAGTTTTGCACTTTAGAAAAACTGAAGTGTTCCTGGAAATTAATTAATATATTTTATGTGCATTCATTTTCTTTGTAGCTTAACTCATTACAATGTATTTTATAGTTACTAATGTATTACCTTTGGGAAAATGCATTTAAAGCATTCTGATTTCTCTTTGAATGTTTTTGTATCCCTACCAAGTATCAGAATTCACATTTAAAATTAAATTCAGTCTAAAATTTTGAAGTTACCTATCTTTTAGTGAGATAATCAATACATATTGTCCTGAAGAGCAGCAAAATAGATACTCACTCATCCTCATCAGTGCATCCCTCTAAAAATCATTCTTATTGCCATTACTGGAGCCAATATACTGATATTCAGATAAGCTTGCAGGGCTAAACTTCATGCCAGCAGCAGTGTACTCTGAACACTGATGATCTGAATGCTCCCTTTCTAACTTTTTATTCATACTTGTAGTGGCAAGTAAGAAAAATATCCTATATATGCTTCAAACTAAAAAAAAAGTAAGGTAAGTTTCTTCCAAACAAGCAGGTAGGTAACAACAAAAGAGGAATTTCACGTCTTTTCGTACATATATTTCCCTACAATAATTGCTGCAGGTCTGTCAATCTTTTCTTTATTTTTTTTTCTTTTATAAATTCATGTGGCCTGGATAAGCCACGATTGCTTAGTGACCATTTTTGTGTTCAAACTGTCAACCATTCTATTTTATGTTTACTATGTCTTTTGCTAACATACTTATTTGTAAAGTCTGCTTATACTGAAATCAAGTTAAAATGTGTAGGCAAATAAAATGTAAAACGTCAGGATTGCCTCCTGTTGTAAAGACAGCACAAAATCAAATTATAAAGCATGAATAAAGAAGAATCTGGTCTGATACATTAATATTTGTGATTCTTACGTGTTCTGTGTTTGTTAAGGAAAAATGGCAGGATTTGACAAGTGACAAAATGGCAACCCCAGCATGGCACAGAACAGTCAGGCCTTTGGGTTCCTACAGAGGGATTGGATTTTTTCCTGTAAAGAGAGGACTCCATAATTTTTCTCTCCTCCAAATAAATGTGATCATGTTTACTAGTTTGAAGGATTAGCTTTTCTTTCAGTGGTCATCGGAGTAACTACCCTTCCCAATCCCCATCCCAATACACAACAGTAATGCTAGGTATGCATGAGGGGTTTTGCTCCAGACAGTGGTTACAATTCAAATTGCCTGATTTTTTTCAAGATTAAATTTCTACTGAGATCAAGTGATTAACTAATCTATCATTTCTTGTTGTTTAGAGACATTTTTTGAACTACAAGCCCTTTTAGGTAGAAAATTAGAGATCTTTTTATATAAATTGTGCAGAAAAGAGACATTACTTAATAGTTGTACTACTGAACCCAGTATCATACTACACACAGTCAAACCAACAATTATTTCTAGTAAAGCTTACTCTGGGCAACTCTCTTTTGCATATTATTCAACAAGTACTGCCTTAGAACCTTGAAATATCAAAGGACCTAAGTATATGACTATTTTCAGGATCATTTAATTATATAACAGGATTCCATCAAAAAGGTCTTGTTCTTAGATATTATTCATCAAGAAAATAAAAACCATAATAATCTTGCCATCACAGACAACAATTCAGAAGTGAATTCCCAAGCGTGGCTGTAAAACAACTGCAAATTCACTCCCAAGTAATCAGATCTCCCAAAAACTTCACCTCCAAGCATCAGAAAGAGTTTAACAACAACTTACCTCAGTTATTTGGTGTTTTCAAGGATTTTCTGTGACTCATTGCTTTCTGGACAAGAGCGGAGATAAATTACAAATCTTGTCTGCATTACCAAAGCCATTTAAAACTCTCACTCAGACTCCAATGCAATGTCAGTCTTGTTCTAATTTTAACCTTTGCTGAGAATAGAAGGCATCACATGAGGCACATTTGCAACTCCCCCTAAGCATTTACCACTAAACAGACTAGAAAAGGTCTTACATCACTAAGTATTTTAATCATTACTTTTGCCCACACTGAAGAATTATCTTGCTGAAGAATTTTACTGCAAATTATCAAAGTCCAGACAGAAAAGTAATCTTCACCAGGATGTGCAGAGGGGTTATTACTCACCCCTTTTCATGGTTCCAATCATGAAACATATTTAACATTTTATTTCTTCAAATAGCCCTTGGAGAAGATAAAAGGAGAACAAGTCTGTCAGAATCTTTTTCCTCAATCAAACGGGAAGAGAAAGACAACAATATTCAGAGGTCACTATTTGAGGCAGAAGCCATAAAACTGGATAGTTCTTAACAATTGCACTAGAGTATAAAATGGGAAGATGACATTTTAAAAGTATCATTATTTTGGCCATAACTGTACCACACAGAATTTAAAAAAATCCCAAACCTCTCCATTCCACAAACAACTAAATACATGAATACCAATACCTACTTAAAAAGACACTAAGCACTTAAGCTTTCAATCTTCTGCTTGTGTAAGTAAAATCACTCTATCTTAAGTATTTCAAAATAATTTTATTGCTTTCTTTCATACACTTCTATTTCCTCAATTTATTTTCTCATTGGTCATCAGATTAAAAAAATATCCTAAGCCTTTAAGACTAAGCCCTTACCACAACAGTATACTTGGAGGAAAGTAGACATTAGGCTGTGTTCTTTTGGTAGCCTTGAGTACAGTATGTTCTTTAAGGCAAGAAGGAGTTTGAGTCACCTGTACAGCATTGCCTGCATAAAATTCACAAATAAAAACAATACTTTGTGGCTTTAAATTTTTTATTAGGAATAAATAAATCTGATAAAAATGAAATAAGTGATAAGCACGATATATTAGTCAAACTTTGCAAGAAATTACCTTTATATAAAAGACCCTTATACCACAATAGAAATATTAATAGCACCTTACATGGATGTGCCACACTCCCCTTTGTACATTACCAGCTCTCCTCTTACTCAGTCTCAGCATCATGGATAGCAGGGATTCTACCTCTGGGAGCCTGTCTCACATCTTCACAGCTAAAAGCAATAGACAGCTTTGGTCTACAATTTTGAAGAATGCTCCTGTTTTTGATATATCTAAAAAAAGGAGAAAATGTCCATTTTGTGCATTACAAATTCATTTTTAAGGCTATGTAACTGTCTTTTCTCATGTCTGTGTAAAACTTATGTGTTTAGAAGGTATTTATATCCAAAAGTTTTCTTCATATCTCCCACTAAATCAGCAGGGCAATCCTCATGATCTGTTTAGTTTACCTTAAACCTGCATAAGTTTTCTGTTTGAAATAGAACAGGTTCATTAACTTGAACCTATTAATTCTGTGCCTTGTATCTGAGATTAAGAAGTCCTTACTTCACAGTACATTTTAATACTCATTCTTTGTTGAATCTGATTAATCTATCAGATTCTAGTATCTGAATATCAATAACAGAATGCAAGCTTTTAGATCATGATCAACTTACTATCAGGCTTACCTAATAACAGAACAATAAAACAAGATCCTTCTTTTTTATTTTTTCTTTCTTTCTTAGTTAGTTTTAATGGACAGATGCTTTCTATAAGAATCAAAAATAACTGGAAAGCATTAAGGGCTGAAACAACGTTCAGCCTTTAAAAATACAGGATATTGTAGAGAGTATTAAGGCCTTGATAGTTATCAATCAGTGCTGTCAATAAGCATTTGAATAAATATGGCCTCTTCATATATAGTTTGATAAAGAGTACCTGTGCAAGTAATTGCCAGAAAAAATGGACTAGCAAAGCACTTAAGAAGTTTTCTCAGTTAAAAAACAAAAAGCTCTCTAGACATCTTACAGCAGAAGCATTAAAGGCATTTTATTTGGATATGATTTTTGTGTAATCCCTTTTAGGAATTCAGGTGTTATTTCTTAAAATAAATTTACATGTCCAAAATGGATGAACTATGAGTATTCCCCTCCAAAGTTTCCCTGCAGATGATAAATACTGCAGGTGTAGAGCAGTGGCACCCAGTCACACCAGCCTGACAATCATTCTTATTATAAAAGGCAAAATAAAAACATTCCACCACCATATTCAGAAGCTGTGACCTATTCAGTTTGACAGTCTGCTGTAGAAGAAATTACAGCAATGCTAAATGAAAGAAGTAACAACTAATTGAGACTGCTATCAGCTGTTGAGAACTTTCAACCACATAACATTATTATATAATGCACGTAGCAAAGGGCACATGTTAGCAGAGACAGCTTTTGTAACTATTCAGTCTAATCCACAGTTTAAAGGCATATTCGAGCCATCCTTTATTTAAGGTCCAGCAGCATTGAAGCAGGGTTCTCCAAGTAAGATTTCCACAAGTTAGAAAACCGGGCCATCGTAGCTCCATCAATGATGCGGTGATCAGCTGACCAACTCACATTCATTATCTGGGCTTTAAATACTTCACCTTTGCCATTAAACCGAGGAAGAACCTAAAAATCAGAGGAAGGACAAAACCAGAGTTATTAAATTAAATACTTCTGTTAGCAAATCTGTATTTTTTCGTTCTTGCTAATTTGTTGATCTAAATTAAAACATTTAGCTGAATTAGACAGACTGCAGTAGCACCATGCTAAAAAACGAGACCTTTCCATTACTGTTTGTGCTGTGGATTAGAATATATTGCAAGCTTGCATAATAAACAGTCATAGCCTGTTTCCACCATCATGGAAATGCTAAAGTAGTAAAAGCCTTTCCTGACCCAAAAGTTTCTTCCTTAACAGTTTATTGCACTGTTAGTTATCAAAATGGGAGTTTCCTTAAAGCACCTCTTAAAAAATGCTCAGAGGAAGAACATAGAAGTAATTTCAGTTAATACTAATTTCATTTCCAGCATTGAACTCAAATGTCTATACTAAAGAATTAAAGCCTGAGATTCAGAAAATACAAAACTGCCTTCACATTCAAAATTCTGTATGGATTCAGCTACCTGCCTCATGAAATGAAACTTCATTTTCAGAATACTTCCCAAGTTTTCTCCCTGCTGATAGCAAAACTGCTATTGCCACATTGCAAAACTTGTAAAACTATTTACATTGTTTCTTAGCAACCAGAAAGCTAAACACAGATGTGAGTGAAATATAACAGGATTCTGAAAAATAAATATGAACCTTTGGTGAAGGAGACTTCTAATTAAACATTTGGTGTGTGCATAGTCATCTAAAAACACCACAAACTTTTCAGTCATGACCTATGCATTTTCTCTGCAACAAAGGGAGACTCCACGTTCCATTTTCATTACAGATGACCTTAGCTAACACTCTCATCACTGTGATAAAGTTAATATACCTGTATCTTTCCAAGTGCTCCAATAGCTACTTCAGGAGGTAGTATCACTGCTTTGGCATAAGTGCCACCAATCTAGAAAAGAAAAAGGTGGGCATATTATTTAACAAATTTTTTTAAGCAGATTGCCTTTTGAAGTAATTGCTACAGATTTTGTTCTTTGCATATATAAACTTCAGTAAATCTTGCATTTCAGAAGCAGATTTCAGTGGCAGCTCTCATTTTCTCTGTACTTACTGTGCCAATATTTGAAAGGGTGAATGTTCCCCCAGTGAGGTCACTTGTTCCCAGCTGGCCTGCAGAGCCCAAGGACTGGAGGCGATTCAATTCCACAGCAATGTCAAACACACTGCAGACTTGAACATTTTTCACATTTGGGACAATTAAACCTTGCTCTGTGTCCATTGCAACTCCAATGTTGTGTGAAGCCTGCAGCAAGTCCCATTAACCAGACATTAATATAAGCTGTCAACATAAAAAGCCACTTCAATCCCATTTTCCTTATTTATCTTCTTAACCTGGAAACTGCTGTATTTAATAAGCAACTCCTGCATACAACTTTGAGGGGAGAAAAGGATGTATTTTTTTTTAAATTAGCCTTACATCTGCAAACTGTAAATTGATGTTGACAATTTCACCTTCAGAGAATACAAAGTCCTGGAATCTGCCTCACACTGAAAAATTGCACTTTGGGACGATCATATGTATAACAAAACAGAAATAACAGATTTTAAAGAGAACACTAACATTAAAAAAAAAAAACA
>VZSR01000245.1:901830-920023 GCA_013398615.1 Brachypodius melanocephalos | reverse complement strand
AAAAACAGAAAAAAAATCTGGTGTGTGCATAGTCATCTAAGAACACCACAACCTTTTCAATCACGAGCTATGCAGCTTCTCTGCAACAAAGGGAGGCTCCATGTTCCATTTCCATTACCTTAGCTAACACTCACATCACTGAGATCACTTGCTTTTCATTTTTTGGAAGGAATATAAGGATTCTGAGCACAATAGAAGTTTGTACTGCAAGAGGCAAGTACACGTCACTGAAGAAAATAGATACTTACTGCCCAGAAGTATCAATCCAGAAGCTTGTATGAAAGCTATATAACTTCCATCAAGACTGTACTTTAATATATTTAAAGGGTTGAGTGTTGGAACAGTTGAAGTACCATGCCATTACTTAAAAAACGCTGTATTAGACTTAAAATGTTCTCATTTTAAAAGCTTGGCCCATATTCAGGTGAAAAATAGGAAATTAATATATTAATATGCATCTTTGAAGCAAGTCTGAATAACAAAGTGATGCTTCTCTAACAAACTACTGAATAAGACCAACAGTAAATCAAATCTAGATCTCAGAATTTGAACACACATATTATTTGCCCACACAACACCATGATTTTGGTTGTTATAATTAGCTCAGACATTCTGAAAAGTCCCTGTTAGACATTACTTTACACTTTCTGCTCACAACATTTATCCGTAGTTTACAAACCTTATACGTGACATTTTGACAGTTCTCATCCAAAGAAGCATTAAGAATGGGATACTGCAGCAATCCCAGAGAGGCTGCCTGTTAAATATAACAAAAGAAAACAAAAGAGATTTTTATATTTTATAAGCAGAGAGCTCCATGGAAAAGAAGTAATGGTAGGAGAAAATTCAGAATAATAACAATATGGAATGAGTGTTTAGGCAGCACTCTGGGTGCAATAGCACTACCAAAAGCTTCAGACCTAGCTGTACATTCACTGCACATGAGTGCAACTGTCTGCTCTTCTGAACAACAGAAGGGACAACAGTCAGTGACCTAAGGGACTCATTAGCAATACAAAGATTATAATAATAACATCAACAACAACAATGATGCATTCCATATGAGGTTCATTTCAAAGGACCTCAAAAAATACAATTTCAAAAACTTGTTTTGTGTGATTCAAACACCTGGTGATGCTTACCTCCATATTAAATGATGCTGAAGGCACTCTATACTTTCCCATTAATATTTCAAAAAATTTCAATGATATTACATAACTCTAGCTGCAATTCCAACTGTAAATTGATTAGTGGCTCAATAAACAAAACACCAGTTGAAAGTTTTCCTGTGATCTGCCAAAACTATCCAAATGATAGAGCGGTGCACCAAACTTACAAGAATCATTGAACAGACTTTGGCAAACCCTGTGTAATTGCTCCATACAGGGCTCTGCTGCATGCCTCACCTTTATGAAGAAAGGCATGAAGGAAAGCTTAACTCCCCGAATTTCAGCCAGAGATTTCAGCTCTTCTCGCAGCTGAACAAGCTGAGTCAAATCAACCTCATCAGAATAACCAAAGTGGGGGATCTTCAGGGCTGCACTCATAGTTTTCACCATGGCCTTCTGAAAACCTGTAAAATATTGTCTCCTTAAACCAACAAAATGAGCTTCTATGAAGCTATGGTGAAATTTCATCTGTTTCTATTAACCAAGTTACACAACTTACGAAAACAAAACCAAAGCCAAACCATAACCAAAAAAGAACAGGGTAAAGAGCACTTAGTGAGTTATTCAGTTCACAGAACTGAATTTTGATGACTATAATGCTTCAGATTATATTATTGCATCTCTCTCCTACATATGTATGAATTTGAAATCATGATAATCTGCATGACACTTTCCAGCCTCTCCAAATAAACACTGTGTAAAGGGCAAGCAGAAAATTTTAATCTTCCCCTTTTAATGTGATTTTTTGCTACCTTAGTGTTTTTCATGGCACTGTTCTCCAGAACAAGTGTGAATGCTACTCACATAATAGTGCAGGATGCTATTATTAAGCACTGATAAACCCTTAAATTCACTGCACTTTACCACTAATTTTGTAATGATTCCTACCATGGCAAATCCATGTTTAGGATTCCCACCTGTTTCAACATACACTTGAAGAATGAGCAAGTGCAATTAGCATCCCAACTCCATCCAACCAAAACATGAACAAGTATTTAAGAAAATAATTTCAGTAGAGATGCTTCTTACAGAGAATGTTTTCCTTAATGCTCACTTGCATGACAACAACATGAAATACCCTCCCATCAAAAGGAATCAGCTACTCACAGAGCAACAGTTACTGGTAGTCTATGGTGACCATGGTCTCAAGACTTTATATTTCATGATTTACCTGTTACAGGTTCAGTTCTATCTTTTCCTGAAAATGCAATGGGTCTGGGAACAGGTGCAGGGATTCTGCGTGCTTTGTCCTTTGGAGCAGCTGGCACAGCCTCTGTTTCCCGCAGAGGTGGGACAATTTCAGCCTTCGGGGATGGGGGCAAAATAGCTCCTGTTTGTTTGGCCAAGTAGTTGAGTATATCTTCTTTAAGGATTCTGTTATCCTTCCCTGTCCCAACAACTTCACTCAACTTAATCTGAAAAGCACATAACAAGCTGTGACACTTTAGTTTTACACCAACATAAAAATCTTATATTGTGAGCTATGGTTAAAAACTATTCCCATTTTTGATCCAACAAATGTACAGTTTTCTTTTCCTTTCTATAATTTATTAGGTATTCAACACAGTTCAAATCATCTAAAAGTCCCACTAGGTATTTGACTGCATACTTCAAGGAGGAACTATGAATACTATTAACCTCCTAATTACTTCACAGGACCAATAATGCAATATTATTTTGAGAAAAGCTATTCTCTCCTAAAAATGAGTCATGAGCTTTCAAAACCAATGGAATATTCACAGGGGAAAAAAGGCATTAGGAAAGGCATGTAAAACATCATCTAGTATATCCTCTGCTCTAAAACGAATCTGAAAAGCAAAACAAGGTGGTTTTTTTTATTATTTTTCCCTCCTACTTTCTCCGTAGAGATTTTCAGGAATCTCCTCTGACAGTGTCTTATTTTTATTCTAGAAAGGTTTTCTCAGTCTTCAGCCTAAAGCCTCCTGGCTATATTTTAAGCCCAGTAATTTTTTTTTCTATCCACCATAATCATGAGAAAGCACAATCCTCTTCATTTTTACACTTTGCATACATTTAAAATGTATTTGGAAACAAGTGTTTCTTCTAGATCAGTGTTCTTTCAGTCAGTCAAATGGTCATATAAAAGCTGGGTAAAATGCAGCAGGACCTTATTCAGCAAACCTACATTGTTCTCCATGGCCAGGCGACGAACTGCAGGGGTTGCTAATGTTTTGTGACCTTTTATCTCCTGGTGAGTGTGCTCTTCATGAGACATAGGAGGTGTTTCAACAACATCTTCTGAGGCAACACCTGCAAACAAAAAGAAAAAAAATAACTTTACTACACTATAAGCATTTGTTAAATTCCAACCTCAACCATTCTGTGAGAGCTGAAGTTTTTACAATTTACTTTGAGTTAATGTGGATGGGAACACAGCTTGCTAAAGGCTGCTGCTTAAGTTAAATATTCAACAGGAAATACATCACAATAAATATCACAACTTTCTCTATTCAAATTTCTTGACTTTAAAAAAGGACAAAAAATCTTTGAAGATTTTCAGGAGGAGAAAGTAAGCTTCTCTGTCACTGATTGTTTTATGACAATGAACATAAAATATGCATGAGAAAAAAAAATCATTTACAATACCTTTTGAAGCATCAATTTCAATGTCCACTAGTGGTTTTCCAACCAAAGCAATATCATCTATGCTGTAATGGAGTTTTCTGATGACGCCATCATAACGACTGGTGATGGTAACAGAGGCTTTATCACTCTGTACCTCACAGATGCTGTCAAACTGAGACACACTGTCACCTTCCTTTATGTACCTGTGAGGAGAGGCACAGGCTGCTGGGATACACAGTCAGGGTAAAAACCTGTTCTGTGGATTCCTTTGGTAAATTCAGTAATTTGCATCCCACAACATGGAAGTGCATTCCATATGAGAAGACAAATTCTGCATCCTGGATATGTTTGTTATGAGCACTTTGCCTGACTGCCACAGAGCTCTTTGTTGGGTGAAATGACAACATTATTATGAATATCATTACACACTTATTACATTAACTTTAGTAAAGCAGTTTTCCTGTCAGATTATAAAGCATCTAAAAATAAGAATGAGCCGAGCTTCATCTGAATGTAAGGAAGTTCTCAGTTTCAACTTGTCAATTTTCAGAAAGGAAATAGCTAGTAGGGAACACTGTCTTCCATGCAATGAGAGGTATTTGTACAAAGAACAAGGCTTTTCAACACTGCCTTTCTCCACTGTACGCTTTGGTTTTGTTTAATCCATTCATCACTGGCTTTTTACAAACAATTCAGAAGTTCAAATCTTTTACTAAAAGCAAAAGAGAAGGGTATAGGATAAAATTATGTGTATTCTCTAGACAAATAGTCATTTGTTTCTAAAGCTCAGTCTAAGTATACATAACAAAAGAGAGGCCTCCTGAACTCAAAAAACATTAATCACTGAAGGAAAAGCCTATATACAGGTGCATCCCATTCGTTCCACTTTTTCCACTCACAAATATATCAGATTGCAAACAAACAAAATGTAAAGCTCAGTATGTACAAGGTTTTAAAATGTGCAAAATGAAACCTGAAAAACTTCACTAGCAACCCAGAAAACATTCTCAGAAACTCACTGATCATACAGCTAAAGCTGCTAAACCAACTGCTGATTTCTTAGTGTATTTCCAGGAAAGCAGAGCTTACCATTCTTTTACAGTCACCTCTGTAATTCCTTCTCCAATGTCAGAAAGCTTAAACTGGACAATCTGGCCACACGAAACTTGAAACAGAGAATAAGAAAATACAGCATGTTTAATATTAAATACAAGCTACCAGACAGAAAAATCTGAATGCATCAGAAACAGTCTACACACCAGCCATATGCAAACCTCTAACATAACACTCATAAAACAGCAAAAATAAAAGAAATTATTTTATTATGAAAAAGATTACCAGGAGATGTTCTGAATAATCGCTGTTGATGACTAAACTTGAGGGCAGATTTGTCAAACACGCACACATATTTTGATTTTATAAAGCGAATGCTGCTGCACGATCTAACCCGATGAATGCAAACCTGGGGAGAAAAGTCTCAAGGGTTAATACAATGGACTGAGGATGTAGAGCTCATTTAATATTCCTGATGTAACACTCAAACTAAAATAGTTGCATTCTAGTCTATACAAGAGAAGTTCCTATGGAAACACAATTACCTGGACACATTCTTGAATACAAAATAATCTTTACATTAGCAAAAGCTTTGCCAGTTCTTTAAGTTCTTTCACTAACACAACACGTGGTGAGATCAAAGCCACAGTGACATAACCAAATAACAAAAATCATGACAGTATCTGGTGAGTGATTCATTGCTTTTGTTTCTCTCAGGAATTAGCTTAATCAGGACAGCCACACAAAAAGCACACATACTGTTGACTACATCAGACATCTGAAATATTCATTGTCAGGATGAATGCTGGAGGGTTTCCCTAGACTGCAGGGAAAACCAGCATCATGTTTGTCTTCATCAGCTCTTTCTCCCATCAGAGGTTGATCAGAAGAACTAATCAGAAAGGAAATTCATACCAAAAGGCCCAGAGAGTTGCCCTATCTTTTTTGTTCCTTTATAGGAGGCAATCAACTTCAAGTAAACATCATCTCAAACCAGCTTCAATGATATTTTGTAAGAACTGGCCATGAGACGGTTTTCTTC
The DNA here is from genome assembly GCA_013398615.1 of Brachypodius melanocephalos. Taxonomy (NCBI): domain Eukaryota; kingdom Metazoa; phylum Chordata; class Aves; order Passeriformes; family Pycnonotidae; genus Brachypodius; species Brachypodius melanocephalos. Next base: position 914,173 of record VZSR01000245.1, on the reverse strand, counting down.
TATGGTTACAATTGTATTTGTCCAGAAATCAACTTTAAAGGGTCTACAAACTTTTCTGAAAGATTATTCAGACAAAACTTTATACTGTAAAGCCTCTTGTAATCAGTCATGATTGTGATCAAAAGCAAAGCTGGTAGTGCTTGCATTGACATAAAGAGATATTTTATTAATCTCAACACAAGTTAGTTCAGACACATTCTCATCCAGCAAAATTTATTACGATTAATGTAATTTTGGTGTTACATTGTCTTAAGAGTGCTGTAAAATTTATAAAAATAACAGTTTCTCTGTAGACACTATCTCTAACGAATTTAGAGATATGAAAAAATTCAGGTGCTACAATGTACCTCAAGTAGCTCAAAAGTGTAAAATATAGAAATTATCTTCTTAGAAGGCCCAGAAAACAGCACACCTGCATGGGAAAGCTCATTTTAACTTCTTGTTTAAAAAATCCTTTCAGTAATTACAGAGCATATGAAACTTCTTGTTTCTGTCCCCACACTCCAAACTGTTCAACTATTTGCTATCACATTTCACTTTTAAAAAGTACATTATTCTGCAGGCCATACAGTTCTGAACCAACAACGTATTCATCTTCTGCATCATTTAATCTAGCACTGCAAGCTATATTTAATATCCCCTTTCTTTAAGGAATAAACATTTGTACAACACAATCTATCATAATGGACACAAAAAAGTTATATCATTTGAGTTACCTTTCAGTTGTCTGCCACTAAGATGGCACCTACTGATCTAGAATGAGTCTTTTTCTAATTCCTATAACAAGCAAATAGAAAATCTTTTCATCAGTCCTCCAAACAACTTCCCATATTCAACAATCAGGTAACATGGCAATTTTAAGCTTTGAAAAATTGTATTTTAGGAATACATTTAAAGTTCTCATTAAATTACAGGACTGGTATATAATGTACATCTCCACAATCCTATTTTCTCCTGTTTTTAATTCTGGGTTTCTTCCCAGGTTAAGGTTACATGTTCACATAAAAATGTTACTGAAAAAAATTGTTCAACTAGACCTTTTTGTCACAAACTTGCAAAAACCCTCCTTTCTCTTTATATGACCCTAAATGAAAAACATTCAGCATTTACCTGTGAAGATGATCACAAGGAGCACATCAAATCTCTGAACTATTTCTAAATGTGAAGTTTCACAATGATTTCCATGTGTTTTTAACCTTTGGTTACCAATGCAGGTAGTGAATTAGTAATGTCACTGCCAAAAAAAGAGACTGGTGTTGTTATTGAAGAGTGACCAGGCTGTTTCATATTATATCTGTAGGAATAATTCAAAACTACTGCATTTTTAAAAATAAAATCTTTCTGGTTTTCAGTTTTGCACATTCTCTACCAAAAAGTTGGTGTGCTAGTATGTTAAAGCAGTAATACAGGACCACAATCTCTTTACAGAGCAGTGTTCCTTACTAACAAGGAAAAATTAAAATTCACTAAACAAAGAGACTGTGCTTACAATTTCAGCATTTAATCACCATAATACTGGTGTAATGCCAATCAAGTAAATAAAAATAGCACATAAAAGACAAAACTAGCTCTAATATCCATAGCATACCCATCTATATATTCTGATGTCTGGAAAAATCTATCAGTAAACCCCAAACATAACTGCTAATTCTGAGCTTGTTAATGTGGCTACTATTACACTAAATAGCAACTTAAAGGCAATAATGCCACAGTAGGGTAACACCTTTCCTGTGCAAGTCTGCCATGTGTGGAGTGACTCTGGCAAAAAGGAACTGAAGCCACAACAGCCCAGCTGACAGAGCCGTGGTTTGACCCGAGCCACGAGGGGAGCTGAGTGCAGCCAGGGGCAGAACTGCCTTGCCCCTCAGCTTCAGCTTTGGCTGTTTCCTTAAAAGCAAGCCAACTTCGGTTTTCTAAATTATCACTGATCCTGAAAATGTATACTGGCCTCAGACCAAAGTATTTTTAAACAGCCTGCAGAAAAGTGATTACCTGCTGGAGTAACACTAAGTTTCCAAGTCAAATTGAGCAGTTCATGCTCACAGGCAATGACTTTGCATTAAAGAATACTGCCCTGCTGAACTCTCTTGATTTCTGTCCCATTTTAATGAACATTTCCTCACATTGGATGTGTTTTGCATACATAGTCTGTATTTCCAAGGATATAGTTACCTGTATACTAAAGCGACATCCCCGGTAATGTGTTTTAAGCCAATGTCATCCCTCATCTAAACACCTGGCACATGTCCCAGTGTCCAGGTAACCAACATGTCCCTACCACTTAACAAAAGGCCCCCTGGCTCAGATTCAAAATGTGCTTGCAGGAAACACAAACTATAAAGCAGCCAATTCTATAGTTCAGCATGCACATAGATAAGATGATCATTTTCATCTTATTAGATTCGCCCTCTGCATTTAAGAGTAGATGGTTAGAAACTTAAACAACTTTACCAACTTAGAAGAAAGTGCTATTTTCAACGCTCTTAACTAGTAAAATTATTTATAAATAATTATAAGTTACTAGCTGAAAACTGGATTACAAAAGTATCATTTAAAAATTCCTCATCATTATGCTTTAAAATTTACAGTATGAATTATTAAGACAAAAACATACTAGAAACTGGAACTGAACCTTAATTTTGTTTCTACATTTCAAAAGTTATTTCTTGTCTGCCATTCCACAGAATAGAGGTGACATAATAGGAAACCAATACCGTTCACAATAGCAAGAAGACTGTAATACAAGAAGACAGAAGAAAGCATGAACTAAGTCTATGTTCACGAAATTGTAAGTATCTCAAAAAGGCAACCAAGTAGATTCACTTGTTATGGTAAGGTATCTCAACTACTTTTCAATTATCAAGGCTCCTGGGATTCAAAGAAATTCCTTTTTTGTACGCGTAGCCACATCGCCTCCGTGCAGATGCGGTATGCAAACGGAGCTGATGCATGGGCAGAGAAGCGGTGATAGCAGAGCAACGCACAGGCAAAGCAATAATGGGATGACTTAGAAACAACAGAGGAGGAGGATGTCACTGGCTTATTACAGCAAGGCACACGTTTCTTTCACAGAGAGCATGGGCAATGGCAGGGCACTCCGGGGGCCGGAGAGTGCCAGTTCTGGGGGTCCTTGTGCGGCGCAGGCCGGGCGGTGCCAGGCACTGCCGGGGACTCAGTCACCCGTGCGGAGCACAGCGGGGAGGGAGCTGAGGCGCTGCCCGGCCCCGGGCACTGCCGAGGCGGCAGGTCCGCGAACGCGTCGTGTTTGCAGAGGCGCGGTGCTCGCTGTGCGCCCGCCGGACGGCAGGAACAGAGGAACAGGGCTCGGGGATGCCGCGCGTTATTCCTCACCCCCCGGCCGGCCGGGAGCGCCGCCGCCCGCGGGGTCCCCGCTCCCCTTACCAGGCGCCCCGCGGCTCGGCAGCTGCTCCTCAGCGCGGTCACGGCCGCCATCTTACCGCGGGCAGAGCGGCCCCGCACACACCCCCGGCACAGCCAACCGGCGGCGGCCGCGCCGCCACAGCCAACCAGGAGCGGCCGGGGGCCGGGGGCCGCGGCCCGGGCGGCGCTCGGGGCCACACACGCCCACGGGGGGACCGCGAGAGGGTCCCCAGTGCGGGGGCTCCGGACCAGAGCCGAGATTGGCGGTGCGAGGCGTGCGGCTTCCCCGGGCCGCAGTAGCGGGAAGGGCAGCGCGAAGAGCCCGGCCGTGCCCGATAAACGTGTAATAAAGTCCTGAGCGCGCCTGCCAGACCAACACGCCCGTGTCTGTTGTGCTACGTGAAAGATGGTTGCAGCCAGGTGAGGGTAGACCTCTTCTGCCAGGTGATGAGCGACAGAGCATAGTCTTAAGATGCGCCAGGGGAGGTTCACATTGAACATTAGGAAGAGTCTCTTCACAGGAAGGGTGATTAGATTGGAACGGGCTGCCCAGGGAGGTGGCGGAGATACCAACCCTAGAGGTGTTTAAGGAAAAGACTGGACGTGGTACTTAGTCCCATGGTCTGGTTGACATGGTAGTGTTCGTTTATAGGCTGGGCTTGATAATCTCAGGGGTTTTTTACAACCTAATTAATTCTGTGATTCTGAAGAAAACTAGCTTGTAACGAGGAGGGCAGCAGTCCGGTCGCTCTCCGGCGGCAGCGCTGTGCCCAGGGCTGTGACCTCCCAGGTACTGCGGTTGTTACCGCTCCAGTCCTCAGGACAGGGGAAAGTCATTGCCTCCTGCGGCACGCCGGGACGCGGTCAGTATCGCGGGGACAATGGAGCTACCCCTACCCCCTCCCTGCGCGCCGGGCCCGCCGGCTGCTCCTCCCCCGCCGCGGAGCCGCCCCGGCGTGCGGGCAGGGAGGCGCCTCCGCTCTGCGCCTGCCCGGCACCGCCGCCCGCCCCCAGCACCGGCACCGCAGCAGCCCGGGCGCGCCTTCGCCGTGAAGCACTCCTGGGCCTGGGGCTGTTTCGCCGAGGGCTCGCCGTGTTTAGGGCCCCGCCGGGATCCCATCGGCGCGGCTTCTGCGAGAGACACCGCTCATCGCCAGCCATGGACGGGGACAGGGTGGAGATAGACGGCGGGATCATGGAGGGGGTGAGCGCCAGCGGGACATGGCTTACCTAGCCCCGGGCAGCGGTCAAGGGCTGACCGGGTGGGCGAGAAGTGCCGTAGCGCCTGACGAGCGCCGTTTCTCCGTGCAGGGTGGGCAGATCCTGCGGGTGTCCACGGCGCTGAGCTGCCTGCTGGGGCTGCCGCTGCGGGTGCGCCGGATCCGCGCCGGGCGGAGCCAGCCCGGCCTCAGGTGAGACCCTCCCCGGGCGGTCCCGGAACGCTCAGCCGGTCACTTACGGCGTGTGGGGCCCTCCCGGGCCGGGGCATGGCCGCGCAAGGCCTTGGCTGCTCTAGTCGGAAATACTGTGTTTCCATTGCTTTAAAAGAGCCTTTTTTACCAGAAAAAACCGTCTGTGGCTCATAAGGAGAGAGGGGTAACGCTAAGGCATGAACCGAGCTCGGGTCCCTCGCCGGTGCCCTCAGCGCGGGTCCCGCCCCGGGCCGCACCCAGCGCAGGTGAGGGCGCGGCCCGGCCGCTGCCTCGGAAACGTTTCCACGGGCGCTGAGCCGAACAGGGTTTGAAACAGGGAACACACTCATGCAGTGCCTGAGCAAAACATAGCTTACTGAGCTGTACAGTGTAAAGAACAGTTAGTGCATATCCTAGTGTTGCTACAGTTAGTGTATTTCCAGTGTTAAGAACAGTTGGTGTATTTCCTATTTAAATTACCCTAACGAACGGAAACAGGCAGAAGGCAAATACGTAGCAAACGTGTTAACTCTCTTGTAGCACTGCAACCGGTCCTGACTCAGCCAGTATTGCCATTATTAGCCCACTCCATTTCTGTCCAATATCACATTAGGACAAGTGACTACTCTTGCATCTCGTCTGTCTGTCTGAACCCATTCTAGTGGAAAAGATACCAGAATCCTGCATACCACAGTATGGTCTGAATGCTTCTCCTTTGGCTCCTGTGAACTCAGAAGTACTGAAGCAACCAGAGTGAATTTCTGATCCTTGTCTGATACAAAATTTGCAGTTGTAGGTTTTTTGGTTGGTTCTTTTAATGTAACATGGGTACGTAGTCTACTTGTATGTCTTTAACTGTGTATTGTCACTCTCAGACCTCAGCATCTGTCTGGATTGGAGATCGTTCGAGATCTGTGTGATGGGAAGCTGAATGGTGGAGAAATTGGCTCAACAGAAATAACTTTCACTCCTGGGAAGATCAAAGGTGGAACCCACATAGCAGATACAAAAACAGCAGGGTGTGTCTTTGTACACCAGCTTCTGATAACTTTAAAACGATCACAATAGATTGGGGAAGAAAAAAGAACATTTATAGTTTGGTAATGGCCCAGGATATGTGCTGCCTGAGCCAGATTGTGTTACCTAAGAACCTGTAGTATAGGCAGGATATGCATGAAGTACATGCAAATTACCAAAGTACATGCAAAGTTTAAAAGTATGATTGATACAAAAGCTGAACACTTGGTTCATGTTATGCAAAAAAGCAGCTGCCCATGTATTTAAAACTTCAGGTGTTATTTTCTTACATACCAGGCCCAATGCATTAAATTAGATAAATATCTCACATCCATTATGTCTGAAATAATCACTGTACAATAAGGTAAATTTTGACATTTTACTTACACTCGTAGTGGCACAGTATGTCATACTAGTGTTTTGGAACTGGGAACATATTCCATCCATGTATTAAAACGCTGCCTAAACCTTTTCTGCTACCTAAAGCCAGAGTTCTGGTGGCTCCATCAGTATACTAAGATGCATAATGTTTACTTCAAACAGAACTATTAAAGATGAAATTATTGTGAAATGAAAACTTTCATATCTAGGCTTGCTAAGGACATGAAGCTTTAAATTATTATTTTTTAAGACTAGTAAGTTTATAGATAATTTTAAAAATAAAATACAGAAGTAAATGCTCTGGAAAGTCATTTGCCCTTGATATATAATGATTCTATGGTATTTTATGGATTATTGGTGTGTGATATTTGAGCATCTTGTAATTGCTTTTAGGAGTGTGTGTCTACTGATGCAGGTAGCAATGCCCTGTGTGCTGTTTGCTGCTTCCCCATCAGAGCTTCGTTTAAAAGGTGGGACTAATGCGGAGATGGCTCCTCAGATAGACTACACAGTCATGGTAGGGAGAAATTCCTTTGCCTTGATGCATCTTCCCTGAATGTGTGTGCAATGTAACTGCTGTTCCTCTCTTGCTCTTACTGCAAGTCTATTTGTGATTATGGAATTAGGCATGGGAATATAACACTACTAGTGTACTGGATGTACAGAGCAACCAATGTTTCATGGAATTTCCTGAAAAAGCAAATGGTCTCTTTGGTTTTAATTACTACAGAAAATGTCACCTAAAATGTATTCTTTATTCTAGAACTGCTGTGAATAATTTTTTTTTTTCCATAAGAAAATCCTTTTACACAGAGTGACATTGAGAATGAGATATGAAGAATGTCAGATAGGCTATATGGATGAGACTGGCTATTTTTTTTTTTAATAATGCAACTGAAATTTTTGTGTTGAACTTTTTCTTTCTTTTACAATTGCATAAAATATTGGGAAATTCTCAAGGCAAAATAAATTCAGTCTGTGTTTTTATATGTTTATTTTTCAGGTTTTCAAGCCAATAGTCGAAAAGTTCAATTTCACATTTAATTGTGACATAAAAAGGAGGTGAGTTGTGGAGCTGTGCAGCAGACCTGGGCCTTTCTGAACCTGTGTGTGAGCAGAAGTACACACAAGGGGCTCTCAATCAAACTGAGGGAGGAGTTTATAATATATGAGCTAATCTGCATTAGCTGCCCCTGTGTGTACTGTCACCATATGATGAATGGGATACGATTCTTTGCTGTCTGTTTTTTTCCTTGCTGAGTCTACAGCTGCTGTGTAATGTTTCCTGTTGGCTCCCCTGAGGGGAGCACATGCTGGACAGGCAGTGCATTACTGAACTTTTTCCAAGGTGCCAGTGAGGTTGGTGTTAGGAAGTTAGTAAGATGTGCATTACAGAGGATTACTGTTAGAGAACCTAATTTCATTAAAAGGGTTTCTAAGCCATGCATCAAGAAAATTTGTATGTACAGTAACAGGGAACATAAAAATATATAGTGAAATATATGAAGAGCCTCCTGGCCCTTTTCTTGGTTTCCTTGTGATCATTGCATTTAATTGTATCCAATTACTGTTTCCAAACAGGGGCTACTATCCTCAAGGAGGTGGTGAAGTTGTAGTCCAGATGTCTCCAGTCAAAGAGCTGAGCCCAATAAACTTAACAGAACGTGGCACAGTGACAAAGATTTATGGAAGGGCATTTGTTGCTGGAGCACTGCCTATCAAAGTAAGTGCTTGTCATGGCTCTAGTAGTGTCCAACTTTATATAGCTGTATAAAATTGTGTGCAATCTGCTTAACATTCCTCTACTCTCCTGTCTCTTGCAGTCTTACACAAGCTAAGCAACATTATTAAATGGTTTCAATTATTCAGGCTGTAGAATATTGTATTGGACATACCTAAAATTCATGCATTGCACAGCAGTGTAAAGCTAAATCAAGAAATGAGAACAGTATCCTCATCCTTCATTGGACAGTTCAAAAGTCTTTAGCATATATTGAGGGATGTGTTATATCTGATTAAAGTATTCTTTGTATTCATGTGGATTATTTTAAATCTGAAATTAGGGCCTTTGTTCATAAATTTATGAGCACTGTAATAGGAGGAGGCCAGACTACAACAAGTTTTTCAACCATTTCTAAGGGTATTAGAACCAGTTAAGGGTAGGTTTAGCAAAAAATAAAAAAGAGATAAATTTGCTCCTTTATATTTCCCTCTTTCTCTCCTTCCTGTCTTGAGCGTTGGGATCTCGTTAAGGTTCCATCTCACATACAGGCTAGGAATTAGTACAGGAAGGAAGAGGAGAAGCTATGTTACTTTTTGAAAAACCATGGACTTGCTGGTTTTGGTCTTAAAATCTCCAAACCTATGAATATAGCTGTGATTAGATCACAGGAGTGGGGTAAAGGTTGTATGTCCCCATTTGCTTGTGGTGTAAAATTATTATTTTATGTATTGTCTCTTAGAGTATATTCTGTACATAATAATTGTGGGGTGGGGTTTTTGCACTTGGTTTTGGGGTGGGTTATTTTTAGAATCTAATGTTTTGTGAGAAGACTAAAATCAATTCCTTTTCTCTATGAAGCAAAGTTCTTGAATTTCTATTGATATTGAAATTTCTACATACACTTCTATAACTGTCATTTGTACAGCATTTAATGTTACCTTAATTTTGTAGAAAAACTTTCAGAAAAAAATCATGTTCAGTTCTTGCTTGTAGGGGTTTATAACAATCTTCTGTTTTTCTAGGTAATAAAATAGCCCCTTTATTCGGGGATTAACTGTAATAATTAGATTTATGAGGAAAAAGTATTGCTATATTACATAATTTAATTATTTGGTTTATGTCTTCTCTTGTTAGCTGGCAAAAGATATGTCAGCAGCAGCAGTGAGATGCATCAGAAGAGAAATCAGAGATCTTTACATTAACATTCAGCCTGTCAGAGAACCTGATGATCAAGCTATTGGGACTGGAAGTGGAATAATGTAAGATAAGGCCAAGTTTTCTATTGTTACCTCTGATCTTGTTGGTTAATTACCTAGATCTTGATTACATATCTGATAAATAAACTGTAATATAAGTGATTTTGTTCTCAATTTTAATTACTTCTGGTTTTCTGCTTAGCATTGTTGCAGAGACCTCAACAGGTTGTTTGTTAGCTGGGTCATCACTTGGCAAGAGAGGTAAGAATTCCATGAATTCTTTGAGACTTAACTGAATAAACGGATAACAAATAGGAATCTGAAGTATCATCTGTTTAAAGATCTGATGCTTTGAATGTTTCATTTTTAAATGTATTATTTTAGAAATAAAGGACAGCAGAAATTAGCAGATTTAAAACACAGTAAATGGAAATTTACAAAAATTACAGAACTGTTAATTTTACCTTGTATCAGAATGGAGAATCACTGGAGAATCACTGGAAATACTTCTGAACTTTAAGAGCATAGACTTTGTGTTTTATATGTGAAGTTTTTGCTCAAGAGTGAATCTAGATTAAAATGAATGGAAGTGATCTTGGTTTTAAATTATTTGAATCAAATGTTTTTTCTGACTAAATGAGGCTACTTTCTTTCCACTGCTTAGAAAGTATAAACTATATATGAGCATAAGATGGGAAGGGTTTTTTAAGCAGACATTTGAGGCAAGAGCATCAGATTTAAAGAAAATAAGGTTTAAAAAGCTGATAATTTCTTGGAGGGTTTTTTTTTTGTTTTTATTTATTTGTTTTATTTTTAAATAGTAATTTTCAGATTTCTGATTTCTCTCTTAGGAAAGAATGCTGACAAGGTTGGCATTGAAGCAGCTGAGATACTGCTTCAGAATCTTAAACATGGTGGAACTGTGGATGATTCTCTGCAAGACCAAGTAAGATTCCTATATGTGTTTACATGAAGCTGAAGTAGCAAGAACACACATGCACTACTTGTAAACAATATAGATCTGAACAGGGAAGGAGCAAGATGTTAGTTCGTAGTCTCAGAGACGTGCAGTCACAACATCACTAGAAATAGCAAATTACATGCTGTTCTCAGGAGCCACAAATGCTTTTAGCTTTGCACCAACACCCTCAAATTTTGCTTTTCTCTAACCCTCAGTAAGTATGGAAGAAAGAAGCAGAAATTTACTTCTGTTTGGCATTCTGTGTAGTGCAGTGATAATAGCTCCCTCCTTACATCTATAGAATGATACTGAGGGAAGGTATTAGAGAATATCTAGGACATGCTCCCTATTATCTTGCTCCCCTAATTTAATTTGAGAATGAAGGCCCCCCACTGCCTTATCGTAGCCTGATAAGAATCTTGGGCTGGTTTAGCTAGGATAATGTTACTTAGCTGTAAACACCTGGGCACACATTAATATTATGTACTGTAATAAGTATTTTGGTCTTGGCCTCAGCTTACTTTTTTCAAGTACAATTGATGGGAACAAGCCACAGCGAGAGTCACTGTGTATGGGAACTGCCCAAAGTTAATCATACCTTGCAGTATTCTTCTCATGGTGATGTTTTTAAGTCAAATTAAAGGGTTTTAGGTGTCTGTCTGGTGAATATGTGATTAGGAAATGTTGAAGTATCTCTTCCTGAATTTCTCTCTGTATAGGTAATCTACTAATCTGGAGTCTGACATGACTTTGGGGAATTTGGGGGCAATGTGATGGTGGAGAGCAAAGTTAAATGTAGTAGCAGGAATTCAGGGCCAGAAATTCAGTAATAGGAATTCAGGGGCAAACTCCACTGTGGAAAAGTCGCCCTTCTGTGATAGGCATTACAGTAGCAATCTCCAGACTTCTGGAGCCTTGGATCACTCTTCAAAACCATCTCCATGAACTTTTATGAAACTTGGAAGACAATATATCTACAGACATTTTGCATGTTTTGGTTGGGGTTTTTTAATCAATAAATTCCTAGAATCTGAAGAATGACTTTGTAATTACCTTTCCCTCTCTTTCAGCTGATCATTTTCATGGCATTAGCGAAGGGAGTGTCTAGAGTGAAAAGTGGACCAATTACACTTCATACTCAAACGGCTATACACTTTGCAGAGCAGCTAACAAAGGTGAGTCCAAACATTCAGGAAGTTTTATCTATCACTTTTCTTCCAGTAACTTGGCAATGTACAGTTCATCAGGCAATGTGATCTGAACTTGATCATGGAGGACAAGCATTGATTAAACAATTGCTGTAATATTTACCTGGGAGTTTTCCTATAGAAAGTGAGCAAATGCTAGCATTAAAGGCTTAGAGAATGGTTATATACTTTTACCACCTTTATTTTTTTTTAATTAAACCTGTCAAAGCTGTAATATACATAAACGTGGCAGTATAATTATTAGATATCAGATATTGAATATCTAAACTGCTGCACGTGATAACTTAGTGATGTATTTCTAATCCTCTTTCAGGCCAAATTTACTGTGACAAAATCAGAAGAGGAAGACCCCAGTAATGATACCTACATCATTGAATGCCAAGGAATGGGAATGATTAACCCAAACTTACAGTGACTTAAAAAAAAAAAAAAAAAAAAGCAAGCTGCCAAAAGCAACACTCAACATACCTCAGTGATGTATTGCACTACACTTCATTGGATGTACGATCTGCCTGAAGAGGAGCAGCCTTCTCTCAAATCAGAGTGATTTAGCTTGAAGGTTCATGTCAAGCTTTTGCTTGGTATAGTGAGAATCTGTCATGTAAAATATGAAAACTACTTTTTTTTTTTATTCGTAGCAGCAAAATGAGTAGCAAAAAGACAGCAAATAGAATATACTGTATGTATGTGAGAGCTTCAGTTAGAAGCTTTGAACTTTACTTAAGTAGAAAATAACTATTTTAGTTCAGTATTTCTTGCCCTTTTAAAAAATCTAAGTTTTGTTCTCTGGAAACCTTTATGTTATGAGGTACATGGAATAAAATGCACCGTTAAATCTGTATTGCTGTTCTTCCTTAGCCATTTGCTAAATAATAAAGCAGTATAACCTATGAAAGGCTGGTGTTTATATGTGCTGTTATCTCAGCAAGTTGTGCTTCGGAAAGGTGGATACAAAATAACTTTTCAGCAGTGTAGTTTCTTTTTTCATCTATTTTACAAAGCCTTCTCAGGCAAGCTACCCAGGTATTAACTCCATGATATGGATGCCCATTCACAGAAAGGGT
>VZSR01000245.1:792090-901730 GCA_013398615.1 Brachypodius melanocephalos | reverse complement strand
GGGGCTGGGTTGGACTTGATGATCTTGAAGGTCTCTTCCAACACAGAGATTTTGTGATATGATTTTATTTTCTAGCTACAGTTGTCCTTGTCACTTAGCATACTAACTGAGGCTACATTTTCACTGAGGTGGTGTTTTTTTGCAGGGAGTACTTAATTTCAGCTGACATTAGCATGCTGCTGAACACACATACAGACACAGTATCTATGTGTATGGACATGGAGCGCTGTAAATACACACAGTGTGTAGGCATATAAAATCCAGGTGTGTTATCCCCCATCTGGGGATTAAGTAAAGAAGAGCTTCTACCAGGCTGGTGTTGATCATGCTACAAAAGCTTTTTCTGAAGTAGAAAGAAGGTGAAAGGAGAAATAAGGCACAATTTATTTTGCATGTGAAGACCCCAATCACAGAGTTGGAACCACTTAACCAAGACTGTATAAATGCTCTCTGGAAGCGTGAATTGATTCCCAAGTTTCCCAGTCCATCCTGCAACCATTGCTCTAAGATTTTTTTCCTTCAGTTGTGACTACTGAACATAACTGCTAAAGATATAACTTGAGGTATTGTTTGCCATACTAATTAAGATAATTACTTACTTAATGCATTACTGTGCATTTCTAATACCAAGAAAAACTTTGCAAATGTCCAAAAAAGTTCACCAGCTATCTACTTAACAATATCTATCTTCTTGTGGTTTTTCCCTTAGTGCAAAGCAGTGCTATTAATTGGCAACTAATTACTTTTTCTCTAGTACTGGGAATAGTCTGAAGGGGGCAATAGACACCTGCTAAAGTATTTTTGGGACAGACTCGATATCCTTTGAATAGCACCTCTCTGAGTTACTTGGCTGGGCTCTTAATCATTTTCAGTGTTTCCTTTTCGAACAATTCTGAATGTATTTAAAAAGAAACAAACTTGAAAGAAAATCCCAAAGAAGTTGCTGTCTGTGCTTAAGAAAAAAAAAAGCTCTTATAAATTACATTTGAATGGGTCTTTAGTCATTTTTCAGTATGGAAAAATTAATATACTTGGCTTGGTTTTTAAATGTGCAGACTTTGTTGTCAATGAAAGTTTAAAAAATATTTTTAAAAAATCACTAAATAAAACAAAATTTAGTTGAACCAAAAATCCCATTGAAAAACTGAAGTGCAATTTTTATCTCCCACACATAGAAAAGCATGTAAATACTCAGCCAACACATTTAACAAAGATTAACAAACCCAGGTTACCAGAAACAAACCTCCTCTTGGTAAATGTGCACTAAAGGACAGCTCAGCAACCCTGAGCTACACATATACACACACAGAATTTTGTTACCCGGGCCCAATTCACATCCTGTCACCTCATGGTAACACTTACCAGGAAATGTTTGTTGTAATTCTTCTTCTTTTTCTCTATATCATAATTACTCTTCACTACATATATACTTGAACAATTTTTAACTGAAAATATAAAAACCATAAAATTAATTTGGGACTACTGATATCATTCATGTTCTACCAGGTTCCTACCTTCCCTTTTCAGTGGGGTTCTGCACCATTAAACTTACATCCTCCAGTCTTACATTTACCTTCAATTCACTTGATTTTAAATCTACAAGTCAAAATATGAGCTGCAGACCTTGTTACATCGCACTCCTACGTTGCACATGCTCTATGTACTTAAGCTTATATTTTACAGCATAAATGATTCTGAAAATTAATGCAGTCTGTGCAAATTAGTTGTTGGTAGTTAGTGGTGTAACCTTTTTTTTTTTTTAAACATCCTGTCCTTTTTGAATATTAACTGATATTTACAGGGCATTAGTTGAAGCTTTTTAACTTTCATTTTTTATCCATTTACAATCACATAATTTTTAACTATAAGGTTGGATTAAGTCACTTGTAAGAATGTATTAACCTTTTGTTCAGGAAGAGATGAGACATTGCTTGCACCTGCTCCACAAATATGCACAGGGTTTTCTTATGTTAATCAGGCACATTTGAATCTTATATAAAAACTTCAGTGTGGGTGTACAGATACAACTAAGATGCTTACATTTAGTGCTGCTCAAACAAGTAGTGGCAATGAGTCAGAAGTTCTGTGTACCAAGGAAATGGGATAAATCCTCTCCAACTGTGTGCCTCTGGTGTACTTGCATGAGAGAGAATTGTGTTTGGATGAACGCAATGATCAGAGGCACTGCACTCAAGTGTAGGGACTGGAGTTGCAAAACAAATAATACAGGCATCACATACAGCCAGTTACAAAATTTTCTCCAGGAAATACTGCACCCTGGTTCTGGCTGAACTTTGTTCCTCTCAAAAAGGGTATTTTTGAACCCTTTCTCCTTTCATGTCTTTAGATCAACCAGTGACTGTTCCTCTTCTGAGCCTGGGCATTTCTGGTCACTGCAGCGTTAGTGACACACTCGCTGTTTTCTAGCCCATGTTGGGAACACTGCATCCAGTTTTGGGCCCCTCCATCCAAGGAGGACACCAGTGGTGGAGTTGTTCTGGGGATGGAGCTCTGTGAAGAGGGGCTGAGGGGATGGGCTCAAACACCTCCCAGCACATGGCCAGTGCCTGCACAGAGCTGAAGGAGGAGATGGAGTCAGGCCATGGTGCGTGGCAGAGGGTGAGAAACAGGAATGAGAGATGCTCAGGCTTCCCAGAGCCCTGACTGACCCAGCATTGTGCAGCAGTTTTGACCAGAGCCCATCTGTGATCCCACCTCATCCTATGATCCTGAAATCTCTATCCAGCAACTAATGATCATCCAAACATAGTGTGGAAGAATTTATGTAAGGTATTCTAGCACAGGTTATCTATAACTGAAAATGCTGAAATCAACCAGAGGTTAAATAAAGCAATACACTAAACAAAGATGCATATAGGAAATAAATTGCCAAAACAAATCCTTTAGAATGAGAACAATGAAGAAATTTTAGAATTTGAGCTACATCTTGAACTCAAAAGAAGTAACTGCAAACACAAACATCAAATCTGTTGGTGACTGGAGAGAATAGGAAGTAATATCAATATCTAATAATCAAGTAAAAAGGGTCAGCTGAAAAGTGCTTCTCTAATATTTGACTGCAGAAAGGTCAGTAAAGACAGGTAAAACAAGTGAGAACACAGTCCTGTGTAAACTTGGGCAGAACCAGATCTTTTCTTTTAATCTCAGATTTTCTATTGCCTTGAAGACCAAAGTTCAAGGCTTAGGAAGCCTACTGATAAGTGCACTTAAAAGCTAAAAGCTCTTGTGGAGTGTGCATATGGAGAACATATGTGCACACTGCAAGCTGTGTGACTTTGAGTTTTTGTCCCACCCAACTGTCTCTCCCCTGCCCAGGATGCTTTCTATGCAATGCTTTCCAAATCCAAAGTATTTGGGATCCCATAATGATAGGACATCTGCTAGAACAAGGAGCTCGTATTTGAAAATCACACTTTCAGATAATAACAAAATCCTTTTCTTTGCATGAAATGTTTTAGGATTAAATTTAAGATGTTTTATGTCACACCATACAAGTTTTCAAAGGTACATAAAAAGAAAAAATATTAGCTCAGAAAACATCTAATATTGGGTTTTTCCTCTCCTTCCAGAGATATTTTCCTAGCTACCTAAGACTTTCATTACTAGATAAATTATTCCTATATAAAAAGACAATTTGTGAAAGTGTTTAATGATTTTTTTTCACATGGAAACCTCTCTATAAACAGAATTTTACATGCATTGCACTCTTCTAGTTTATACAACGCCAGCTGACTTGAAGTTTGTCCAACTCTTGTAATCCAGAAACGCTCATAGTAGACCATTAACAAAAAGTGATGAATAAAGCATTCACTTTTTAACAGAATGGGTCTTATACAGAATGTCTGTGCAGACTAAGACAAATTCCAGTGTACAGTGTCTTAGAAACAGCACTCAAGGCTTCTCTGTAATATAACAGCAAACATTTGCTTTTAATATGATGAAACCATGACTATGGGAATTTACATTTGTTTAACTGAAGATTGAACTTGGGCTATAGACATGAATTATAATGATTATTAGATTATATCATTTGGAAAGAGAGGAAGGGAGAGTAAGCAGTGAGTCTAAACGTCATTTCCATCACTTTTATTCTACCATCATGTCCCCCAAACTCTCCACAGACAACTATGGTTCTGAATTCTACTAAAAAGGCTTGCAAAGAAATACTTTGCAGCAAATGTTTTATGCTCACTCAATATACCTTTCAGCCATGAAAATTTATCAATTATATTGCTGTTTATGAAAGTTAGTCCTTTCCTCCCCTGCTCTGTTTCTTAAGATTCTTTGGATTTTCTTTTCTCCTTGATGAAGGAGAGGTTAAAAGTTAGGTTCTCTATCAGCACCTCTCTATTCTAAGCTGCAAGCACAAAGAAAGAGTCTCAATTCAGAGCAATTAAATTCGCAGAATATCCAAGTAAGTCACAGTTGTTGCTCTGAAGCAGCACTGGAAAGCACTGGCCCTGACTGAACAGGGAATATCAACATGTGCTGACAAATCTTAGATAGCTACAGCGGCCTCGTCATCAGAAATGAGGATAAGCACATGGCCCTCTTATGTTTAAGTGATTTGGTGGTGCTGTATAAATATCCCTTATCAGAACAGGATTACTAGCATTCTCTGCTATGTGAGAGAGCTCATTTTCATAATCAAATTTTCAGATGTAAAACTGTAAAGAAAGACTCTGTAAGCTAAGTTGAACTGTATGAACTCAAAATAGGACTTAAAAATTAATTACAGTTTGTAAAGACCAGCAAATCTTGGGCCTTCCATCTATTCAAACCTTTCATCTTTTTATCCCCACATATTCCCCACATCATAGCTCTGGGCTTTGAACTTCAGCCCCCTGGTTTTACCAGTGATCTTCCTACAAACTGTTGAATTCTCAGCTGAACCATTCTTAATATTACCACCGTTGGGATTTTTCACCTCTTCCCATTCCAAAATGTAGAAGTCTCTGCTCTCAAAAGTGTTTGAAAATAACTCTTAATTCTGGGGGTTTTTTTCTTTACCTCTTTTTCAGTTCTAAAATGGAATTACTTCAAAAAAGCAACTACAAAAAAAAATCTGTCTAAGCTGTTGATTTTGTTGAAGAGAAAGGAAAAGTCCTTCGCAGCCATTTCATTGAAACATTCAAATGTGCTGATTTTTTTCACCTTATTAATGACAGCTGGGAAAATATTTTCAGACTTGATGGACTTCTGGAGAAAAACAGTTAACTGGTTTAGAACTTTATCTCTTCCAATAGGAGAGAGCCTGCTGCCAGGTAAAGTTGAGAACATTTACATACCTGTATGAAGTCTTGATTCCAGAAGTGGCTCTTTATATTCCCACTGAAGTTTACAATTTTTGCAGTGTGCTCAGCTCCTCTGAAATTGAGGATATATTTAAGTTTTCTTGCCTTTTTAAAAATCAATTATAAAACCTGCTGAAGGCAGATTTAATTAGTAACAATGAAATAGACTGTTTAGAATGGGTTGATAGTACAAAAGCCATATACTAAACTAAAATACTTTATATATAAACCCTTTGAAAAGTGAAAAATTAAGGTAACAGAATCAATGATAGCCACCTTCACAGAGGAAAAGGTCAATATGATGGTGAACTAACTTCCTTTTAACATAGTTTGGTCAGTCAGCAAAAAGAGTTTTTAAACTGTGCCTTTAGATAGATTTGTTTGCTTCCATCTCATAGCATGGTGACCTCTAGGACAAGATTTATGTCCTCTGACTGCAAGCCAGATTCCTGTATCCTGTTTATTGTTTAATATGTGCTCTGTAAAATAAGCACAATTCAACTGTTTTGCCATTCAGTCAAGAGTCAAGCCCAAGCCCATATTTAGACAGAATTTGGGTGTTTTATCCAATGATTATTTAATGATCCTGAAACAGAACCAATGAAACTTTCTTCCATATGAACACTCCAGTCATCCTGGTTATCCTGCAGGGACAAAGGGAAGGCTCTGTCCCAGAGCAAGTTGGACAGCTAGTCACTGCTGCATTTTGGAGGGAAAGGTGGTTAAACCCATTCTGGCAGAGGAAGAAGTGAACATGTGGATCTTTTACTTCCTGGGAGACGCTTTAATGCACATATTGTGAAAAGAAGGAAACCCTACCATCTCTTGTTCTGACTGTTAAATTACTGCTGTGGCTTTCTGATCAAAAGGCTGTTGATCCCCCACAATACAAGACCACAAAGGGAAGGGATGACATTCCTGCAGGGTGAACTGAGCTTCGACGTTACTCACACGCTGCTCAGGCTCAGCAGCAGCCACCGAGGGCTGGGGGTTCCCTGCTCTGCTCCTCATGGGCTGCACAGAGAGCCTGGCAGCACAGACTGAGGCTCCCACTGTCCAGGAATTTGAGTCTCAGAGCCAACCACCATAGTCTAACCTTTTTTTACTTAAAGCTTCTTCTCCCACATGTGAGTCCATGAAATTCAAGTTCCCAGTAAATCATTAGTAAGCTGTTTCCAAGATCCACCACTCCCCTGGATGTGTAGTATGGGTAAGAGAAATAAGGATAAAATTCAGCAGAAGAAAGTAAGAAAGCCTCAGCAAAAAGTGCACAATTTTCATAGGATCTCATGGCATGTTACAAAATTTCTAACACTTAGCAGATTTAAATTACCCTATTTATCTAAGCCTCTTTCTTTCTTTCTTTTGTCCATTCGTTGTAGCATGTGAGCCTGTGAAGAAGTGAGCAATGCCCATTTCCTGCACTGCAGACTATCAGTGTCTCCATCTTGCAGACTCAGTTGCAGTTGAGCCAAGTACTTATGACAAAAAGAATCATTTCTTTTTTAAATTGTCTTTTTTACTTCTTGGTCTTTTTTAAATTTCCTTTTCTGCTTCTATTTTTATTTTCTATGTTCTGCTTTCAAGTTAATTTATTTCCTGTTTTATGTGCATTTCTCACCTTCTCTCCAGCTTTCCAGTTCCCTCATTTCCCTTTTCCTTCTTCTCACATTGACATCCACTTAGAGCAGCATTACAATATCAAAGTATAGTTAAACAACAGAATTAGAAATACGGTCTGGCTCCAGCTAACCTTGGTCCTTGTAAAACCACTTTACTTCCTGAAAACCACAACTGGAGATGCAGAAAATCTCAAGGACATCTCTGGAAGCCCCTCCTACAGTGTGAGTGAGCAGAGGTTCAGTTCCCGTGAATGCAGCACCAGCCTCTGCCTGCAGAGACAGCTGCACAAATGGTGGCTCAAGACATCTTACGAAACAGAAGGGACACTGGATTATGGGGTTCACGGGTTTTTCTGCATAAATAGAGGAGAGACACATTCTCCTACAGATCTGGGTTGGGGTTTTCTGCATCAATTTTTTATTGAAACCACATGAAACTGAGGCAAATTAAACTCGTGCATATAATGCTGTAGTTGAGCCTATGTTTATGGTCAAGTTCCTGGAGCCAGCTGCACCCACAGAGCCTGGAGGGATAGACTTTCATGGGAACCAGGCATCCCCATGTCTGAGTCACTCCTCCTGGCAAGATCTTGGCTCACCCAGCTTAGACAAAGTGAGATTTAATGTGTAGGCAGCATGAATTATCTGGGAGTTCTGGCTCAAGGAAGCTAAAAAGTAAAGTCAGTCAAATGCCATTCTAGCAAAAATGGAGCCCCGTTGTATGCATGGAGATTTGTGGGGGCTTGCAATGACCTTTCAGTGCTTAGCAAAATGAGTTATTGGCCCATAGACAACAGACATCTTTGAAAGAAGGGTGTTTTTCTTTTAGTACTCCTTGTTTAGGTGGCAGAATATTCTTCAGAGTATGACTAAGACTGCATTTAAACTGCTGGGAAGCTCGGATGGAAATTTCACAAAATTACTTGCGTGAGATTCCTGAGGTTTCCCAACTTCATCCAGGAAAAGAGCAAAACTGATTTTTCTCACATAAATGCACGACTGACCTTCAGTTAAACCAAGATATGCAATATCCACAAAAAACCTAGAAATAAAAGATTAAAGAAAATGCATTCAAATTTTAGAATAGTGTCTTTCCCAGCATTTTACTTTTACATATGCTTTATCTACCCTGCACTAAAATTACCACCATATGAGGAAGAGCACTCTTCTGCCTCAGCAGAAGTAATAAACAGAGAAAAACTCACTCTGGCACAGCTTTACAACTGCATGCAGATAGAGACATTATTCCCCCCCTTTAATCTTAGAAGCAAGTAGTAGTAGTGTTGGTGGTGGTGGTGACAAATCCCCAAATTTAGGTCAGGGGATGAAATAGCTGCAAGGCTGGCTGACAGAGCACACTGGAGTTATGCTCCTCTGAAAAGGCACTGCTGTTGGTTGACATGAATTTTGATGTTACACAGATAAGTGTCTAAAGCAGCTGACTCTAGAGTATCATGGAAAGTTATTACCTAAGCAATTTCTTTATAAGAAGAGACCAGGAAGACAAACAGCAACTATTTGCAGATTTATGTGCTCAATTCATGGATTTTGACATAAGGTTTTGGGGGTTTTGGCATTTTTTTTTTGTTGAGCATGTGAGTGATAATACAAGACAACAGGAACAAAATGTGTTCTGAACCAACTTGCTGTTTCAAAACACTGCTGGGAAGATGCTGACATACCAACATGTGCCCCTTGTACAGAAAACTGCTGAAAGCAACTCAGAGCACCCATTCACCTACAGCACTGCATGTGCTCCCTGGGTTCTACAGCAAAAACTCCTGCTTCCAGGCTGCTGGCTTTCTGCAGGGGCAGTGGACACTGAACCACCACATCCACCTCACAGCCCTGGGTTCCTGCTGGTGTCCTGTTGCTGCACCCAGCTGGCCTCTTGGCTAAAACAGCTGCTGAGGTGGAAGGCACTGAAGAAGTGTTACAGCAGTAACACAGGGAAGCACTGGAGTTCATGAGATGTGACTGAAATGGTCACATGGCTGTGATCGAGAGCGGATGTACAAGTGAGAATTTTCAAACAGGAAAGGACCAGAAGAGGTGTTTTCTGTAACTAATACTGAACAAGAAGTGAAAACTTTTTTTTTTTACTCAATGCTTATTTATCAAAACCAGAATATTCTGACCTTGCCCTACAGCAAAGCTACTTAGAACTTTTCATGGTGAGAAAATCTATGTTTTCATGGGCTTTTGATGATATTGGTGATTTATGGATGGCTGATCCTAAATGCCATTTACAATAAGCTGGAGAGGTATATGGCTGCAAAGCACTGCAGGGCAACTAGTAGCAGAAATATAGTCCATCATCACATCTTCCTTTCTAGGGGCTGAATTCTGTATCCTGTGTGATCTCTGACTGTCTCATTAATCTTTACAGTGCAGGTCTTCACACTTAAAAGAATGTTAAGACAATCTTAAACTCTTTCTGGGAATACAGATTTACTTGCATATGATTTTCCATCAGGGATACTCTAAAGGAAGTCCTAAATGTGGTTATCAAATTCTTCTGGGAAATGGAAAGTATTTTCAGTCAACTTAGTTGAAAAATCCAGGTCAGGTTTTACAAATATCAAAGACTTCCAGAGAGCAGCCAAGTGCTTTCCATAGGAAATTTTTGTTGACATGTTGAACAATGACCATTTAGATGAAGTTGTTATTAAGTAGGCAGCTAAAAATCACTATTCTAAGTGCAGTGAAAGTCTCTGCTGAGTGTGCTTCTATGGTTAAAAAGGTCAGCTAGCAAGGGTAACTGGTCACAGACACTTTCAACTGATGCAAGAGTGGAAGAGATGGCTCTGTCTTCATCCTGGTGGTCACCACTTCTGCCTTGGTTGCACTAGCCTAGGTAACTGCAAGCCCCTATAGCAATTTCAATTCAGGACCTCATCTAGTCAAAAATGAACACAGAAGAAAAGAAAAAAAGGGAAGAGTGGATGAGAAATTAGTTTTCTGTAAGGAGCAGACCCTCTTTTTGGCTTACTATGGGTGATTGGGATTGGAAAGTGTTGATATCAGCCAGACCACGCCAGCTTAAAACAACAATATCCCAAAAAAATTCCAATGCAAGGAATGAGATCCAGAATAATCCAAGAAACGCTATAGCTCCTTTAAGGTAAGTAAATGATGAAGCTTCAATTAGAATAGAAAGTACCACACTGACAAGTGCTAATGAAAAGTGACGCTGCAGTAGAGGTTTTAGAGATGGTGACAGATTATTTAGAAACAGGAGGACAAAAAGGAGAAGTATTTTAAACCAATCAAAGGAAACACTCTTTACAAAGTGTCTTATTAAACTGTGCAACAGTTTTCCACAGGAAGTAATTGGGAGAGCACTTAAAAGGGAGTCACAGAATGACTGGAATTTTAGGCTTATGACTGTGTCATGGATTTGGAAGATAGACTGACTCTTATGCATGCATTTAGGCAATATATATCAGATGAAAAAAAACCCTCCTTAATACTGTAGAAGCACCTGGTCCTAAATCTTCAGGGATGTTTCTTACATCCTCCTGTGAAACTGTGGTTGCTGCTTATTGCCAAAGATCAGTGTCTGTTTGAATATTTTTCATCTGATCTTGTATGGGAATTACATTGCTCTTTATCAAAAAATAATGGTAACTCATGGAAGCCTCTGTCACGCATAGTTACAGAAAAATTTAGGCAGGGATGGTCGCAGGAGATCATCAAGTCCAGTGTTTCACTGAAAGCAGGGAAAACTTTACGGTTAGATTAGACTGATCATGGTATTTTCCAGCTGAATTGCAAGAATCCCCAAGGGTGGAGGTCCTACAGGTGCTGAGGTCCTGCTTTGGCTGCTGCATTGGTTGCTCACAGGAGCATGTATTGGTTGCTCACATACAACTGGAAGTCCCCTTATCACATGTTTTGACCACATCCTCTTGTCTTTTTACTGTTCACCTCTGAGAAGGGACTAGCTCTGTGTTCTCTCTAATCTCTGATGACTGGAGGGATATTTAAAAGCTTCAATCAGTCCAGAAACACACTTCTCCCTTCTAAGATGCACTTTTTTACCTGCATTTGCCACAAAATTTCTCATACTTCACTTTTTAAATCTGCCATCAGTGTACTTTTGAAAAAGTCATGCTTTTAACTCAGTCTATTTGTGATCTCTTGAATGTTCGGAAATCAAATTATCAAGATTTAGGTTGGTCAAGCATATTAAAAGAAATTTAAGGTACTTCTTTGTGCAGTTTGTGTTTGGGCCATAATCTCAGGGTGACCTAGAAGGTGCACTGCACTACATTCCTTTAGACTGCAGACTTCTGTCTCTTTCCATCCTGAGGATGGCTCTTTTAAGACACTCAAAAACATGCTTTCAAGATGTCTGTTCTTGACAGTTCAACTGCAGGAAAGATAACTGAAAAGATGTATTCATCTTTTAAGTACAGGCAAGGATGTTAATCTGGTGGTTCAGAACTGACAGTTTTTCTTTTCAAGTGTCACAGACTTGAGCTCTGATTACACACTCTTCAGAGGCTCCAACAAAAGAAGCTCTTGTTTCATCTGTGCTTCATGCTATTGGTCTATTGTTTCACATATTCATTTTGATAAATCATGCAAAATGCTACCTTGAAATTAAATTTTTGTCATTAACAGTGGGAAAAATACCTATGTAAACAATCTTTTAAATTCTGTAAAGTTTTTAAAATGTTCTACCAATTCAGTAAGGTTCCAAATATTTCTTTCTTACCTGTTTTATAGTCTTTACCATGTTTTATTATTACTCTTATTACAATAAGAGTAGGATATTTAACAATGCATCAGGAATTCATTAATACTCTCTGGTCCAGATTTCTTTCTACAAAGATTAGTCTCTCCTATAATCCAAGTAACCTGCCTCAAAAATTTTCCCAGGGTTTCTGTGGAAAGGATTTGGAAGGCTTTCATCTTGTTTGCAAAGAACAAGAGCAAGTGTGGTGGCTGGGCTTGCTCCTGGTAGTCCTGAACATGACTGTCACAGCCATCCCCTGCTTCACTGTACTTGAATATTAAATATCCAAGTGAGGATTCTTCAAATGTGAAAGTAATTGATTACTCACCTGTACCATGTTAAATACAGTAATTGGCAATATAAATTGTGTGCAGAATTACTCCTTAATAGGCCTTGAACATTCAGCTCTCCAGCTAGGTTGTGGGATCACTGCCAAATCCCTCTCTGCTGCTGTTGACAGCTTGTGGCAATGCTGTGCAGAGTTCTTCACATTACATTCTCTTGCGTCCCAGACATTATCTGGAAATCTAGATAGCTCAGTGTTGAAAGATGGCTCAAACTTTCTCCCGCTTTCTTCCATTTTGAAAAGAACACAAACCAAAACTGTGTAAGGCAGGAAATTCAAAAACACATCACCAAGCTTCTCAAACTCAGCAAAGCAGTGCTGCTTCTCTTGAAAACAAAGATGTTGTACATGCTATGGATTTACATAATTTCAAGTGACAAAATGAACAGCAAACAAACCCCTTGCAAGTTATTACATGCAACGAAGAAAACTCCTACTCAGGAAACTCCTGAGTTCCAAAGCAGCTGGAGGCGGGGAGTGCATTTAGAGAGCATATTACCATGCTTGCTGATTTTACAGCATTTTTCAGGCATTCAGTTTTACCTGCTGGTGGTTAAAAAACTTGGCTTGACATAGTGTGGTCATTCTTATGCTCTATGTCATAATGAATGTCATTTCCCTTTCACTGAGTCTTTCTACAATTATCTTGTTACCTTCTTAATTTGGTCTCATTCAAAAGTTATGCATATGCATCCATAAAAGACTGCAGTGATTCAGCAGTAATCTCACACAGAATTTCTCTGCTCTTCCATATTAAATCAAGCCCAAGGTTAAACAGGTGCCTTGATCATAACTCACATCTACTCACCTGTCTCATTTTTGCAGCAAGAGGACTTTGCTAATTAAAAAGCACAACAGCTTCTATAAAAAAGATTTTCGTGTTTGAAGAAGTGAATATTGGAGGTTTATACCTTTTCATTTTATTGAATTAACAGCATGCTAGACACAGGAAAGAAAACAGGAATAATCACACATACAGCCCACAGGTAAAGTGTTCTCTTCAACTGCTTGCTACCACAGACACTACTAAATAGCAAACAAGAGAGAGAAGAATTAAATTCTGACAAAAGTTTTTACATACAGTAAAATAAATGGGATATTTCAGTACATTTTTGTTTTGAACACAGAATTTCAGCCTAGGAATTTACCTTTAGATGTGGAAATATATTCTCCTGCCTTCTATTAATTTCTTTATCTGCCTCTACAGATATACCACTTTTTTGGCTGTCAGACAAAGCAAGCAGAGCCTGATTTTGCCGTGTTCTTGCTTTTTACTTCCCCTCAGACCACTTGGGAAAGGTGACTTATACCAACATTGTCACAATTTCTTAAAATAAGTGATCTTCTATCAATACAAACAAAATCTTGCTATTTGCTTCATGCCTGCTCTGTTATCAGCACCAAGACCATCATGATTACGAACTAGAACTAAAGCCTCAACAACAATATGGTGCTAGAACCTAATTTTGTTTGTATGAAGGAAATTTTCTTTCCTTTTTCCCAGAGCTTATCTACAAAGCCTAAATTAGCTCACTAAAATATTTATTTCTGCATGGTTTTCAGATATGAGTGCCTGAATGATTATTCAGTAGTGAAGACTCATGCTGTCTTACCTCACTCAGCTGTTTTGATGCTTGGGTAGAAGTGAAGGGACAAAATATTCAATTTTAGGTGAATGTGAAATCAAGGAAAAAACAGCAGATTTTTTTTCAATGTCATTTAAAAAACTGAATGCAGCTGTGTTTTAACTCTATTTTATATGTATTCCTGATATTGAAACAAGCAAGCGAATGCACCATTTGTGGTAATATTCTGTTGTTTGAGCCCATTAGCTGATAGTCAAATATCACAGCCCTCTGCTCTGAAGTTCTCTATTCAGTTGCATGTTAGCAGTGGTGCCAAAGGGTCAAGTGCTGTTTTCTGCCCTGTACACCAAGTGCCTGGGAATGTAAAAAGCTAGTTTAATCTATCAGGTTTGACTAGCAGAGGCTCTGTGGCTCAACTGGTAGCAGTGTCTCAAAGTTACATCACTGTAAAACCTGATAGTTTCCATCACTGGAAATCTCCAATAAACATGAGATATAGCAGTTGGAAATACGTGGGAGTGTTCAAGACATGACATCTGTGTTGGAACATTGTATGCCACCATTTCTTTCAGCTGCTGAGAGCAGATGTCCCATATATGCTTCTCATTCAAAAGGAAAGGAAAAATATTTAAGAGAAAAAACCAGCAGCATTAGGACAGAACATTTTATTTTTTACAATAATGCACAGTCAAATGATCTTACTTTCCTCATATGCTCCTGTCTCTTTTAACACATATGGATATAGTGTTTATTACTGCAATTAAAAAAAAGAAAAGTGGTTGTTATCCTCCTTCAAGTCACATAAGCACTGAGTCTCACACCCCCCATCACATCTATTTATAAAATATGTATTTGCCTTTTGAAGAAATAATTCTTCAGATTTAAATATCCCAATTTATTCACACTGCAAAAAAGTAAAAAGTGCCTTTAAAGGGTGAATTTTCAACCTGTCAAAAAAGTGTTTCTCTTGTTTCATTTGCAATGAACCATAAACACAGCAGAACCACTGAGAGGAACCAAGGACCTCATAAACAAGAGGAACTTCCCAGCCCTGTATCTCACAGCCACACATTTAGCCATTCCATGTACTTCAGTCCAGAAGGACTCCTCAGCTGAGAAGGACAAAGGGACAGGCAGGAAATTCCCTGCTTGGGCAGGTACCCAGGTACTTGGAACAAAACACTGCTAAGATGCCTGGAAGCTAACAGCAAAGCACATCACTCTTTTCACAAGCATTTCCCTATTTCTGGTAACATAACTTGCACTGCTTTGGTGGCAGGATATGTGGCATGTGGATCCCAAAAGATTGTGAGGCTTAAAGACTGTCGAGCTGCACAACAGACAATGGAACAAGAAAGGGAGTTTCCCTGATATAACCACTCCTCTCACTTCTTTCTTAAAAGTGAAGTAGCCTTCAAATTGAGTATAGTGTCAAAAACACTGTCAGGTTTTGATTACTAAGTTGAATGGTCTGGGTAAAATTCAGACTGGTTGGTTTGACAAAGTTTTCTTGCCTCATGTTAAAAGGTATGTGTAGTGCTGGAGTGGATTTAGAAAAAACTACAAGGATTATTTACTGCTGTAGAAAAGGCCTGATAAATACAGGCTTCCAACAGCCCTACATCTTTAGTTTATCAAAGAAATAAGAGATGACTTGATTACAGCATACAATTATCATTTGGGGAGAATGGTGTAAAAGGACAGAAAAATTGGATTAGGAAGTGGGCCATGTATACATGAGAGGAAGGGCACCACTAATAACCAAGGACAATTGCATATTCTCTGTTTGTGAGGAATTTCCAGATCAGATCCCTTTCAGGGGAACACACTCTGCTTAGAGAAGTGATGTAGTCCAGCACAGCAGCAAATCCATGAAGGTGAATGGCCTGCCCCATTCAGAGACACCAGATCATCATTTGGCCCTAAATATCCTGATCAGGCCCTGCTAGTCCCTGAAAACAGGGCGAGCCTGCCCCTTCAAATACAAGGCCACCAATGTTTTCTCCAGCAGATAACAGCATCTCTCCATGGGATATGTTAGCTGTCCTCTTCAGTATACCTAAAAATTTATTTGAAAGAGTTCTTGGAGACATTTAAAATATGTATCTTTTCCTGTTTGAGCTTTACACGAAAGAATATATCCTGAACTTGCTTCAGAGAGTGAGATTTTGCAATCACCTGTCAAAATCCAGACTCATATGAGCACTGCCCTGTGGCATTTTTGGGCTAAACTCCTGAAGACAAAAAGACAAAGTTATGCTTCAGCACAGATCAGACAAGGGAAAATGCAAATATATAACTTGTGAAGTGACTTTATAGAGAAAACCTGAGAGGACCTGTCACACTTCTTGGCTTTACAGACCACTTTCTTGATCATGAAGACAGGCCCTGTGGCAGGGATTCTTACTTAGACCTCCAGGCAGCTCTGAAACCTCTTGCTGGGCTGCAGCTGCTGTTCATGACCTTTTGCCAGGGCAGAGGCTCTGCAAGTTGCTTGATGAGAAACTGTGTAAGGAGAAGCAATATTCCTTCTGTAATTTTAAATAAAAAGAGAAGTTATGTGACTGCGAACTTTCAGCCTCCATAGGACAGGCTTGTACTGGTATTGTGAAGTTCCCTGGAAAATACCGAGAGTCAGACAGTAGGGCAGGAAATCCCCTGGCAAGAGCCTTCTTTGTGATTTCACTGCTAGGAAGCTCACTGCCCACACAAGAACAGCCTCTCCTAAAATGGGCACTCGATCTATTTATTCACTGGATGTTTCTGGGGGAAAAGCTGGCTGTGTTGAAATCAAGGGGCAACTTCTATTGACTTAAGTCACTTAATACCCTAATGGAGGTCCTGAGAGGGCAGATAAGCCACTTAAACATTAACATCTGTGTCAGAAATACTGACAAAACCAACAGCTGAAAGAATACTGGAAACTTGTGGAGGAATTTCCAGTAAAAAACTACTCAAGCACCAAAGCGCTCTTGCAAAATGGCTCCTATTTCTCTCCCACACATCTTTCATCTTTTCAGCCCACAGGAGAGGGAAAAACAGCACAGGAATTTTTATGCCCCTTCTGCAAGGTCTGATCCAAGGGTGCTCAAAGGAGGAGTAAGAAGGCAAGGCATACCTTGGTGGGTCTCACCAGTACCCCACCAACCCCAGGATGTCTCCAGCAGTGAAAGGCACTGTTTCAGGATGTCATACACTGGCCACTTTCTCTGGTATATATCCTGAGGATAGCTCAGCATCATGGCCATTGAATTAGGGATGTTGTACAATACATTTCTGTCTGCTCCCTTTCATTTTTGTTCATAAACCTTTAACCCATTATTTTTTCCATTCTGCTTTTGAACCAATTGATACTGTTATCCCTCTGACCCTTCTGCAGCAGCTTCCAGTAGACTAACATTTACCCTGTAAAAAAGTACTGTTCTATTTTTTTTGTTAAACCACTTTCTCTGAAGTTTGCACATCCTGTAGTTCTGGAATTGTGTAATTCAGCAAACAGTTTTGCATCTGTTGTTTGCTATCAACTGCCTTCACAATTTGAAAAACATCAGTCAGAACCCCTCCTCCTTCAGAATTCTCTCTCCAAACTGGAAAGTCCCAGGCATTTTCATTTGTCCTGTTTTCCAGTCCTCCTCTCTATCTTTCCTAGCTATCCTTCCTGCAATACAGACACCAGAACCCCACTGATTAGGCAAAATGTGTGTGCACCAAAGTTTTGCACAGTGGAAAAAATCATGCTTTCTGGTTTATTCGCAAGACAGCACTGAGACAGGCCTGACATTATTCTGAATAAATATGCCTGGCACCACCTCCAAGAGATTTGTGTCATGGGCCTGTCAAAGCTCTCCTCCTCCTCTGTCTTCAATCTTTTCTTCACCCTCCTACTGCATGCTCACATTCCTCCAAGCCAAGTCCACACTGCTCTCCCATTTTTCTGCTACACCCCCACTCTCCAAGCCTCCCTTTCCAATCTAGATAGACATCCTGCATGAACTGATTTACTGTGCACAAAACACTGCTGAACACACTATGCGAAAATATGGGAGATGTGCACCACTGCCTCATCCCAGAGCTAGCCCCATCCCAGAGCTAGCACCCGCATTTGCATTGTTGTTGGCAGCAGTTTGTTACCATGTGTGTAAGGTAAAGACATATTCTTTGCACATATCTCTGCTTGAGCTTCTTGTGTGCAAGTTTGGAGGGGCCAGGCCCAGCTTTCTGTGCCGAGCACAGTGGATCAGGCCACAGGGCACCAGGATGCATTTCAACATCTCAGCCAAAGAGCCTGCACCTCCCACACCTTTGCCTTCAGTGCTGAACATCAGCACCCAGATGAGTCAAAGCAGCACTGCTAGTCAGGAGAAAGGAGGTAAGGAGGAATACTATCAAATTCTACCTCTCCTTCCCTCCATCTTTGCCTCTGCACTGGAAGTCCACTATTTTCACAGCCATTCTGCCAACACTGGAAAGTGTGTGGTGAAAGAGGCACTAACCAGAGTGAGGCATGTAGACACCAGTTCTCTGTTAAAAGGAAAATTTTCAAGCATGTGGTTTAGATTACCAATGAGGAGCGTGGGAAGGGAATTTCTTCAGGAAACAACTCACCAGCCATTGCCAAGGTGCACAGCTTTTGCTTGTGCCCCCTGCCTATACCTTGAGGTTGCTGCTGGCCTTGCTTGGTCCTTTCCCGTGACACCCACAACTGCTGGTGCCAAGGACAATTTCCTTCCACGGTAAAGTGTATTCTGGCATAATCTTAAACAAGCATCACTAGGGGAATATGGTCAAAGAAATATGCCAGTAGTTTTATTTTGCAGTGGAAATCTGTAAAGATTATTTACAATCCATTTCTATTTTACAAGAAGGGACTGATTTGGCTCATCACAATATAACGGAATTCTGACATTGATGTGAGAATGATTGAAGCCATCAAGAATACCTTAGCAGCCCTAGAATTTACTACATTATAACCCCAACATTTTTTGCATAATATTTAAAATAAAATGTTTCACAAATGAGCCTCAAAGGCTCAAATTAGTTTAAATTTGTTAGAAATGCATAGCCCAGTGATTTTGTAACTTCATTGAAGGTACAGAGTTTATAGCAACATCAGTGAAAAGAGAACATTTTCCAAACATTACCACAACCAGAGAAATTATATAAAAAACATTCATGCTGCAGAGTAATACAAAATAAAAATCACATTGTCAGCTCAAGCAATATTGATTTATCTTTCAATTAACAAAATTTCTCTGTACAGTTGCAAGAAGACTTCAGTTTTACAAACTGATATTCAGTTGAACATATTTATAACACAAATTATACACTATGTACAAACTTAGTTCTCCATAGAACACTTTGTTCAAAAATGCTTCAACATGGAAGTGATTTACCAATATCTAGGTCAGGATTCTAGCTCTTCCTTTAATTTAAATACCAAAACACTTATCAAAACATGAAAATAAGCTCATTTGCTATCACAGGGTGCTGTTCTTAAGTCTCTTGTTTGTTACCATATGTTACAGAAGAGCAGAACCAGTCACTGCAATAAATAAATGTGCTTATTATCAACTAAAGACTTATATTCACATGATCAAACTTTCAACCTGAGTGCTTTTACAAGACTGTAGGATCCATTGACCTTTGCCTGTCTTGACACGTAGATCAAAATTGCAACTGCAGGTACCGCCACTGCTGCTACAGATGAGAATGCAATAATCAGTGGTATCATCTGATCTGGTTCTTCCAATCTTGCTGAAAATGGAGA
The DNA here is from genome assembly GCA_013398615.1 of Brachypodius melanocephalos. NCBI lineage: Eukaryota > Metazoa > Chordata > Aves > Passeriformes > Pycnonotidae > Brachypodius > Brachypodius melanocephalos. The sequence goes on along the minus strand of VZSR01000245.1, from coordinate 882,350 downwards.
CAAAAGGAGAAAAAAAAAAGTGTAAATATTGTTTGAAACAGATACATGTGCATCACTGTAAAAGCAGTTATTAATGACCTTCATTTGGAATATATTCCTGGTTTCATGCACTAAGCATACTTTTTGTGTTTTCCTCACATTTTTTTTCTTTAGTAACGTCATATTACATACTTTAAATACTCGCCACTATCTTGGTCTTGAATTTGCTACACAAATTCAAACATATCTGATATAATCTACAACAGAGAATATCGTGAAATTCACAAAGAATACAAGAGGAATAGCACATATTATACCCAGGAAATATTTGGGTATGTTTCAACTGCCCCAAATTCATCCTTCAAGAGGAAGATCATGTTTTAAAAGCTCAATATTTAGATTTTTTTTGTGAAACATAACCTTCTCTGGATTAGTCTTACTGTCCATGCATGTAGACAGAAATGTAGCCGGGAATCACCTTTTTGTGGCCCTATCCTTAAAGCTACCACACACCAATTCAGGTAAGAGAGACAATGACAGCCACACTGAAAGGAGGTTAAAATACAGCATACTCTGACCAGGTTGTTTGGTTTGATTTTGGGTGAGGGCTTTTTTTAGGTTAACCACAGTATTGTCATGCAAGGATCAGCTACAAACTAGTTGTGCTCACCTTGACACAGATTTCACTAAAACGTACAAACAAAATATGTTTAAGGCAATAGAGCGAGCTACCTACAACAGCTCTCTCATTCTCTGTAATGTCGTTCCAACCTCACTGAAAATACGAAGGATATATATGCTTGTATAATTTTTGGTGACACTGCAGAGTATAAAGTTTCCATTCACTGATGGCAGAATAATTTCTCCTGATGGGCTTTTTCCAGGACCATCTCTGAGGGTGCATGTGCTATATGTAACAGTGATATTTTCTACTTCTTTAACATTTTCTGCTGGATATACTAACACAGTAATATTTTGGAGAGAAACTGAAAAGAAATGCAAGTTAGGATTTAGCAATAAACAGAAGCAAAACTCATGAGGCATCAGCAGCTTTTGCATGCAAAATACTAATCCAGTTAATGGGCCCACTGCCGTAGTTGAGCATGTAGCTTTAGACACTGCTCTGTCACCAGCTATCCTTCACCAATGAAGCCAACAGCAGCTGACAAAAAGAACATTTTATCAATTGATAGAGTGTGTTGTATACTTTTACTTTATATGGAGCCTCTTTTTATTTTCTTATTTCAAATTCGCTCTTTATTTGTTTGAGTTCATGAAAGCACACAGACCAACAAACCCAGAGGCTGATGTCTTCTTTCAACAGAAGAGAAACAGAAAAGGAAAAGGAAGGAGTCTTAGAATTGTAATTTTTTTCACAAGGTTCCACAATTTCATATCCTGTTTTCGAAAGATGAAGTGGAAATACAAAAAATTTTGAAGCAGCAATTATTTTACGCTTCTGCTATTTTGGACAGAAGTTTTCGTTACCATTAAGACCCTGTCACTTATGACAACAATCTGTTCAACTCATGTCAGGTTTTTTAAAGACTATTCATTCTTAATGGTACTGAAGATGTCACCCTGTGTAAAACAAATTCTAATATGAACTCTACACAGCATTTATATTAACTAACCTTTGACATAAGTACTACGTGCTGAGACTGCTCCCCCAGTTCATTAATGGATGCATGTGCATTTTCCTGCATCCCTTACCCGAGCCCTGTCTGTGGCATATTTGCTATCTACTGTTTCGAGGGTTGTGAAGCCATCACCAACTTTCTTTTACAGATTGCTCCTAAGAGATGTAACATCTGCAGTTATGTGAGGAATGGTTACACTTTGTCCTTGTTTCACTTTGCTTGAAGGAGAAATAAAAAGTGTATTTTTTGGCACAGCTATAAAAATAGTAAAGAACAGGGAAGAGAGCTGAATTGGTGGCAGAAGTGATCCCTAAGCAAGACACTGTTGCTATGCAATAGGCAGAAGCAGCAGAGCTAAAGCAGAGAAGTCTGATTACTATTGAAAATGAAACTTTGCTATCATTCCATCTAAGTTGAGGAATCAGCATTTCTTGTAGCTTAAATGCAGCTTGTAAGAGCAGGAAACAGAGCCGTAGCCTAGGGAAGAAGCAAGGAGCTGTAATACAATGCTTCCACACAGCAGCTTCAGCATGTACTGTCTGCTAGAATCTTTCCTATGCAGATGTCCACTGAGGCCTGGAAGGAGATTTCCTTCCAGGCACTGGATATCTTCTTTACCTCATAAATACATACATTTGTCAATTGGAAGGAGTGATGGAAGCTCAGCTGAGTTAACTTTTCATAAGTTATCTGTACTAAGGCAGATCTCACCTTCATTGTTTAAAGCCTCATAAATCACTTAGTGACATTAGGGCCACATTTTAACTCCATTGACATCAAAGACACAATTACCTCATTCTTCACAAAGAAGATCCGGACCTAAAATACATAGACCAAAAAACTTGTTTTCTGTCTAGTTCTACAAACCTTGAACATATAATTTCACAGCTTTTTCTTCCTTGCCATATTGATTATAAGCTTCACATTCATAAAGCCCCAGATCTTGACTTTTCAAGTTCTGTATAGTTAAAGTTGCATTTTTAGAAATTTTCTCAGACTCTCCGGTGGCCTTCTTTTTATTCCAGGAGATCACAGGAGCTGGATTACCAGAACTAGTACATTTCAGTGTCACAGTTTCTCCTTCTTTAAGAGCAGCAGTAGGGATAACAGTGATCATTGTATTCTTTGGTCCATCTGAAAGGAAGAGTGCTATAATTAATCATCACTAGATTTTTTAGAGATGGATCCAGTGTGTCCTATTGGATAATAGATTGTCACCCTCTCAAAGCTAATTTCTTTTTCACTCTCAAAACAAAAGTAAAGCACATGGTATCAGAGTTTCCATACAAACCCCCCATAACTTAAACATTCTAACCAAATACTTCTAAGCATGTAAATCCATTTCTTACTAATTCAGATCTGTACTAAAGACTGTCATCACATTAAAGATTTTTTTGTTTTGTCCATCAACACTGCTCCTTTCTTAGAGAAAAGCAGAGGACTATGACAATTTTTTGTTCTCACGGGGTTTTGTTTAATTTGATGGTTATATTTATCACTGAAGAACTAATTATTTTTAAATGACTGGGAGAAACTTTACACATACTTACATTTCACATTAAGTGTGATTTCACTTTTACTGTTCCCAAACTTATTTTCTGCTACACATTCATAGTCTCCTCCATTTTGGAACATCACAGATGGAAGAAAAATCCTCCTGGCATTGTAAGGCCTCATGTTTGCATTGTCAGATTTTCTCCTTAAAATAATCTTGGGAGGAGGGTTACTTTCAGCAGAACATTGTATGGAAACATTTTCTCCTTCTTGAACTGTTGTAGAAGGTTCAATGGAGAGCTTTGTAATGACTGGAGCACCTGCATGACAAGAGAAAAGGCTGTTAGAGTAATGCAAAGGTGCTAAAGCCAGAGGGATTTAAGAAAGCAGGAATTGCTTGCTCAAAGGATCTATTTATTTATTTATTGATTCCAGACTCCATCTAAGACTTTCGGCTCTGTCAAAACAGTAGCACTCAATCAATCATAAAATACTATAACAACAATAATATTATTGTGTTCAAAACACTTTTACCATTAAACGTCTATTAATTTCATTACTAATGACTAAAACTACCAGTTCAAAGGAAACTGTGATGTCCCTGTGAAACTGGTAAACACATTATATTTCAAGGAAATAAAAGTGTGTGTCCCCTCACCACTTTCTCAGATTCTTTCATGACTTTCAGTGGTGCATTTTGGGAAATGTATAGAAGTGTGCATGTACAACAGCAAAACAGAGAGAATTAGCTGTAGATTAATATGGAAATAAAAAGTATAGCCCATGAGGAGCAGCCTTAAATTGAAGTTGAATCCAGAATATATAAGAAGAAAGGCCCCATATTTTCCTAATTTTCAGTGTTTCAGCATCCTCTAACATGACAGAGATCAGCCAGTTAGGTACTGGACAATATAAGTGAAACTCAAGCAGAGTTGTACCTTGGATAATAATGTCCACAGTTGCTTTCTCTGTTTTATTAGTTACCAGATTAATTACTTCACAGATGTACAGTCCTGAATCATTGAAGTGGACATGGGGGATAGAAAGAACATTGTTTTTTATCAGATGCTGAATGCTTCCTTCAGCCAAATATTTACTCCAAACTATTTGTGCTGGTGGGTTACTCTGAGTCACACAAGTGAGGTTCAGAGTGTCTCCTTCCATTGGCGAGTTGCCTGGAGATGCAGTAATGACAGTGTTTTGTGGGCCAACTGTAAGAGAACAAAAGGAAGACAAGATCAGCACATAAATGAAGAATGACATGCACGTCTCTAACACTTGCTTTTCTAGAGGTACATGTCACAGAATACTAAGAAAAAACTGAATTATGAGTATCCCAGTAGCACAATGGAACAATTTTTCCAGACTGAGTAAGATGTTTTGCTTGCAGTTTTGAAAGCTAAGTAGCCAAAGCCCTTGTACAAAAATACTTACAATTTGCATTAAGTTTCTGAGAAGATGTTCTTTCTTTGGGTTCAAAGTCCATATCATCAATTGGTAACCTGGCCACACAGGTAATCTCTTTCCCAATATCTTCAGCCATGGGACGAAATGTATATGTCACAATTTTGGTCTCTGTATTTGTGCGGTCATCTTCAAAAAAACCTTTCTCATAAAGAACACGCCCATCTTTCTCTAAGAGAACTTCCAGGTGATCAGAAGGATACACATCAGGAATTTTACAGATGACAGTGGCTGGTTCTCCAGCAACTAAAGATGGGCTGATCTCAATGATAGGATCACTGGGGAAAGCTAAAAGAATAAAATCAATTTCTTTAGACTAGCAGAGATGAATAGTAGGGTCAACATAAGAGCAAGGTCCAGACACCTAATATCTTGAGTTTAGATGACATTCTATCAACATTATTACAAGACATATATTGATCTGAAGACCTACAGATCCCTTATAAGCAGTTCATATACTAACAGGAATTTTATTTGTACTAAAAGATGATCAGAAAAGATGTAGTAATATTCAGCATGGCATCTAGGCAGTGATATAGCTGCCTAACTACAGGCAGCCAGAGCAATCCATACACTAGTGCTATCCTGGTTTTTGTGCTGGTAGGTTTAGCCATCTGAATTACTCCCCTGCAAACTACAAAGGCTTGGATTTTTTTTCTCCCCCAGCTCTGGGAATGCATACAGGCAGTGTATTGTTTGGCTTTCAAGAATTATCAAAAAAAAGAATAAATAATACTAGTACATACAATCTTTGATGCAGAAAGCTAAGCAGAAAAGGGCTAAGAAAGTGTCCTGAACAGACATATAAAGGAATCTTAGAAGGAAGTATATGTTGAGCTATAACAGACTCATTATCCTAGAATTAAAAGTTAACTGGTAACCACAATATCTAAAACAATTATTGAGTTTTCTATCAACATGCACTATTTAAAGAGAATTTTACTATTTTACTTACAGTAAAGTTCAACTTTGACACTCTTCTCCTTTTTCTCTCTCTCATTACATATGACAGTGCAAAGATAAGAATGAGCATTCACAATGCTAACTGGATTCATAGTCAATGTAGAATGTGTCCTGTGGTTGATGACTTTTCCTCCAAGGGGGCTGTCCATCTGTGTTCTCCAGGAAAAACTTGGTGATGCACAGCCGGTAGTATTGCATGTGAGTGTGAGTGTGCCTCCAATCTGTGCCACAGTTCTCCCAGCAGGTATAATTTCCATTTCAAAAGCTTTAACTACAAAAGTGAAAACACACATCAATTCAGCAGCTTTCTCAACTTTCGTCTTCCTATTTCTTCTCATGTTCTACTGTGACATGAGGTCTTTATGCTTCAGTTCTTTATGATTGTGTGGAAGTTAAATTAATAAATCTCATACAGTGGTTTACATATTCAAAACGTCTCATAAACATTGCTGTTTTTTCCCAAGACAATACAGACTCAAATGACTAACAGACAGTTTTCATGTATAAAATGGCATAAACCAAATTTAAATAAAGGCATTGGCACAATATAACTTTTTTTGTCAGGTGGATCTGGTTCTAAAACTTTTAGAGGGGAGAAGTAGCAGGTAGATAGCAAAGACAGCAGCAGAAACACTTTCAACAGGGCATTTAGTGCCAAACTTGCCTGATACTGTCAGGAATGACAGTAAAAAATCAAGTATGCAGTGATATACTGCAGCTGTCTCCTAGACTGTCTTTTAGCAAACTCAATAGGAAAATGACTGAGTCATTGCAGAGCACAGAAAAGCTCAAAGTAAATGTCACAAAAGCTTCCTGACATTTTGACAGAGCTACTTAATTGACAGTTGTATTCACTGAAAGAAAAGGTAACTGGAGAAAAAGAGAAATAAAGATCAAACAGTAAATTTTAGGTCATTTTACACTTAACAAAGTTAAAATGAATAAAATAAGCACCTCCAACCCCCACCTTCCCCAACTTACCAGTCCTTAACACACACAAAATTACTAACACAGCCTGGTTTGCTCTTCCCATCTCTTTAAACTTTTGTAAATGCTGTTACTGGGTAAAGAAAGGAAATTCAGAAGTTTACTTTCTCTTTTCTGTGAAGAAGCACTGTGAGAACTTTCTGCTCTGCAGCGGTTTATTACAAGAGCTCTTTATAAAGGCTCTCCTTGACGCAGAGTGGGAAATCCCTGGACGGGGAAATCCAGAGCAGGGAGGAAGAGACCCACACCCGGCGGTGTCCGCTGGCTCAGCGCCCTCTGCTGCTTTTGTGAAAGCCCAGGAAAATAAATAGTAACACTCGCAAAGACAGTGCCTACATTTGAAAAAATCTGTTCCAGATCTGTTCCTGCAAACAGCTGATAAAATGAAAGAATGTGCGTAAGTCCAAGTAATTGAATGCAACTATATCTCAGATGAAAAAGTTATTCAAATTTGCTTTTAACAAAAATATTTTTTGTGGGACTGAGTTTTTAAAACTCTTCTAACAATGCTCAGCTCTGTAAATAACATTACATGACTATTTCCTTTGAAAACTGTGCTACTCATCATAAACACATAAATGGTTTTTTATGTGCTGTGCTACTCATCACAAACACATAAACACATGAGATGAAAGATAATGAAAAGATGAATCTGTGATCTCGGGCAGAAAGTATGTAATCGTAATCGTAATAATGATAATGATAATGATAATGATAATAATAATAATAATGTGAAAAAACACCCAAAGAATTACCCAGAAGGCAATAAAACAGGGAAATCTGAAGCATCAAGAAATGCCTAATCAAAACTCACTAAAACTAAAATTCAATGAAATTGCTACAGTGAATTCTACCATAATATTTTATTTTTATTATCACCACTGTAGTTTTGTTTTGGGTTTTTTGTTTGGTTTTTTTTGTTGTTGTTTTTTTGGGGGGTTTTTGTTTTTAGAGGAGAAGGAAAAGGAGGAGGAGGAGAATGTGGAGAAGGAGGTGGAGAAGGAGGAAAAGGAGGAGGAAGAATAAAATACTCCTAAGTGTCACATAATGCAACTGTTCTGGAAATACTGCTATCAAATCCAAAAATCCAAAAGCTATCCAGGATAGGAAACAACACATCTACACAATGTGATTCTACTGCAGAGAAAATGGTTTTGTTGAAGGAAAGTGTACTCTCTCACTTCAGTTGCAAATAATTACTTTGAAATCATAGTCAGAGAAGTAAGAAATGAAACTCTTCAACTTGGATTGCTTAAACAATCATCAGAAGCTAAGCTGAAAGAGAAAGGGCAATATTTCCTTGTTTCTGGGAAATCAGTTTCTAGACAGAAAAAACCAAAGTAGACATAGGAGGCCATATCTGCCTACTGGAAAAGTTTATTCAAATCCTTCATCAGATAACATGGAATAGGAAATAACTCTGATCCTGCTCTCAGTAAATTAAACTGGACACCTGCCATTAACTTTACTGGAGCTGGATCCTTACCAGAGGGGCTACTATACTGAGTGATAAAAAAATTCAACTCAGACGGTTTGGGTAAGAGAGGGTTAGCCAACAAATATTACTAAAGGAAGTACAAATCTGCCAAAAAATTAAGAAGTTTTCTAAAACTTTCTCTTTACACAACTTCAAATGTGAGCCTTCTACGTATTTTAAAAAGAATATGTACATTACTGTTGCTCCTACTACCCTCAGCATCGACCTCAAAATAGGAAAATGGGCACCGAGTTGGGTTATTTTCAGAACTGTCTGTTCTGTCTGTAAACAAACAGAGACCAGCTGACAAGTTTTAGTGCTTGACCTTGAGAGTTCAGATAATCTAGCTTTTTATTGCAACAGCACAGAGGAAGATGGTGGGGGTGAAAATGGAGGATGCATCTACATCCACAGTGATAAGAGATAAGTATTATAGGACCAACTGGAAGAAATCTTGACACATGCAGAGCATTAATGAGGACTGGAATGAAACAAGTATTACAAGAATATTACTAAAGGCAAAAAAAGATTAAAAGAATTATGCGCTGGGATATAACTACATGTTTTTCAATATATCTAGCAATCAAAAGAGACTTCTAAGGCTTTGATGGACAAACAATGATAAAACAATTATGTGTTGCAAAAGGGAGTTTGGAAATACTGAACACAATTTTTGGCCTGGCATAAGGAAACACAAGTGTCCCTCAAGAGACTAAAATTTACATCAGACTTGTCTGGAATTTAAGAAAAGAAACCATTTCAGTACCGTGCTAAGCATTTGCTTTAACTCATCCTTCTGTGGTCCTGTTAAATACTTACATAATGCATTTACTTGTTTCCTCTAAGCAAAAAAGATAACAAGTTCTTGAAATATGAATGAATTATTTGAACAAAATGCACATTATCCAACATTATCCACCCCTTCCTGCATTTTTAGTGTACAGCACCATGTCATGGAGGCTCTTAGGGGAAAGCTGAAAGGCTAACCTTTTGCAGAATTTGGACTCATAAAACCTTCACCACTGGTTTTGTGATTTATGGCCAAAGATCTACGGGGAAGAGAGATGATCCTTTTGACAGAGGAAATTTAAGAAAAAAGAAGGTAGAAGGAAGCTCATCTAATCTGATATTCTGTTTCCTGTGTCAGCAATAAAATTCTTCATGGCATTTCATTCCTGTGTCTGCATCTAGAGGCAAAATTTGGGACTTCTGCTAAAAATACTCCATGCTGGAATCACAGCTTCTGTACAAGAGCCCAGTACAGAATCACATCACTAAAGATCTGTGTGTCCTATCAACCTGAGAGGTCACAATCCTTCTGTGGAAGGCCTGACATTCCGGTGAGAGGATGCAGGAAAGTCTGACTCAGCGCCTCTTCAGCCTCATATTGTTACAGCAAGTCCATCCTTAGGTCCCCCATTCAAACCGCAGCCCTCACACATCTCAGGAAAGACATTCTTGGGTGTGCCCTGGGGGTCTGAATAAAGAAAGCCTCTTATAGAGTTTCAGATGTTTTACAAAAGAAGCTGGGATGAAGAGCTTCCACCCCACGCAAAGAATGTCTGATAACTCTGCAGGATGATCGTGCCTAAAGAAAAAGAGCCAGAGCACTGTGCTGTAACTCAAATGAGAACTAGTCTTGGAGGGAAAACTCACATGCAGCAGCAAAGAAGGAATGCCCTCCAGGCACCACATGCAAGATAGTACCTTTAATACGCTCATATCTTGATAAAGTAACTGAAAAAACATGAAGCTGGAGGACATGTATGAAGACTGCTGATTACATGGCTAATACATCAGGGAATTATCTGCCAGCCTCAACATTTTCAGTTCTCAGCAACCTCAATAGCCTGCTCTATGGGTTATACTCTGTCTCCTTCCTCAGAGCACCTGGATTTTTGGTTCCCAAAGCTTCCCCAACACTTTGCTTCTCCTGACTCCCTCCACCTGCTTTCTCCCCATCTGACAATAATACAACCCCTGTATAGACCCAGGAGGGGGAGGAGAGCATCACTGACTCCCTATAATTTTCATCTCCGGATGGGAAGGATGAGATCTACATGCAGATCTATTTAAAGGGTTGTGTCTGTTTCAGGAATTGTAACTTTGTACCTAACTACAAAAAGAACACCAACGCGTTACCCTGTAACCCACATCACACCTCACAATTGTACTCCACATCTCACTTGTCATCTATTGAAAGAAGGAAAAGAAATATCTTCAGAAAGTTTTATCATCTGCTTCTTCTCCTTTTCTGGAATTTCTTAAATACTGTATGCAAAGATAAATGCATCTACTTCCTGCATTATCTTTCTCAGGCACTAGCTTCTCAGTTAGGACACTTCCTGTCTGAAGGCAACCAGAATCCACAAAGGCGCCAGATAAAATAATTCAGAAGTGTGATAACTTGTGTAGACTACAAAATAGCTAATTTCTTATTTTCCCCTCTTCAGAGACATTGTCCACTTCACAGAAAGAACAAAAACTTCATCTAATAATAAATAAAAGCCACTAGAGAAAAAAGTCCCTACTTTTTATCTTAATCTTTTTTACATGCTGTGGAAATTCCAAACTTTATTTCTAAAAAACACAAAGTATGATTTTAGTGGTGCTGGATCTAAAAATGAAACTGTTGGATAGCCTTGATATCCACATACTTAAAGTGCCAGGTGCTGTATACCAAGCTAATGTTTACTAGTTTGGATAGTTGAGCTCCTGCTGTCTTTAAAGTGACATAGACTTTAAAAAAAATATCCTGAAATATTATCTAATGTATAACAAGAGTCATATTCAAATATGAGCCTTGGACTACTCAAAATCTCTTTGGGAATTCTGAAGTAAGACTTCAGATCTGCTTTTATTTTGATCTGAATATACCAATGCATATCAAAATCAGTTGTTCTCCCTGGCGAAAACAACAACAAGAAAAGAACCCCAGACAAAACTCAGTCAAAATGGACAGAGGCAAAAAATAGAGTGGACTTTGGGTCAACATGCAGATGATAGCTAGAACTGCGGATATGGCAAGGTACGGTCAGATGAAAACATTTAAGAAGGAATATGAGCAAGATACTTAATTGTCCCAACATTCCACAGGAAATTCCAATACCATTAAATCTTGTTGTGTACTTTATTAAGGCCAGTATTTCACATGGTTAGAAGAAGTTTATCAAGACAGTGGTGCAAAACTTTTTGACCAAGGTTTTTATTACTCACCAGCAGCAGTTCTCCAATCCACTGGTAGATCAGTCACTTCCCTCTTTCCCACATTCGTCCCTCTTCAGTCATGAGGTACATGGATGGACCTATGGGCCAAGAAAGAAAAAGGAGAATGATGAGAGCAAGATCTATAGCAGACCATTCCACCTGCAAGAAATACAGAACTTGGATTCTCCTAGACAGGCTACTGAAAACTGCACTGTTACTAATTGATTATCCTTCAACTTATCTTTCAGAATATATTCTTTTTTATTCTCTTACAATGCTTCATATTCTGAAATGCTGTGCTTGGCTGTGTATTTTTGCTGCCTTGATTATAGAAGTGTTATCTTTGTTGTCTCACAGTGGACTGGCTCACTAATAGGTAAACACATTACATAGATGTCAGAAAGAAATGAAATGGCGTAACTTTGCAGGATTCAAGATTCTTAATTTTTAAATCTTCCACGTAGGTAATAATTACAGGGATCGCTCAGTTTATTTAATTTATTTTTGTAAAGATACACACAAAAGAAATCTTTCTTTTGTCTATATTTTGTCATCTTCCCCTCTCTGGAAATGGACTGGAAGTCCTGAAGAAACTGACCTTCCAAAGAGAAACAATCAGGAATGAACCAAATTTTACTTCCATCAAGCCAAAATGACAAGGAGGAAGCATTTTGCAGTAGCAAAATATGTATGCTTGTGTGTCTGTACACATACTTGTAAATCAAGTGATGCTTGAAACCAGCTGCAACTCTGTTAAGGATCTGGCACCTTGCTTTGTCTCTGGAATGTGCCCTACCCTAAATAAAAACCATGCTGTTTTGTTACTTGGACTATTTCTCTCTTTCCCTTTTTCCCTCCAGACAGTTAGGTATCATCCTAATTGCTTTGTTTCTTAACACTTCCACGAAAGGAATATGCCAAAGTAGGAGTGGCTAAGTGATAAAACCATAAGCTGCTGATTTTTTCTCAACAGGCAAGGGTAAGAAAGATGTGAGTTACTGGAATTTATTTCCCCTTCCCAGACAATTACTTGGCTAGGCATCAAAGCCCCAGCCCTTGTAGTCTGATATAGACAACTGTGCAAGAATGACTTTCATAGTTGTGTCACCTTTTATCACAGACCATGTTACTCTCTAGTGATAAGAGAGGCAACTTGAGAAATGTGTCACATGTTTGAAATTGCTTTCAGGCAGGATAAAAGTCTGTGCTGAATTAGTATGAGAAATACCTGACTTCCAACATTCTAATACTTCTTAGCCAAGGATCTCTCCTGAAATTTCCCAAGAACTGTATGTGAATACCAAATCATAAGTAACAGATGGTTTAATGACCCTCTTGTTTGGGTAAAGTTTGACTTAATTTCTGACTATAGTTAGCCCCACACCCTGAGGAACAGAAATGATAGCTCTCTTTCAGAGGCTCAGCTCCAGGCAAACCTACATGGTTCACTTGCAGCTGAATGAAATCACTGTTGACTAATGAGGTGACCATGCACCTACTGCCAGGGCTTTCACTTGGAAGCTGGGACATCCTAATGAGAAAGGGAACAATTCTGTCCAACGCACAGTTTCCAACAGATAAAGAAGACATAAATGTTTCATAACCAATGTTGATCAAGGATAATGAGGATCAGTGTTGTCATAGGCTCATGAGCTCGAGATTAATCTTACCTCTGTAGTGCCTTTCAGTACTCAGGATATCAGGAGCGTGGTGAGTTGGATCTGCAAGACCATCAGGATCCAGGCACAGGAATCTCCCAAGATGTATGAGGGTGAATTCATTAAGATTTTAAGCAAATCACCTTACACCAAGTTTCCTGGATTATTTGAATAAATGTAATACAAACATCTCACACTAAAAAGAAATACACCCTAGGAATTCTGTATTATTGATTTAAAGTGTTTGATATAAACCCATGAGCCTATAAGTAATTTATTATTACATTGTATTATACTGATTCATCTGCTATGGCACCAAGATCCAGCTGCTGACTTTGCTTTTCTTGCATTCTCAGGTGTCTTGTGGCACGACTATTGAATTTTTGTGGCATGAAGAGATTTTCATTCTACCTTTAAGGTCAGCATACAGATCCTGCTGTAGCTCATGGTTTCACAAAATGTGCTGTTACATAGCAAATATAGTCTATCAACAATTTAGGATCTCAGACAATTTAAGAAAAAATGTTTCCCTTTATCCTGCACATCATATTTATTAATGGGAATATTTATTTTAAATTTATTTTTCTAATTCATTAATTGGAAAAATAATAAATAGAAATTATATTTAAAGATTATTACAAGATTTGTACATTTAACAGGTCAAGTCTATATTGCAGAATGATTACAAGAATGAAGAGAAATTTATCACAAGATTGAAAACTAAGCGGTGTATATGTTCAAAACTCCATAACTACCCAGAAGGAAAGCAATTACTAAATTAATCTGCACTATTTACTAGTTCCTACTAGCTCACCATATTCCTTTTTTAATAAAAGGAAAAACTGCTTTCTAAGTTTTTGAAAGGATTGTACATTTGATAAATGCTATTAATTTAGACTAAAACTGCAGATGTTTATAAAGATGAATAAATGGGGAGATGACAATCCTTCTTTGTGAAGCTAGTTTTGGTTTTGTGAATCACCTGTAAACTTACCTTGATCTTTTAAGTTCTTATTCTTCCAATAAAATGTAATGTTTCAATGAATGCATTTCATATTATGGCATTAAGCCATTTTCATAAGGATTTCTCTAATGTGCCATTTAAGATTCAGTTTATCCTTTCAAGGCTGTTTTAGACAGAAAATTAAAGCAAAAACTCAGGCAACCACGTTAGTATTTTGATTGGCAAGCACAGTTACCTGTGGGACTTGAGTGTGAATAGCACTTTTCTGGCACAGAGCTGTAAAGCAAATCATTGTGAATAACTGGAAATCCTGTCAGGCTCTAATTAGAAGAAATAGGACATAAAACCAAGTGAGAAGTTATCTGTGACTTCTTGGTAGTCTCATGATTAGAGAGTGACATCGGTTGCAACCATTTCATAGTAACTCCTTAAAGTCACTGAGGGTTAAACAGAGTGCAAGCCTAACCTGACATGTGATTGGAACTTCAGTTTCACCTTGGCTATGTCTCTACATTATTCAGAGAGCTCTGGAGCTCATGGAATGTCAAGAGCCTTCAGGGAAAGTGAGTGCAGCCTGGTTTGTCACTCTGTGTTTATAACACACAGAAGTGTTCAGTGATAGAGCAGCTTGATGCTTCCCATGTGAATATGCAGGAACTACCCAGGAGCCCAAGGCAGCTTCAAAATCTTGCTGTTAAAGAGAAATGAAATCTGCCATGCCTGCCAATGTAACAGTGCTTTACATAGAGATAAATTTTATAGGTTCTTCTCTGAGAACCTTACTACTCAAGGTATGTATGAATGTCAGGCTCTGCCACAAACTTGTTTGTAAAATTTCTAGGGTCCACATATTGAGAGGCTATTTGAAAAAGTGTTAAAACAATATCTTTTAAATATCATAAGTTCTTCCTATGCTAAAACTCAAAATCCTTCTTGAAAAACCAGGAATTACTTATCATTGCTCCACAAAACACAATAAATAATGCAAATAGATAAAAGAACAAAACCCGGAAAAAATGGAAAATGGAAAGTAGGTATTAAAGAAAATTCTAAAAACATTATTAAACAGTCTTGCTTCAGTATCTCATGCATTTCAGGAAAACATCTTTCTTATGAAGTAGCTCAAATGAAAGGACAAATGGTGCTAGCACATACAGTTAAGATAAAAAAGTATTATAGAGAATATCCTATTTTCTTATTATTATTTCCACATATTACAAAACACATAACATGTTTTGCTTTGGAGGTTATACGTTTTAACTTCTTGTGCCAAAAGAAAACTTTTTCATAATTAAGTGCTGCTGCTGTTTCTCCCTTACATTTAGAACTATTTGCTTATTGTCTTTTCCAGCATATATTAAAAGAAACACAACTGTACACCAAAGCATTTGACAGAAGGGTCTGCTTTTGCAAGAGAAAGAAGGTTTTTCTAGTTAATTCAGTATTCCTCTAAACCTTGGTAAGAATCATGGAAAGTAGACCAGAAGCGGGCTAGTACCTGAGATCTCACTCCTATTCCCCTATTTCCAGCCTTTTGGAACTGAAATCCTGTTTGGATGTGCTCATCAGTGTAGTTGTTACAAGGAGACAGAGATGGATAGAATATACCTACAGGGGATGAGTCAGAATTTTTTCAAGCCAGAATCCCACTCCTGACACAGGGCACAAGCAGATTAAAAGATAAAATCTTGAGAATGGTGGAAGCACAAATGACACATTTGCTTACACAGGGATTCAGAGAGAAATGGTCTTTGCACTGAGTCTGTGTTTTTGAGAGCATAAGTCAATACAAGAAAAATACTATGAGCAAATGAAATTTGAGAAATATCTAAGAGATTTGGAAATACAAGTTTACTGATGTAGTTCTAAAGCTTGCAGCCTTTCAAAATTTATCCTAAACACCATAGAAAAATAGAAATTAATAGTATTAACTAACACTACTTCAGTTAGAACTAGGAATCACCTGCTCTGTTCTGCCACTCTAAAACCAGTGCTGCTGCTTTACTGAAGACTGAAAGGCTGAGGAGATACTTTGCTTGCTTCTTTGCAACAAGGATTGGTGTAACTAAAGTAATGGGGAACACGACAATTTATAGAGCTCCTGCTATGCTGGGCCATTCAGCCCAGGGCTCAAGCACAAAGCATGGATGTAGTTCAGAAGGATGTCTTTGCCACAGCACAAAAGTTTGCAAATTTTATCATGAGAATACATATCTTTACTTAAAGAGGAGAAGTTGGCTTTGCAAAACAGCTTGAAAATCACGTCAAAACTGATCTCAAAATGCAAAGATGTTTCAAATGAAATATATGAAATAGTAAATCTCTAATGCATATAATCAAAATCACTTATTTCTTATTTTCTTATTTCTTGGGAGAAAGTTGCCATTTATCATTATAGTAGCATCTATTATCTCTCTTTAAACATTTCTCAATTTTAGCAGAGAAGCTTCCACGTTCTCCCAATACACAACAGATGAAACCTTTCTAAGGCTTCAGCCCTTTTCAAATTCCCAAAGTCACACATGGGATAAAGAAAGAAACAGGATGTTCAAGTAAATTACACAAAAATAGGAAGAAGGTTGTTTATGAAATGGCAACCAGAGTCCTGACATATACAATATTGTCCCTGTTTTTTCCTTTGCCATAAGTTTTCTGACCCTTCTGGGTTTTTGTTTTGGGTTTTTTTGTTTTGTTTTGTTTTTTTTTTCTCCCTGTTTATTCATCAGCTTTTTCTATCACTATGGCAAAGGCAAATATCCTCTGGAAGGAAGACATTTTCCCTTCTCCACGCTTCCTCTGGGACAGAGAAGAAAGAACATCGATTTATTATCCTGCCAAAGTTGGCCACCTGGTCAGAGACACCCATCATTCTCAGAACAGAAGTGCAAGACTAGAGTGTGCTGTGGCACAATCTGCCTGAGGAACAGATCATTTCCCACATCTGTCTTTACTGTAGGTCCAATGTCTAACTTACAGCAATAGTCAACAGCAGTGGCTTCAGCAGAAGATGAAGACTGCTCATAACCAGTAAAATTCATTGTGCAGTTCTTCAAACAATGTCCTTATTTGCTGAGATTATGTCTCCTTATTTGAGGTATGACTTCCTTCTTTAGCTTGTTTTACTTTACCGCAATTATTGTTCTTTCAACAGTGAAAAACCACAAAATTTTTTAAAAGTCAAAACGCATTCAGAATGAACAATGCATACAAACACTGGTAAATACTGGTGCATATAAATTTGTCTAATTTGAACATTTTATCTCTGAAGACAGGAAGAAACTTCCCAAAAGTTTCCCACTACAAATTATCATATAATCAGACAGTATCAGTTTCAGAAATCACAACATACTTAAATCAAGGAAATGCAAAACATTGACTGGAAATGAGAAAAATTCTGGCTGATTAAATCATTGTTCATGCTACTCTTCAGATTAAAAAAGTAATCATCCTCATTTCATCTATGCTGTGATATTTATAGCATTTGAACTGCCTATTTAGTCTGTGACCTTTATATTTGACCTTTAATTGAAATAAGTTATAGAAAGGCAGGTAAAAAGATTTTTTTAAAAAAGTAATTTAATGTTTATTTAGTGATTTATGTATATACTGCAGATTACTCCTGAAAATATCTTCTGTATGCTACCTTTATTAAAGGTACATAAACACAAATTTATTTTCTGGTGCCCCAAAAATGCTGCATTTGCATCTATTTTGCCAGGATTAAGACTCATTTTAACAATGAATTTATTAGTCCTATTCTCCACACAACAGGGAATTTATAGCTCACATCATCTCAGATATATTTAAAGTCTCGGTTAATTTGAAAATGCTTTTCTCAATTTGCAGGTGAATGCCAATATCACCAGGTTGGTTGCATGCATACAAGTGGAGGCCAAGGACTACTCTCTCTGATGGAAACTGCCATTTGACTTGTCTGATAAGCCCAAAGGAAATGGAAAACACCGTGAATGAACTACACAGGAAAGTTTAAAACTTATCAGTAGTAGCAAAATGAGAAAAAATGCTTCGGTATTCCAAGTTCTACTGGAATCATTCTAGGCTACTCAAATGTTGAACCAATGTATCTATATGCTGAATTACATCAGTCTTCAAAAGTACTGTATTCCCTACAGGACACATAAAATCCATATCCAAGCCATTCTCAATTTTAGTTTTCTTTAAAAAACAGTTGAAAAACATTTTTAATCGAAAACCAATAAATATTCACCCATCTCTTTGCTTGATTTTGACATAACTGTCATATGTGTTCTCCAACAGAACACAGAATTCATCTCCCTGATGCAGGTACCCAGTTGCTTTCAATATCCTGGCTGACTTGTTTCCTTGTGTAAAACATTCTATTCCTTATCATATTATTATGGTTGGGGCATTTCGGTTTATATTCTAATCATATTTTTATAAATGTCTATCAGCATTATCCTATAGTAAAGCATCAGAGATAATAATCATCATAATAATAATAGTATTAATTTGGGCATAAAAATTAAGGCAGTTTAGATGCACTAAAATTTCTTATTTTCTTCTCTGTGGAGAAATGTGTGACCAGAACGATTTGACCATACAAAGTCCATGAGTCTTTCTTAATGAGGGCCCTGTAAATTATGCCACCAATCAGGTATTGCAATTTTTTTATTTGCAATAACTTTGGAAAATTATTAGCAAGGATCAGCAGTAGCCATTGAATGTTGATTCTTTTGGACTAATTCAAAGAGCCTTGTCATCCTTTGGAAGGACTTCAAAATTATGAATGACTGCCGAGAAAAGCAGCCTTTGTTAGGAAAAAAACAATACAATGCAACAGGTCAGTGGAAGTTTCCTTCTAAATTCTTTTACCAGCAGCCTTTTAGGGAGCAAAGGAAGGGAGAGCCATGCATTTGGAATAATAAACCCCAGCTACGTTACAGAAACCTATGGCTACAGAAACACAGGCATTCACACAATTATGCTAAAGAACATTAGGTGCTTCTGGAGTCTCCACCCTGAAATGGTTTCCTGTTTGTCAAAACCTCAGCTACAGATGCTAAAGGCTAAAAGATTTGCTTTAATGAAGCTCATCTCATTACAGCCTCTCCATCCTGTTTGTAAATCTGTCACTGAAATTAAGCTTTCATCCAGCTGTGAAGTCTGTCCAAACTGACCACTGTTACATGCCAAACAAGAATCTGGTGTGAACTTTCTTGAGTTAAGAACCTGCTCTTCACATTTTCACTGTGGGATACCTCATGTTTCTGAGATCCTACAGGAATAATTAAAAGCTGTAAAAATACACACAAAGGAAAGAAAATCGAACCACTGAACTAAACTCATCTTCTAGTCCTCGAAGATTTTTTTCCTACAGCTATAGAGTTAGCTATAGACTTTAAAATCACTCATTAAAACCATAAAGATACATTTACAGAAACACAGCTTCACAGGATAAAAGCAATTAGTCATGGATCAAATACTGTTAATAAAATGGAACTGCTTTGTACTTCCAAACTTGTTCTAGTGAAGATGACTATTGAT
Organism: Brachypodius melanocephalos; assembly: GCA_013398615.1. Lineage (NCBI taxonomy): Eukaryota > Metazoa > Chordata > Aves > Passeriformes > Pycnonotidae > Brachypodius > Brachypodius melanocephalos. Next base: position 862,991 of record VZSR01000245.1, on the reverse strand, counting down.
CAAAACACTTTCTTAGAAACTCCCACATCAATAGCTATATGTAGAAACAAAAAAAAATTACACAGTCAAATCTGTATTGACATCATTTGATTAAACAAAATCCATCTCAGGGTCCCTTCCAAGGCGTATCTCTGTTCTAGCCCATTTTTTCTGTTTGATAAAAAGAGACTGAATCAGGCTTGTAAGAAACCTGGAGAATAGATGTTTAGGAAGTACTGCCCTTCCAGGTTATGCCAAAGATCTTAGAAGACTTCCAAATTACCTCAGATTTTTTTTCCTGTAAAATATTAATTCTCTAAATAAAGGTGTAAAATAAGAATTTCTCTAGAATCTCTTAATTTGTTTAGTGTATTATTTTTTTCCCTGGCATCTCAAGCAACAGTTTTCAAAGTCCAGGCTGCAACAGCATGAAATCCACTTAGACATGCACTCCTGCATTACTGATTTTCAGATTTTGCTGAAACCTCCATGGTCCCTAAAAAAACCCCAAAAAATTAAAAAATCAGAAAATACAAAGCCTCACTCACTATCTTTACACTTCATGAGACAAAGCATATTGATGGGAATTACTGTATTTTTTCCTATAAAAGCCTTTTGGCTTTGAGATATACTCTGGCAATTTAGATCATTTTGAAATTGTCTGCACTCTGAACTCCACTTGATTGTGTAAATTTTCTATACTACCAACACCCTTAAAATCACTACAGGATCATGTCCTAGATAAAATCTGAAAATGTTTGACATCCCTTTTGATATTTTATTTTTTTTTCAATCTGTTAAGCATTGAATCATGATCATTTTCTACACATATTAATGCCTGTGTACATCTATATTTTCCAAACACAGCAGAAAATGTGTTTTACAGTTCTTGCTCATTCAACCATATTGGAGTTTATATCACCAGCATTTTAGCAAATTTCATGAAAAACCAACTGGTCATAGCAAAATCCCCAGTAGATATCATGTTATAAATGCTACTCATAAAAAATGATTTTTAATACCCCACATCCAAAAACATACAGTTGTACACATTCTTTATTTTAAAATTCCTCTTAAAACACTCACAACTCTGCAAATTTTTACCGTTTTATTTTTTTTTAACCAAGGATTTCAGTTATTTCCAAATGGAGGTATTATCCAAGTATGGTGTATGACTAGACCACGCACACATCCCATCAGTCCTTCAGAGCAAATAAACCTGTGTCAGCTCTTGCCTGTAGGTGCCCAGAATAGTCCTAAATGCACCTACATTGTAGCTCAACAGCACAGCTGGCCTGCTGGAGCTGCATTCCCATGGTCTCTGTCAGCATGACATGCTAGGAAGGAATTTCTGCAATGAGACATTTTATTTGAAATTGCTATTAAGGTTGCAAATCCACATGCTATAAAATGGGAAAGAAGATGATTGAAGTTTATATGTTTGTATGTTCCCACATACTTTTTTTTTCCCCCAGGAAACCTTCCATTTGTATACTAGAAGAGATAAATTGATTATGGTAATGAGTGAGGGGCTGGACTAAAAAGGAGATTCATTGTATTTGCACTTTGTCTCATTTAGCCACAATTAAAGTTACTGAACATTGTCATTTGCCTAATTAAAGTAGTAAGGAATGTTCATTACTCTGAAAATTCAGGTGTTTAACTTAGGTAAAGTTAATAGAGTTGAGGTGCTCCAAAGAAGTGGGTAGAAAACACCAATAAATTAATCACTGGCAGTTGTCTTTCATGTTTGGGTGATGTACATCAAGTATGTTGGCCTAGGTACAATATAAACACACATGTTCAATTCAGTACGTCTGAATAAGCTGCAAGGGAGGAGAAGGTTTTTAAATCCTGTTACTGATAGGAATTGCTGTAATATCCTCATGATTATGAGGAAATGCTTTGAGATTACAGACTAAAAAAAGAAGACATAATAACATAGCTACAGAGAAAAACAGCTTTAGGCCATATCCAACTTCTAAACATTTTTTTACATGAGAAGTAACACCCATTTTGCCCCATTTCCTACATCCACAACAACTTCTATGCTTGGGGCATAGTGATCATGAGATTATCGAGTTCTCGACATTTGGTGAAATCAGAAGGAACATTATTAAGACTTTTACATTGGACCTGTGGAGGGCAAACTTTGCCCTATTTAGACTTATTCAGAGTTCCTTGGGAAGCAGTCTGCAAAAACAAAGGAGTCCAGGAAAGGTGGGCCTGCTTCTAAACAGATCTTGAGGGTGCAGGAACAGACTGTCCCTGTGGGCTGAAAGATGAGTCAATGAGGCAAATGCCCAGCTTAGATGGGCAACAAGGTTTTGAAGGAATTTAGGGAAAAAAACAGGATGTATCATCTTTGGAAAGAGGGTCAGGTTTCTCAGGAAGTATTTAAGGGGGTTGCTAGTCCATGTAGGAAAAAAATTAGGGAGGCCAAAGCTCAGTTCGAACTTAATTTAGCAACTTTTGTAAAGGATAATAAAAAGTGTTTTTACAAATATATTAATGGTAAAAGGAAGGGTAAGACCAACCCTTGTTCTCTATTGGATGCGGGAGGGAACTTAGTAACTACAGATGAGGAGAAGGTGGAAGCGCCTAACGCCTACTTTGCCTCAGTCTTTAGTGGGAAGACGGCTTGTCCTCAGGAGGGAGCAGAATGGTCCCCCTATTATCCAGGAGGAGGCAGTCAGAGAACTGCTGAGCTACTTGGATATTCATAAATCTATGGGCCCAGATGGGATCCATCCCAGGGTGATGAGAAAACTGGCAGATGAGCTTGCAAAGCCACTCTCCATCATTTACAATCAGTCATGGCTCACTGCTGAGGTTCCAGGTGACTGGAAGCTGGCCAATGTGACACCCATTCACAGAAAGGGTGCGAAGGAGGATCCTGGTAATTACAGGCCAGTCAGCCTGACCATAGTACCCAGCAAGGTCATGGAGCAGTTTATATTGAGTGTCATCACGCAGTATTTCCAGGATGGCCAGGGTATCAGACCCAGCCAGTGTGGGTTTAGGAGGGGTAGGTCATGTTTGACCAACCTGGTCTCCTTTTATGACCAGGTGACCTGCCTGGTGGATGCAGGGAAGGCTGTGGATGTTGTCTATTTGGACTGCAGCAAGGCCTTTGACACTGTCTCCCACAGCACACTCCTGGAAAATAGCACAGATAACAGCCCAGCACCTGTGGAGAACCCAGGTGCCTGAAGCCAAGCAGCCAGCAGTGCCTGCTGTGAACACCTCCACAGCACAGGCTCCTCTGGGCTCCTACAAGAAAATCTTACAGTTACCCGTTAAAAATCCATTCACTGAGCTCATCAAGCAAAGAACAACAATTAGACTATGGAGAGAAAAACCTGATGCAGAATTTAGACTCAACGGTGATTCCTAACTGTTGGGGATGTTATGTGATGTAACACTTGTAGTATGGAGTTACAACAGGGAAAAGTACTGAAATTCGGCCTGTTTAATATCAGATAACTTTATATTTTTACCACAAAAAGAGTAAAATAAACACAGAAAAGTATATGCTCTGGAGGTTTCAAAAGCTTCAGAGTATTCAAAGGTTAGATTTCATCTTGGAGGTAATTTCCAACCTTAATGATTCTCTCTATTATCTCCATTTTCAAACTCAGACGGGCCTATGCTATGGGGCAAAACTTTGCTGAGGTTAGACTCTTCTGCTGCAATTAATTGTGGTAGATGTCCCATGAACAATAAGCTAGATTATACAATAACAAAAATAAGAGCCTGCCTTTTAATTGAAACGTACACAATTTTATGTACAATAATTTCCTTTTGTTCCTCTCCTTTTGGACAGTCTGAAGTTGTGCAAATGCCTTCCAAGTATGGCAGTGCTCCCCACTGATGCAGTGGAGAATAGGAAGTCACAGTGTAAATATCTAATGAGCACAAACACGTAAAAATTCTGTACCTTATGAGAAGATAGCTACAAAGAGAAAGGCATCCTTGGGAAGCCTCCTCTCTGCCAAGAAGTTTTGCAATGGCATATGCCCCAAGTTATTTTGGTGAGGTCAAAACTAAGGAAGCACATCTTTGCAAAGAACTGAAACAATTTACATGCTACTGTTTGAAAAGTATCTGCACAATGCCCTCACAAGCATATAGATCTCCAGATAGACAAAACTGTTCTCAGACTCAAAGGAACTTAAAATATTTCCTTCTTCACCAACACGTGTCTATACTTCTTTCTTGATTATTATGGGCCCAGCATCCTCTGGTTCTTTGCAACTGGTTGGGCACTTTTGTCCATGCAAACAACAATAATCTAGAACAAGAAGGCAATCTGCTGAATAAGATAACTTGTTCTGACATTCTGTCTTTACAAATACGTAAAATAACAAACACTGGCTATTCTCCCATGGTAGGACAGTTGCAAGTTCTAGCATTTAAAGTCACAGCAGGTATATAAAACTTCTGAAGCTTTCTTGCAGTATCATCTCTTAAGTACATGTGCTCTCCTCTTTCAATTTCTTTTCAGCCATCAGTAAATAAAGAGTTATTTTGAAATTGTCCTTTCTGGTAATTAGTTTTTCATCTTATTTTCAGTAGTTCAGCTTGACTATCTTTCTTCTTAATTATGAAATCACCTGCACCTTTATAAACTAAAGGTATAAAGTGGTTGTGAAGCACACTCACTTTTCTTCTGCATATTTATTTTCTCTTCCCAGTTAATCAGAGGGTAATTTCAAAACCACTTTTATTTGCTTTAAAGACTCTCTTCTACACTGACAGGTCTCACAGTTCCTATCACCATAATTGCTCTTGGGACTTTTTCCAGTCTTCTCAAAATCACATGCTAAATGTTCTCATTTCCTTTCCAATATGCCGTTTCAAAAGTCAGTTTCTTACACTTTGAATTACAGCCAATCTCTCTTTGAGTATGCTGAACACCTCTCTTATGCCTTTGCAAACATTTCTTCACCAGCACCTGGGAAAAGTATCTAGCCCTATATTATTTCTTAGTATTGTGCGGTCACACTATTGTTCTTTTCCTACCTATTTCCTGCTCTGTCACTCAGTTACTTCATTTATACAAAATCAGTACAATTAATTAAGATTTCCTACTATTCTTTCTTTCAGTTATCCTGTTGGAATGTCCCTACCTACTTAGAAACATGGAAAAAATTTTCTGAGATATCGAAACTGAAACCTACTCCAGGGAACTAAAGAAAAAAAGAAAGAAAAAAAATGGATAAGACGTGGTACTTGTGAAATGAAACAAAACAAGAGAGAATTTAGAAAATACTCTTGGTACTAATTTTAGAGTAGGCTCTCAGCACATCGCACAATCTCAAAACTGAAAAAAAATTTGTATGTTACTTCACAGGTCTGTATTTCTGGTTATTAGTTGTGTAAAATACTGAAATGTATACATAACAACAGTAGAGGGTATTAGTTCCAGTTAACTACGTAATAGAAGCCTCATATATGCTTAAATGTTTTCCTAAAAGAGTCCTTACAGTCCTTAAATAAGAATTGTAAATGGAGGTATAAAAATGCAAGAAACCATCCCTTTAGTTGGCAGAGCATTCAGCAATGAACTCAGAAGCGCACAGGCTTCATGTAAAAAAATCTCTAACAAACTTTTACTACAGCAATCACATCTTAATAACTCTCAACATTTTGCACATATGTACTAGAACAGACATTGTTTAATGAGGGTTTGAAATCTGTGGAAATACCCTTGTAAAAGAGGAGAAATGGAAATCCCCTTTGCATCCATTATTACTTCAAAATATTTTATATAAAATTAATATCATAGTCATGGATGGAGTTCAATGTTTAGGAATATGGAAAAATCCTCTTGCATTCTGGATATTTTGTGAGGATCTGTAGGGGCTCTTATGGTTCCAGAGTCTCCTGCTTATAACTATTCTTTCTCAGCAAACACTCAATCTCTTTTAGATGTTGGTCCCTTCTTATGTTGGAATAACTCTTGTATTTCCCAAGACTAGACTAGAACTGAAAGAAAGAGGAATGTACGCAGTCAAATTAACTCCTGACAGACCAGGCACAGGGAGCCAATTCCTCTTGCTTGTTACACTGGTATGAATGTTCTCATCTCTTTCATTAGTCCTCACCTGTCCTGAAGCAAGTTGCTTTTTGACATTCCTGCTGATAATAAAAATACTGCAGCTTAGAACTTCAGTAGTGGCCAAACCTTACACTCAGAGAGAAAACAGAGCGAAGAAAAGAAAAAAAAAAAAAACAAAAAAAACCCCCAAAAAAACCAAACCAAAGAGTGAGGGGCAATGGGGAATGTCTGTCCTTCCCCCACACTGTGGGTGCCAGAGGGAAAGATGCTGCTCCCGGGGAGGCGGCTCGTGGGTGAGGAACTTTGGGGAAGCTGTGTTTAGTCCTTGGGCAGGCAGACAGGGTCACTGGCTCATAAACTGTTACAGCAATATTAACAGTGGCAACAGGGGATGAAAAGGAGGCCGTGTGTCTTTCCACAAGCTGTCCCTTTACTGCAAATATCTTAGCTTTGAATCTCAAAGTGAGGAAAGCAGAAAAATGGTCTTTCAGCCACAGCTCCTACTCTGTGCTCCAGGCTGCCTTCCTCAGCAGGCAGCCTGGGAGACAAACACACTGTACCTGAATTAGGGCAGCTCACTTAGGATGTCGCTGGAAACACTGAGCCAGCACTGGAAATTTGTCATGTCATTTGCAATGGAATACGGCAGCATATAGTTACAGATGATTGAAATAAACATAACTAATTTGGCACCTTCCAAGGATGTTAAACAAATTAATTTGCCAGAAATTAATTTTTATGGCAGAAGAGTGATTTTCAAGTGACTATTGCAGCATAAATGTATTCATAATAATCATCTGAGATTCTGATTTGCTATTCAAATCAGTACATTGTAAAATGCCATGTCAATAAAGAACCTATTCAACATCCCATTAGAATGCTGTGTATTTCTAATGCACTCCTGGTATTTCCAAGAAACAATCTCCATTGTAATAAATAATTGTTGATTTATTCAGAGTAATTAACAACTTCAAGAAATGTTAATGTTTTCAGGTACTGTCTGTGTCTTCTGCTAGATGACTCACAAGGCTCTAGGCCTATTTCATAGACCCTGCTTAGACTTCCTGTGAACAGTCGCCAGCCAAAATTTAATTATCCTGGTACTTTTAGTATTTTATAAACATGTGGCCCTTAAAATACACTGCTTTGAAGTATATCAATATCACAATACCATCTTGTGAATAAATTCATACAAGGATAGTGAAGGAAAATTAGCAGTTTCAATGTGTGATAAGCAGCTTAAAAATATTAATGTTTAGAACTTCTTTTTAAACACATTCACAGATTCAAAGTACATCAAATTTATCAACTCATGCTATCTTCAGTTCACCTATGGCACTAAATCCAAAAACAGTCATGCTGGATTTCTTGCTGAGTGTGCCTATTTTATGGCTGTTGCTGCAATCCAAAATTAGTACTTTATTTAGTATCAGCACTTTCTTGAAAACAAATACAAAGTTGACAGTTATTTTTAAGAATGTGCTGCATCACACATTTAGAAAACACAAATAATGCCAGCAAACATGAAGGAGATGTACCCTATAGAGTGTCACAGGAAACAGAAATCTCACAGAACAAAAAGATCTTCCTATCACCAATAACTAGAATTTGGACCTGCTATTGTTTATTTAAAACACATGGAAAACTCTGCTTCCTCTCACTACATATGTATTTTGCTCCATATACAACATGACCCTTGACTTATAATAGACATTAGAGAATTCCTTGGCTTCCACTTGGTTTAGCCACTACAGACTGAACCTGCAGAAGGTTCAGCCAACATCCACACTACTATAAAAGGATTTGACACATCATCAGAAAAAAAACCAAAATATGAGTTTCCTTGAATTCTAGGGGAAAACACTTGAATGGCAAAAAGGAAAAAAAAGGACAGAAATGTTGCCAGGTCAGACTGTCCTGTTCCTTGTTGCTGAGGCAGCACAAAGCAAAACTCCAAGCTGTACAAGTATGGTATCAGCCCTACCATACTTCTTAGAGCTTTTGAAAACCTGCAGTTAGGTATTTAAAGTGAAGAACCAAGTGACAAACTGCATGGTACAGTTCCCACTAAGGAAAAAAATGTGTGATTCCTAAAGAAATTAATAAAAGAAATTTAAAAATTAAAGCCGTTTTTTAATAAAGCAGCAGGAATCCATCATTAACTAAGGACAAGGCTCCTGACCTGCCCTGTCTGAATACAAGCTGGAGGAATGGCAGTACTCACTGGATGGTGCTCTCCTTGCTGGGTAATCTACTGCATCTCTGTATTCGATGCAAATGGCCAGAGCTGCAAGTAGGTGTTTGTCTCTAAAAGATGTTAACAGGAACGAGAGTTTTTCATATGTTGCTGATAGAAGGGAAAGATTTAGTAACTGGTTATAATTTCCTCTGAATTTTATTCCTAAATCCCACTTCTTCACCATTTTGATGATGGAGGCCCTTTACAATTTCTTGGCCCTTTCCCATCTCTTTGGAAGCATCATTTTTCCCATTTAAACTTCAAGTATGTCCTTCTAGTATACTGATACTAAGTACAGTAGTTAAAGAGGATCCTGGAATGACCAAATACACAAGAAAGCAGGAGTTGGTAAATTCAGTGTATCTTGAAATGGGAGGAAAATGTAAAAAAACAAATTGCTGTGAAATTAATTTTTTTTTCTTATTTTTAAACAGACTGCCACGCTAAAAGTAACTGATATTTTGCTCTTTGCTAACCTAAAGGATATTTGTTTTGCTACTACTGGTTGCTCTAATAGACTTAGGTTCTTCAAATTTGCAATCCCACTGCCCAATTTAATATGCATCTACCTCTCTGTACACTTTCTACAAACTTTTGAACTTCCGCCATTGTGCCTTCTGTCCACAGATAATTCCTTCTCTCTAGCCTCTCCTGAAGCTTCTCTGACAACCTTCCTGTTTTCTTGCAGTGTTGACCATGTTCTTATCTCATTTTCAGTTCCAAGAAGGTGTCTTGTTCTCCTGTTCTTTCTGATCTCATTTTCTTCTCTTTGTTCCTACTTCTTTGCTCAATTTGTTTTCCTCCTTGTTCCTTAACATTGACCTTGTAGGATTGCAGTTCTATGAATTTGCTTCACTGACCTCCACATGCCATCTTGCAAATGTGTAAGCATGAAAATTCTGTAATTATATTAAGCTTTTATAGTCATCTTGCTTATCCTTTTTTTTGCAGGATTTGCAGAAGTTCTGCAAGCGTCTTCCTAGCAACTACTCTGATGCTTTCCTAGCATTTCCAAAATAGTTACATGCTCATCCATACCTCTTACTGTCACAGGAATGACATACTGAACTCTGAAGGAACATCATGGTATTTTTTGGTTACCTTCTGCCATGATAAAATCCTACTAAAACAGTTATTTTTTGCATCTCTTTCATGACAGATACACACTTGTGTCATTTGTACAGCAAAGACAACAACTACTGAACTCCTCTAAAAAAACCGATTCTTTGTTTCACAAAAGGCCTTGGTTCAAACCTGGCATGCAGCAGTGCAGACCCCTTCACTGCATAAACAAAAGACACAAATGAAAAAGCCTAGAGGCTGGCTTTACTACACATGCAAAGTTGTTTTTCTGAGGGGGTTCTATTTACTTTCAAATGTTGAGATTTTAAAATAATTGTAAATTAAGGCCTCCCCTGATTTTGAAAGGTCCCAGATGTTTTTGTTTATTTGTTCTATGTTTTAACAACTTCGACATTCTCCTAAGGAATTCTTAAGCTTAAACTGCCTACTTGCACAGACTTCCAAAGCTTCCAGATGTTCTTGTTTATTTGGTTTTTGTGTTTTAATAACTTTGACATTTTTCTAAGGAGTTCTTAAGCTTAAGCTGCCAACTTGTCCTCTTAAACAGCAATTACTGGTTAGCTAAAGGCTTTCGTTTGCCTTACAATTTTAATAAAAACTATATTAATATATTCTTGACTGACTTTCATTTCTGATAAAAATACAGATGGATTAATTATACATATTCATTAAATACAAAATAGTAAAAAGTAGAGAATAGAGAAACTGACACATCATAGTGAAAATATAAGTACATAAAGACAACTTAATGAGTGTCTAACAATACCCCAGATATATGCCTGAAGGAAATGTATACTTTGGTAGTGTGGTCTCTTTACCTTTATCCTTAAACTCGTTAAAGGAAGGTTTAATGAGTGCTTCAGGGTGGATTGTTTTTCTCCTCTAGGTTGCTGGACCAAATCAGATGAGTGTGCTAGTTTCCTGTAATTGCATACATAGTAAGCTATGGTACGTAGCTTATCTATTTCCATAAATAATAATGTATATAAACAGAAATATTTGAGCATATGTTTAAAAATCACAAGTATGTTTAAGTTATGTTAAGGCAATGATGCATAAACTATTTCTCACAGCTTTATCTGTGTAGGCAATCTTAAAGCCATTTTACATCTGCTTTCTTTTTCATGTCTATACTTTTAAGTTTAAGCCTGTTTGTGTTATAAAACCCAAAAGATAACTAATTGTATCAGCCTGTTCTATCCCTAATTCCACTCCAAAAATTCTGACCTTGTTTTTGCTGATATTTATTGAAATCTAGAGGCATTTTAGACATGATAACTCACACAGTTGCACCCTGTTCACCAGCAGGACACGATCCCTTTGGACCATAGTGCCATCTAGCTTCTCTTTTCCTGACCTCAGTAATTCCACATGCAGAACACAGTTGAGTGATGTAGCAAAAGAATGTCCAGAGAATGATCATTAAGCGAATTCTCAAGGGACTCAAATAGGACTATTTATCTAGACATACAGCTGAATTAGGGGAGCCTGACAATAAACTCTTCTTTGATAATCCAAATGTTTGACAAAAGCATGTATTTTCCTTTGAAAAGGGTCTTATTGCTTCCCTTCAAAATGGGAAAATCAAGATCCTTACTGATGCTCTAGGCAAGCTACCAATGCCTTTGGACAAGCTCTGGCACCATACCAATACTAATACACACTTGACAGGACAGCAAGGACAACATGGCTAAATCCTCACACATTGCTGAAGGCATTGTCTCTTACAGAAAAATCTCTGCTTTCTAAAGAAAAAAATTGAGGAGACTTGGAACATTCCTTGAGGTGCCTAGAAAGGAAAAATGCTAGAAAAAAAAGTATCGTCCCCCTCACGTGATATGGTGGGTAATGGACTTCCTTGCATACACATGGAGTCTGAGATCCACTCAAAGATGCCTGGGTTTCATTTGCCTTCCCAATATATGTAGGACCTAACTCTGTGCAAGCATAACACAAATCCAGTCCCTTTAATGACGGTATAACTTCAGAACAAGAGCTGCAGTGGTAGAACAGAAAAAGTCTTTTCCAGGTCTGGGTCTGATTCATGTTCTGGGCAGCTTTTGGTGAGCCAGGTCTACACAAGATCCAGCCCAGTTTGCTTAATCTCTCTTTCTAGCTCACTGCTGTGCTCATTACTACCAGGAGTTACAGGTATTTCCTGCTGTGTCTCATGTCCCATGTCCCTCCACTGGCACCATTACATGAACTTCTTACTACTGGAATGCCAAGTAGATAATGCTGCTAATGCCTAATAGGAAAACAGCTGAATCTTCAAACATTTACTTCAGAATGCATGTCAAGATAAAGATTTTCCATGAAATTCTACTAATCAACTGAACTTCTTAAATGATCAGGGTATATTAAGGCCTTAATCCCTAAATAATTAAGAAATTAGTTGAGATCACTGGTCTTATTCCTTTGCACCTTAAGTCTGCAAAGAGATGAGGATAAATGGGCTACTGAAGACATAAAGATGGCATAAATGTGCAGCTCTTAGAGAGATGCAGTTGTGGCCTTTTGCAATGGGCTTGTATGAGGGAGAACACAGATTGCTGGCTGGCCCCTGCAAAAGAGCAGCTGCAGCTCAGCAGCCTTCTTGTTCCCAAAGAGCCAGCAGACACAGATGTGTGCATTGTGACACCTTCCACCAGCATCAGACACCCTTGGTTAACAGCTGCAGACAACCTTGGCATCACTGAATGTTTTTATGGACATTCTTGGCAAAAGCTTGTCCACAGACTATCTGAATACAAGTTTTTATACAATAGGTACCTATGCCAGCCTAAGAATGGCTGACACATAAACAGCTTTGTACGCTTCTGTTTGAAACCAAATATTGATGGCAAAATATTGCCAAATACATATGACAGCAGTTCATTAACTTTGTTCTCAAAATCAATTAATAGAAAACAGTATTTCAATATTGTACAGTGTAAATGATGAGAATAAGAAACAAAAGAACACTTCAGTACTTCTATAGGTATCTCATTTACAGATACAAACTTGTATGGGCCATTCTACCCTGATTAAGTTGATCGCAATTACTTTCAGATTACAGATAAGAATAACATATAATCAGCTATTTAATTCATTCGGTTAACATAATATTTAGAGTGTTAGATGTTACTAAATGAGATAATGTTTACAATATTCTTTGTTTTACATGTAGTGGGTTTTTATTCTCAATTACTTACTCCACAAGTTGCCTTCACACAGATTTCTCTATGTGCTTTTCCCAGAACCTTTTTTACATTTGGGGAGAGATGGTTTATACATCTGTGTATTTATGAGACAATATTTTTTTCTTTATAATGAAATGAAAATTATCTCTGGAATCTAAAAGAAAATAGGCCAACTGCATTAATAAAATCTGAAGAAGCTGCCAGATAATGACTATTTTTTTTTTCTCAGAGTTCTGCCATACATTCTACAGAAATCAGACCTATTTTATCCTTTGGGAAGCTAAACTTTCTCTGCCACCCACAACCTTATGCAGTCTTCTAAACATGTGTCTCCTAGGAGTCCTGATCTCCAGATCAGCTTCTGGGCATTAGAGCTCACCAGCTTCTGACAGGACAGGGACCTTGGGAGGAGCAGCCAGAACACCTGGGGCACAACGAGTTCTACTACAAAAGAGTATGGTCTCATCTACCACTCTGACACATGCCGCCAAACAAACAAGATTTCTCTGAGCAATAACTCCATTTTTAAAATAGTCCTAAATTCCCAAACTCAGCCAAAGGCACACTCATCAAAGGATATGAAGTCCTGACAAGTTTTGTCTATCTCAAATGAAATAAAGCCATAGTCCAAAAGGCTACATATTTTTAAATTACATACACAATCATGTACACCTAAGTACATAATTCTTGAATGTTAATAACTTAGTAAGAAAATATCTTCCCCTCAACAGTCTCAAAATGTATTTGTGTTTGGGCTGATACCAAACATGGGACACTATCATCTCAAGGATTTTTTTAGTATAGTATGACTACATTGCAGAAGGGACTATAATTATAATCTTGACATTACCATAACGACCGTGGTTGCTATCAGGTGACAGGTATTATATAGATAATCAGTAGACAGCAATATTTAATGATGCATGAGATAAAAGAAAATTAATTCATTCCTTTAATTCAGCTCAGAGCCATCATTTGCTAAATCTGCATGTGACCTAATCCTATTCATATGTACATAACAGTTACATTAAACAACAAAGAGCCAAGCAAGATATCTGCTGTGAAATTCAGAGAGCTTATATTTACTCTTTATATACAATTAATATTTTTTGTGTTTCTATTTATCCCTATTTTTGACACAATAGAGTTCTACTGCCTTGATTTAATTAGCATACAAAAAAGAAAAAAAAAGCTAGCAGACACAGTGAAAGGTATAAAAATGTCTTTGCTTGAAATCAAATAGAAGCAGTAGTGAGGCTGGCTATTTTTTCCCACATTGTAACTTACCACCTCTTTCATTTAATCTGTCCGAGAGAAATAATGCCACAAACTGAGAAAACCTAGACTAAGGGGAGATGCTCTGCTGAATGAAAGAGGCACAACTATGCTCACTGGATGAGCTAATATGGCTGAACATTTCAAATCCTGCAAGATTTTATCACTACCTTTATAAAACGGGATTAATTGAAAGAGATATTTTTATGGCTAAGGACACTCCTGAAATGGAGCTATTCCAGTATGTGTAGATGGCCATGGGTGACATGCAACAGAAGACAGAGGACTAATACTCAAACATAGATATGAAGAAGCACTACTCACATATCTTCACAATATTTCTGGTTACTAACTCTGTTCAAACCTTGGTGCTCCTGTCTCCACAGCGACAACACTGCTACAGCCATCTCACTGAACCTTAGAATGGAAGATGCAAAGTTTATAGAGAATCACAGGAACAGTGTTAATGAAATTACATCAAACTCAGTGTCAGAGGCTCCAGGCTGAGAAGAAACCGGCTAATCTAAGCACTGTGCTACACAGAGGCAAGGCAGAAAAAGGAGTCAGAAGAAAACATAGAGGATATAGAACACAGATGAAACAAAGTTTGCACAATGCTTTTTAAAAGTGACTATTTTCCAATTTATTATCTTTGTCAAGCTCTCCCTTTCACAGTTCTCCTCTGTTGCTCACTTTGTTGCTTTGAGACTGGCATTACACCTCCATCACATCATCAGCTTTAGAATAGATCAGGAGGGATACCGCTCTCACCTGAAGCATAGCTGTGTTTTTAATTCTGCCCTGAGACTGTCACACAGCAGGAGAAGACAGCCTAAACACAAGGCATCTTTGGTCTTTAGTGAAGCTTTTCAACCACAGAAGCGCTGTTCTTGTTCTGTGTGCCTCGGCTCTTGAATCACCAGAGCTGATTCTGTCCAGTAAGGATGAGATTTATTCTTCCTTCCTCCGTGTTTCTTTATAGTAATTAATAATAATTATGCTTTTCATCAGCTGTGAATTCTAGAGCAGCAGGAAAACTTTGGAAGCAGGAGTGAATCTCACAGAAGTACAGAAAAAAGAGACATTTAAAGAAAGCTGAAAAATTTTGGCAGAGGCACATTTTTATTATTCATTATTTCAACCCATTGTCTTACAAGAGGATAAGTTCAGCATGGTGAAGTCTAAGGTGCTACACAGCTCCCTTGATTGGCTTCAGCTCCCCTTCCAACTGGCAGTTTGCTTTCCTTCTGAACAAATTGCAAAAGCTTGGCTCTAAACTCATGACAAGCCTGATGTCTGGGCTTGCAGATTAGACATCCTATAGTTTTCCCTAAACACCACAGTTAACCTTCCTGGAGTGATTATTATGCCTCTTCAGAAATCCAAAGCTTCAGGCAAGAAGGCAGCCACAAGTGCTTTTTGCTGGGGATTGTTTCCAGTTCTTTACTTTCATGCATATCCTTCTAGACTCAGTGTAGGGCAGGCTGCAAGGGCCCCTCACCATATTGAACTCCTTGACAATAAACAGACAAGGTGGCCCACGCTCTTGAAGCAGAGCTATTTTCCTGTAAGGTCATGATTTCCACACCAGAAAAGATCATTAGATCACCATGTATGGTAACAGATTGGTTTGAATACCTGCATAAATGTGCTTGTTCTGTAATGATGTCACTTTTGTTAAGTTACTATGATTGAACTCTTCAGCCAAAAAGGATTTTTCTCCAGCCTTCAAACTATTTTTGGATATTTTTTTTGTATTACCCTTTTTTTACATGCCTTACTCAAATGCAAGTATCTGTAAATTTAGACAAAAAAATTTGTCCACTGCTCTGCACAGTAAAAGCCCAAGTTCAATACCTACTCACTCTTTAAATAGAAATTTAGGTATGTGGGATTTGTCCATCACTTGTTTAGTCTTAATTTACAATTGTCTCCCAAAACTTACCCTGCTCAAGCAGTTGTGCCCTGATCAGCAGAATCAAGAACTTTTCCCTTAGTGAAGAAAATTACAGAAGATACTGAAGAAAGGGAAAGAGAAGGAAAGAAAATAGACTATTACCCTGGTAAAATGATGACAGTGCATGGGAAGGATTGACATAAAAGAGCAAAAAAAGTAGCTTTCTTAGAAGTTAAACAGTCACGAGAAAAGCTATTTTCGCTGCCATTTGAGAAAGGGACTTCTGAATTTAAAGAATATTGCAATAATCTAGTTATGTGATTTAAGATGAAATAGAAAGCTAAAGTATATGTTGTCACTTTTTTCTTTAATGAAATGCTACACTTAAATGTCTTCATTTGAAAATAATCTGTATGTGGGTTTTTTTTAAAAATAGCATCAACTTGGTAGTTAGAAAAAAAAGGTTCACAGTGTGCTTATGGCTGACTGAATCTGGAGGTTAGCTAAGATGTTATCTCTACTTGTCAGTCCAGCACTGCTGTTGAATGCAGTCTCCACAAGACTGCTAATGCAACTCATACCTTTTTTGATTTCAGAATTTAAAGAAAATTTACTGGCATATGGAATGCTGTGTTAAAGAAAGAAATTGAGAATTCAAGTGCATGTTTTTATTTATTAAGAAAAGCATAGAATTCTATTTCCTCACATACAAAGAATCAAAGAATTTGAGATGGGTCATTTCATCATGATCCCAGGCCTCTTCTGGCTTTCAGATTTTTCTTTGTGTTGTTTCTCAGGATCAAACTGCCAATGCCCCTGTCCTGTCTTCTTCATCTCCCCTTGTCATAATTTCCCAGCTCCACCTTGCTGCCTGTACTTTTTTACACACCTTTCTTGAGGGCAATGATTGCCCAGTTTTGGTGGAGACTCATATTGTTGTAGCTACCTAATTCCACAAAGCAGTTCTACAGCTTTTTGTAACTATTTTGAATTAAGGGTGACTTCAAAAGATTGAATCCAAATTCTAACTTCAGAAACACCCTCCACAAGCAATTTTCACAAATAACCCATGCCTCAGAGTGTTATTTTGAGGCATCATAATTTTACTTTCAAAAAGCAGGTCCCACGTGTATTTCTCCCTGGGCAATCCACAAACTGAGTGGCAGATTTATTTGGGCCTTAATACACCAAAAGGCACTTTTCAAGCACATCAGTGCAACTGGCCACAATTCATCCAGACTATTACTAACTCCTACCTGCTCTTGCTTCCAGAAGCCCAGAGAAAAAAAGCAAAGGAATAGCAACTACTGCACTTGAACAACGCAGCTGATCTGTGGTACTGTATCACTACTGCATCATAAATTCAATGCTTTAATGGGCTCTCACTCCCATCTAAAGCACATGAAAGCAGCTAATCCATGTCAATGCCAGCCAGTCTAGGAAGGGCAGCTTCAGGCCATGCTCAGACAACTTGCTTGGCACAACACCAGAGGAAGGAGCAACTCAGTTCAAGGAAACCTCATTTGAATTGCTGACAGGATTTTCCATCATCTGCATTTACACCTCTTGAAAGAGTGTTTGGTTGAGACATTTTAAAGAACAATTGGCAACATATCCCTTGTGTCTGTAAATTAGTTGTTTGAGCATGACAGAAATTCACACTGAAGAAAAGTCACCATTAAACTACCAGAGGACAAATATAAATCATCTGTAAATTAAAGCATAGAATGACAAAAACTAAGAATGAATTTCATTTCCTTAACCAAGAAGCAGTACCCACAGAGCCAGGAGAACTTGAGCCAAGCTGAGCTTCCATTGCAATTTACCATGGAGTATTTACAATGTGGAAATGCAAAGATTATGGCCGTAGAACAAGGCATACAGGACTTTTCAGAGCAGTAATTCTGCAGAGAAACTGATCTTGAGACAAGACTCTTTCTTAATTGAGACTCTTTCTTAATTACTTTAATTTTTTTTCTATGTAATGTTATTTAGGTCACCTGAGTATATTAAAACAGTCAAAGATTTACAGTCAGATGTAATTACATCAAACTTTCCAAGGGATTTCCAGCTGTTTTCTGGAATTGATGCATAGCATAAGGACAGCTGTCTAGAGTTTTGTACATCATAGCATTTTTACACATGTTTGCATCTAAAATGTGGTCTATATAAAATACAGGCATTTCAGGTTTAACTTGCATGCTATTTTACAAGGGAAGAAGCCCAGTAGTTCCAGTTATCTGATGGTTTGGACATGGAATTCTGAAACATGTTATTGCTTTAATTCCAGACTAACGTGTCCCATAGCCCAAAACAGGGGAGAGGCATTGTCTCATTTTTTTTTATTTCAGAGTTTGATTTTTTTTTTTCTTGTGGGCTCAGTATTGAGCTTTACCAAGTGTCTTGAGTTCCTTTAGACATGATGGCATGGCAATATGCATTCTTCTGTGGGTTCCAGCCTGAGGAATATTTTGTAGTTAAACAGGGTATTGCCCTCGGGTGGCCCTTGGTTGAATTTTATTTTGGAAGTGAACCAGAATATTTTCCAGTATTGGGATAGGTGAGGTCAAAGCAGTTTTCCTTCTCCACTTGCTACACAAAAACAGCTAAAGCACAGCCACTGCCATTAGGATGAGATATTACAACAAGGATATAGTGGCTCCTTCACTCTCCGAGATATGTGCACAGTGCTAATAAAATAAATCTTGTGTATGTTATATGTTCAATATTTCCTTGCTGGCCCTCCCCATCTTTCTGATGCCATCACTCAGAGGAACACTGTCTCCAAGATGAAGGAAAAAGCTTTATGTAAGCCTCAGATTCAAGGAAATTTATTTTACTTTTCCACAGGTCCTTGCAAGTGGCTAAAGCTGTTTTCAAGATATCCACACATTTTCAGGATGTCAATTAAAAAAATAATCCTTTTGAGGCCTTCAATCGTTGTGTTTTTTGAATCCTGATCTTAATAAGTATCTCTTCTGTGATGATGGACTTTTTTTAATGCAAGGAAACAAAATATTGGTACGGGGCTTTTAAATACATCATTGTATCACAGATACCTAATGAGTCTCAGTCTTGGGAAAAAGATTAAATTATTCCCTTTCTCTTAAAGCATTTTCTGTGGAAACTCGAACTCCACCAGGTAAAGCAAGTAAACTGGGGGGGGGCATTATAAAATATGGCTGAAGGGCCTTTTATGTTATTACCTATCATGCGTGTCTTTTCCTTGTTATTAAAATCATTAAAATATCCTCATGAGAGTTCTAAGTTTGTATCACCCAATACAACAAACTCCTGTTATGACAAAGTTTCCTATGTTCCCGTGAGTCCTTTCTTCTCAAGACAGCACAATTTAGGTGATACTGCCTGTGGATGCCCATGAATTCAGAAAACAACTACCTTCTTCCAGATGTTTGTGCCAAAAGGCAAACACAGCACTAAGTATCATCACCATGAGAACAACAGCAACTGTGTTGGAAAAGAGGAAGGAGGAAGTCAAGCAACAGAGAAGGAAATACAAGGATTTTAAAACCATTCCTGGGAGGAATGGGCCTGCCGCACTCACCACCACAGTTTTGGTACGAGGAGCTGTCTCCTTTTCCAAATGCCACACAGAATCTGTTAGTTTGTATCTGGCAGAGGCTGTGAAATCATACTTCTGCTATAATATATTTAAGAGAAACACAACAAACTGGTAACTGAACAGGTGATAAGGTTAGATGGACAACATCAGTCTTCATATTGCATTGTATTTTATCAAACGCCCATGGGCAGAGGCCTTTGTTAACACAGGCCTTAAAGAGCATTCAAAACAAAATATCCAAACCAGATCACCATAAAGGTGCATATATTTTTGTTTTTAAGTTTCCACAGACAGCATCATCCTGAAGTTTGCCAGGGAAAGCTGAAGGAGGGTCTTTCAGGGAGCACAGAGGTCAGGTATACCGGGGGAGTGGAAGCAGCTCCCGGTGTCTGTGTGCGTGCGTAATGAGACACCTGCCAGTTCTCCACAAACGAACCTTGTGTTCAGGGAGCTCACTTCAAAGAACTATTTTAAATCCTGAAAGAATTACATGATTTTATAAAAACAAACTTGCATATGTCTCAGAAAGAGCTGTCTATGTGCCTGTCTCATACTGAAATCTTTAGAGCATAACAGTTACGTGCGTTGCCATGTTTACCGGTTATCCCAGATTCCTAAATCCACCGCTTTGGCTGGAGTCCTGGCCGGCTCCCGGGGGCGGACAGTGCCGAGAGCGGGGCTGTAGGGGGCAGGCGGGAGATCCCGCCCCAGTGTCCGTCCCGGTCCCTCGGGACAGCTCCCTGGCGCTGCCTGGCCATGCGGTGGAAGAGGGAGCGGGCAAAAAGTGCGTGGGGTCAGAGAGGACCAACACGACAATATGTAGAGGAAGAAGCGCTACCGGGGCGGCTCGGCTCGGCGGCTCGACGGGCGGCGGCCGCCGGCGGGGGCGGCGGAGCGGCCTGAGGGGCCGCGCCCGTTCCCGCGCGCGGTCACCGTGGTCCCGGCGCTGCCCCGGCCCCTCAGCGCGGCGCGGCCGCGGGGCTGGCGCAGCTCCCCGTGCCCCGGCGCCGCGGCAGCTGCGGGCAGGGCGGGGCGCCGGCGGGGCCCGCGGCGGCGGCGGCGGGGCGTGGGGCGGCGGGCGGGCCCTCGCCGCGGGGCAGGACGGAGCGGGCAGCCCGGCGGAACTCTTCGCTGCGCCACGTGTAGAGCAGCGGGTTGAGGGCCGAGAGCGAGCAGAGCAGCAGCCAGCTGGCAGCCTGCAGCGCCGGCGGCGCTGGGCGCAGGAAGAAGCCCAGGAGGCTCACCCAGACCAGGGGCTGGGTGCCCAGCAGGAACACGCAGCAGAGCAGCAGGACGGAGACGCTGCTGAGGCGGCGCTGGGCGCGGCGAGGCGGCGGCGGCGCGGCGGGGAAGGGCAGCTGGTGCAGCAGGTGGAAGTTGAGGACGCTGACCCGCTTGGCGCTGCCCCGCACCCGCCGCACGATGCCGAGGTAGCAGTGGAGCAGCAGCGCGGTCTGGCCCAGCACGGCCAGGGCGAGGAGCAGGGCGGTGTAGCGAGAGCTGCCGTCCGACTGGGCAGAGCCCAGGGTCCAGAGCCCGGGCAGCAGCGGGACCGGGAGCAGGGCGAGGGCCCAGGAGAGCCCGATCATGCAGCCCGTGTGTCTCCGCTGGTAGAGGGCCTGGTACACGCTGGGCAGCTTGGTGATGAGCACGTACCTGTTGAAAGCCACCAGCAGGTGCGAGGCCAGGGAGACGGTGAGGCCGAGGCCCAGGAGCCCCCCTCGGAGCAGCCGGTACTCCGCCGAGCGAAGGGAGGAGGAATTGGGGGGCAGCAGCCCCAGCACAGCCTCCTGGGGCATCCACAGGGCGCACACGCTCAGGTCTGCCGCACAGCCGTTCACGATGAAGGCATTGCTGGTTGTCTGCAGCTTCTTGAAGGAGAAGACTAAATAGATGACCATCACATTGGATAAAGTCCCTGAGATAGCTAAGACTGCATAGAGCAGTGACAGAAAGATGCGGGTCCCGGAGGAGTCCTCCCAGAGCAGCAGCAGAGGCGAGCTAGCACTCCAGGAAGAAGCGTTGGGCATCTCGCTGAATGCAGCTCAGTTTTGACTTTGCCCTGTAAATCCCATCCTTGTCTGGGTCAGAAGTTCCGCTGCAGGAGTCCTCACCAAGCACACGGCAGGCTGTGCTGCTGAGGGACTCTAAAGCACGTTTCAGTCATACAAGCTGTAAGGTCCGGAAAATGCTGTTTGCAATAACGATCCAAAAACCAGCAGTGTCCAAGGCAGGTAAGCAGCAAGAGTCCACAGATTGTAGCTGGTGAAGGTGGGTCCATAGGGAGGCAAATGGCTTTTGGCAGACCAGAGCACGGCTGAGGTTTTTGTAGCTGTAAAAACAGCAAAAGCAGCAGCACCTTGCAATCGGCAGCAGAAACGGCAGCAACTGATACAAAGCTTTGCAGTTTCTCCTGTGCCACAGTACGTACACTGTATATCATTCCAGGAAGATTCAGCCCTTCCACTCTTCATGAATTATTCAGCAGATTTTCAACTTGTTAAATGAAGAAGAAAAAAAAAAAAGAAGAAAAAAAGCCAAACCCTATCATGCTCCAGAAATACGCCAACTACACAGTCTGACTCTTCTCCCTGCCTTACCAGTCTTCTGGGTCTAACCCATTTACAAAACTTTCATTTGAGGCAAGGTTTTAAACCAGTACCAGTCACTTCTGTCTGAAATACTGTCCATAAACTGTAGAAATTCCTCTGCTGGATGCTCACTTTTTAACAGATTTTTTTCTGATCTTATTTTTGCTAAGAGAAAGCTCAGTATGCTTCTGCAATTTTAGTTAATTTTAGAACTGGTCTATAATAAGAATATACTTTCCAAATGAAATCTTTCAAACACAATAGATACAATCCTTGTAAGACAGTACTTATTTGAGGAATTCTCAATCTGAACATTTTACATCTCTCTAAAAACTGCAGCCTGTCTCAACTGACAGGAAATCCTGCACTGCCACCCTGACAGAGGTGAACACTGGTGTTGTGAGCACACAGGTAACACAGAACTGGTGTAGTATTTGAAACGGTCTCATTTCAAAATTAGTTCCTAGAGAGATGAATAACAGCTCCCGAGGTGGACTAAAAACTGACTGAAGAGTAGGCATTAACAGTCCATTCCCAGATGGAGAATAATTAGTCATGGGATTCTCCCAGGAACTCTACCTTGCTTTACTCAAACAGGGACAAAATGTTAACTGTCCTTAACCTGGGCAAGACTTAGTAAGAAACTCAGTAAGAGAACTGACATTTATTTGAAAAGCTTTTCAGTTATGGAATGCTGATTGATTTTGTGATAAGCTTAAGAAAACAGCTGCTTTTGCAGGTAGGTTAGATATAAGTTAAAAAAGCAAGCAATTGCAGCTTATAAGGTATTATCTGTACCAGAGACCTTCATAAGGCATTTTTAGATATTGTTAAGCTCCTGATGCTAACAAATGGCAATGCTGAAATAATACATTAGGAAGTAGTTATGATTGCAATATACATATTTCCAAGTTAAAGAAGTTAACTTGTGTGGGTTAATGGATGTTGCAATACAGCACATCTTTTATTTGACAAAAAGGCTCATGTTAACTATTGACAGAAATATTGATCCAAAGGTGGATTTGTTAAAAACATGAATATCTATGTTCACTTTTAATTAATTAGATGGCTCATGTGCTTAAGGTTAAAGACATACCTCAGTGATTTACTTCATCAGGCCCTTAATTACCATATTTTTTTGCCTACTGCACTTTACAGTGTAGATCTAATGAAGTGTCAAACCTTTTGAGGCCTTTCATTGTTTAGCTGTCAGTAAAGAACAGTTATTATAGTAACTAAAATCCTCCTCTTTCTGCAGTACTGTAATTGAAAAATAGTCTCTGAATTTGTAACAAGAAATATCTCCCTAACTGAAAGGCTTCATAAAGCATACTTTAAAAGAGATGACGATGATGAACTGTTTCATAAGATGTTAGCCACATAATAATATACCCAGTAGAGAGCTTTACATTTATTTAATCCATCCACTCATGTTTTTAGACAACTTGTGTGCTACAGCTTGTTCTCCCAGAACCAAATATATTCATATTTGAAGGAACAGAAATGGTAAAGTTCAAGGACAAGTGAACACAGGATATGAAATGAATTTCAGGCTATTTCTTAAAAGCTGCAAGGTTCTAGAAGACCTTCCTGACCTTTCACTGTTCCATTTTTTTGTTGTTGTTAAGAAGTTCATTGTTGCAAAATACTGACTTATTTATGAATAAAAAAGTTGTACATAAGCTTTTATTTATGGATTTCATCTAATAAATCAATAAAAGTCTAGAAAAAGGCCAATGGAGAAGTCGATTCCTATGTACTAGAAACCTTTTAATTAGCTGTCCTTCCTGTATATAATTTACTCTGCACATCCAAGTCACCATCCATTACTCACCCAAATGCAGTGGCAGAAGCCTTTTTTAATTTTTTTAGATGAAACTGTCACCAGAGTTTGGGCAACTTGGAAAGCATCTGCTCTATTCCCAGCTTTGTCATTCCTTTAGAGGGGCTGTGTAACAGTTACATCCCATTCACATCTATTGCAAGAGAGGCTGGCAGGAATATTAAGCACTAATAAATAATAAATAATCATGTAATGCAACAAATTTGCTCAAAAGCAGCAACAGAATTAAACAAATGTTAGAACCATTTGTGACTAGTTTTATATTGAAGGAAGGAAGGAAGGACAAAAAGCTAAAGAAAGCTGAATTGTTTAGATTTTTATGCACAAAGAACCTGCTGTTGGTGGGACTAAGACCTGTTGCACATGCAAAAAACTCAAGGTATCTTATACCTGTAACAAGGGGCCTCACCCAGGAAGGATTCCTCAGTTCAGACACAGCTTTGAAATTACTGTATTTTGAAATATAACCCCATCATCATAGTATCAACATGTTGATTAAATACCTGGCATCATACAAAGCAAATAGAAGAAGGTATCCATCATGCTAACGGTGTTTTGCAAAGTCATCACACTTTTAAGTACATTACATGGTTTACAGGAAAGAAGGTGATTTTGAAGAGTAATCTTCAATTAGAGTTCAAAACATCAAAAGATCTAAGAAAAAACCAAGAAACAAGGAAGCTGGCTTATACAGGCATTTTATTATCAATTAGCTGTATGTACATATGTATCTACATTTCAAAATTAATCAGTATTTTATTAAGGAAAACTATTTATAACAAAGTACATGAGAAAATTCTTTGAGAGGTAGAATTCCCTTACCATTAATCTATAATTCATATACAGTATATTGTATATATATGCACACACATATGCTACTTTGTGTGTGTATATGTTACATGTACACAGTTGCAAAAACATACAGTATTGCATGTAAAATTTATTCAGTGATTTTGATTTTTATAGCTACTCTCAGTATTGCTTCTTAACACTTTCAGTATAACTTTCCATAGCAATTTGTGATCTGGTTCTTCTAAAAAATGATGTAGCACTTCAATTGTAAAGCAAATGCAGGGTGGTCACAGGTCTTCAGGAACAAAGACTGATGATCCAACTAAGTTTTATTTTCACGTTTCTGCAGATATTGGAAAAAGAAACAGGTAATGAATCTGGTTTGTTTTTGTCTTGTACAGGAGGGGCAAATCAAATCCCCACAGCTGCTTGTATTCTTTTCCTTACCATGCACTTGTAAAGTTCTGACAATTTTACACATGATCTTTAGTACCTCCCTGTAACACCATTTCATCCTAAGACTCGTCCCTAATCACATCTGACTGACCTGTAAAGAGCACCTTCACTATGACAAAACCCTTCCATGATACAGCAGGCTACACCTCAGCCATATGCTTAACAACAAATGGAAGGGTTCATGAAGCAGCCAACTGATAGATAAAAATTTATGTCCAACATTTCCTGTGTGTTGCTAAGGAAATTGTACACCTACTGCCAAATGTAGGTTAAAAACGTGCAAGTATGCAGTGCCACCTAATTCATTGTACATTTTTACCAACTTCAGTTTGGTCTGCCTTCATTTTTGCAGCATATATTGCATAGCAAAAGTTAACATTCTACACTGAAAAGAAAACAAATCCTTTAAGACAAATTGAAGAGTGTTAATTGTACAATTGAGTCATCACATAAATTACTTTTTTGTTGCAGTAGAAGATGTAATTACATCACTTCTCAACAAATATTTTCCCTTTATTTTTCTTTCATAGCGTTTCCTTAAGAAACGTTAGCAGCCAGAAGTGGAAAGCAGATTATGTATCAAGTGCTTTTAGTAGACATTGTAATAACAAGTCTCTCACTAGTTAGACTTCCATCAAATTACCAGAAGACCAATTAGTAAAAAAGTAAATTACATTAGGCTCTAAGCAATAATGATGGACCCATAAAACAAGAAAAATCTCTCATTCATAAAAAATTTATATCTTTGATAAACATGTACAAATTCTCTAAAATACACATTTTTGTAGCAAAGTAGACCCTAAATTAAAATATATTCTAGTTTTTACATAATTTTTATATATAGTTTACCAAAATATTCTCTTAATACATATTTTAACACTGTACACAAGTTAATAAATGTCTTAATGAAACTCATTAGAAATATATTCAAGCTGTCTCAACATAAAAAAATTAAATTTGTATATAATATGGTGTAGTAATTTCCATAAATTCAACTTCAGTGCATCTGCAGTAGTCATTAACAATACATTTCTGCCTGTTAAGAATCCTCCTCTTGGTGTTAAGGTTTTAACACATCTTGTATTGAAGGTTCCTCCTTTTAATGAGCAGTTTCTTTTCTTCAGTTCTTCTCCATCACGAAGGACATCGATTTGAAGAACCCAGGAGGTTTCACCAAAGCAGCAAGGCTTTAGTACTGAACATACTCAGACTGAAGGGACTGTGCAGAGAAGAAAAACTGATTAAAATCCACCAGAGAGATTTTATTTATATATAACAACATGTATTTTTCACTTAAAGATTAGAGGAAGGACAGGAGAAAAATAGACAGAGTTGGAGGGGACCTGAATCTCTACATAGGTAAAGATGAAAAAAATAGAACAAATTAAAATCTGAGTACAGTAAAGTCCATCAACTTCCCTGTATCTACACTTACTTTTCCAAATCAGTTTCTTGAGATTCTTAGTCTTACAAGTCCTTTAAAATACCACTGCTACTTTAATTGAATTGTTTCCATTTATCCTGAATGAGAATCCAATTGCTACTGTAAAAGTCAGCTTAGTTTAGATGTAGATTCAGATAATGATATAGGAAACACATGATGTAGTTCATTGAGGAAAAAAAGGCACATCAGTAATTACAGATGGATAAATTTATATATGATTATCAAAACCAGATGAAAATGAAGCACTGCAAATGGTTCATCTGGATTAGTAACAAGTCAGTATAATTAAGAGAAAAATCATAACCTGCTCTATTGTATTTACATTTCTGTTTCTACTGAGGTCTAAACTTTTATTACAAACTGATTAATCTGCTTAGACAGTATCCCATCATTTTAGCTTTTATACAGACGTGTTTAAGAAGTCATTCTGATGAATATAAGTCTTGTACAGTGATGAGCTGTCCCAGATCAATAGGGTTATAAATAAATAGCAAATAAAACCCCCAAACATATTCTAAAAGTGCATCAATTCTCCAGAATTAGAGAGAACTACTGGAGACCAACATGACTCCTAAGACAGACTGGACCCTCACAGTCTTCTCTTCCATTTTCCCACTATTCCTAACTAGTCATTATATAAAATTCTCTTTGGCACCCACAGTGAAACCCGTTAGGAGAAGTGCATAATACATTTATATATACACCTTTATAGGTCTAAATTATGTCACACAACTACTTTCCCCCTATATTTTAAGTCTCAGTGTATACTTTCAAAGTTGTCTTTTAAATGCATTTTCACATGTTGAAGATTTGAGACCATCTGGATATTCTTCCCTATGTAGAAAAAGTGCTGTCAGCACAGAGATTTGACTACTACTGACTAAAAAAGGTCTGGTTTTAGTAAGAGGAAGGCAGAAGAAATAGCCCTTTATTAATGAGCACTTCAAACTTCTCCTCTCTTAATGATTCTCAAAGGCTTCTCATTTTCAGAAGTGTATTTTAACAACTGGAAAGATGGTTACACTTAATTACTGCAGTATTTGAAATGGATCCATCAAAACTGACTCCTGGGTAAAGCTAATTAATAAACATTTTTAAAAGCCATGAAATGTAGTTATATACTCTCATATGTTAGATTACTTTAAGCTTGGACAGATGGAAGATGACCAGAAAGCACTGTACACTCTTAAAACCAGCAAGTGTTAGTTATGAAGAACTGAGAACAACAGCCCTTCACTCAGCAGACAGCAGTAACCAGGAATTCTACATCATGATTTCAATGAAAAAAAACCAAACTATAAAGACTCTGAAGTTTAAACTGTAATTCTTAAAATTGTTAGTAATCCAAGTTACAAAAATATGGAAAAAAATCAGGAAAAAATATAAACCCCCCCAAATATCCAGCAGCATGTATTGTTTGGAAACAGGACAGCATGTTTTGATAACTTTCATTACAGACGGGTAGGCAGAGTTTATTTACTTTCAAATGGAGAAATATGTTATCCAGTGTGTTCCCACCCCCATCATTACTCTACTTCAAATCCCTGTGATTTCTTCCTAATGTCTCAAAGTCTTTTCTTAATAAAGGGAAATAATTAAATCTAAACAGCATTTTTCAGATTAATCTATATGACTTCACGTAAATTTCTATCACTAGAAACACAGTGATAGTTGCAGCAACTGAGATATTGTAAAATATACAGAATCACATTTGAGTTTGAAAAATTTAAATATAGCAGGAGAGGCTTCTTGTTTTGATTTTTTTTGTATTTTCAGAGAAGTAATTTGTGCTCTTAAATCTTTTCACATGTCTGAAGAGATTGACTGTAAAGTTTCAAAGCCTGTAATTGTGTTTTTTTTCTTCTTTCTTTTAAATCTTTTGAGGAGTTTTCTATTTTAAAATTTACATTTGTCATGACTCAAGAGTATGGCCTATGCTTCTGAAAGCTTTATTAAAAACAAAAAAACCCAATCCATTTTTACAAGTAATTTGCTGGATTTAACAAAATCTTGTTTAATATAGAGTTGAAAATAGAAGAAAAAAAAAGCCAAAGAAAATTGACTGCTGAATTGCAAAGATGAATAGTATAAAGTCAGTTAATGAAGAAGAAATCTCAATGTGCACTCCTACAGTGGTCTCACGCCGTGTCAAACTTGCCATTTTATACCCAAGTAACAGACATTTAAACAAAGAATTAGGTTAGAGTTTCACTACAGTTAAGGATATCTAATTAAGTTTATGCTAAAACAACTGCTTAGATCACTTTCATGTTTCTTCTTCAAGAGGAGGCACAGAAAGCCTCCTGGAAGAGAAAATAAGCAGCAAACCCACTGAGGCACTAGAGCTGCATGTGCAGACATGCGACTGCAGGACCAGGTCAGCCTGAACTGGAATTCTGCTTCAAGACACAATAACCCTACAGCATTTAGGCCTATTTGTTAGGATTTGAACATGCCTTTTCCCCAGATAACTGCAAAAATGTAACTTCAGTTTCTTGAATTGTCCATCAACTCTCCCAAAACGTTGTTGCAATAGGAGTGTTGCTGCAGGCAAGAACTACAGTGAATACACAAGAGCCACTAAACTAATTCAGGATGCATTAGAGAAAATGCACACACAGATTAAGTGATCCTGTGGGTCTGCTAAATTTACCCATCAGCAAGGTGCACTAGTGTTCGTCTGGTTTTTGCAAAGCCTGTCCTATCTTCATTAATGGTTTCTTACTAAGAAAAACCATGATACAGGTAAAGATGTATATGAATTTTAAAACACTGCCAACACTTCAGTCTTTTGGCAAGGTTTCCATCTTGCCAGTTTCCATGACAGCTCTAGAAGCAAAAGGTGAGTCATCTTAAGACTACCCAGTTACATATTCTCCAATAAAAATACATTTTAAAGAGCAGTATTTGGATTTAGAACTATTGTAAGAATGAAGCAAAAATCTTATAGCAGTACCTTAAGTGTGACTGTAGTTGAAGAGAGTAATTCTGCAAATTGTTATTGTAAGAGATTCTGTTTAATCAAAACACACACTTTGTAAAAAAAAGTATTTATTCTATTTGACTGGAACAGCAAGTTTTCTTTTCTTTGAAAATCAACCTTTTCTTCTAGCTCATCAGCATAAACACGATGAAGTGGATTATAAGCTTGCACTGATGAAGGACCAAAACCACCAGAGAAAAATACATGTCTGACAACAACAGTCATAGTCACGGTTATTTTTTATTCTTCCTTTTTGTTAAGTGGAATGTGGAACAGCAGTATTAATGCTGTTGCATTGCAAAACATTGGGAAAAAAAAAATCAGTGAATAACCTTCTCTTCCATACTGCAGAAAAAACTCACTAATGAGTTTAATGAACATAAACTAGAACTGAGAAATTGCTGTCCCAGCCATCTCAAAATGCTCCTGACCCACTCAGGTTAGCAAGGATAGACAAGAGTGCTAAGGTGATTTTCTGAAATAAAAGTACTGCATGATTACTGGTTACTCTGATTATCTATCTCAAGGAAAGGAGATTTTGGCAATTAAGAGAAAGGAAATTAATCAGTATCATTCAAGAGTCCTTTGACGAGTTAAGTGAATAAACAAAGCACTAGGACATGTAATAGACTTCTGTCAGGTACATCACCTGATGTGCTCCAATTAGAAAGAACACAAACACTGCAACAAGCCTAGGCTGGGCTGTCACGATTTTCAAGTAATTTCAGCATCTAAAGCAGTGAAGTGGAAATGATTAAACAGATTTCTGTTTTCAAAAGAATTCTGCCAGAACTGGTAGCTTAATACTACTCTGTATTTTGCTGATGAGCTTCAGACCACTGGTAAGTGCCACCAAAAGCAAAACAGCTGCATGTCAGAGGCTGAAGTGGTAAGGAAAAACCAATCTTCCTTGGTGGGTTAATTGATCCCAGAAGAAGAGGGGAGGAAAAGGAGAAAAAAAAAAAAAAACAACCAAATAAAAAGAAAAGAGATTATGCTTTTCCACTGAGTTCCACATGAAAAAAAAGAAAAAGAAAATCTCAAACCAAAATCCCTCAAGGAATGCAAGACATGGGACTTAAATACAAGAAATGGAAATCACTATCCATCAATGGGAAGAACTCTTTTTTTTTTTTTCCCCTCAGCTCCCAGTGCATTATAGCCAAAGAAAATAAAAGAAGCTATGTATTTATAAGCAGGATAGCACTGAGTAGCAGCTTTCTGGATCAGTAAGACTTTAAAAACTAAAGAACTTGAACACTTTCCAAAAGGAATTTTGAGCTAACTTAGCTTATCAAAAGAAAATCAAAATGAGTAGTATGAGATCTCCACAACAAGAAAATAAGATAACAAAAGGCTATAACACTGACATAATAAAGAGATACAGAAAGTTTCAGGTTAAAAGTGGAATAGTTTTAAGCATGACTGTTCAATCAGTGGGACTGATCTTTCAGAAGTATTACATTGTCCTCAAAATAAACCATCTGTATTTGCCAGTGAGCTGCTTACTACCAGACAGAAAGCATTCAGAGATTAAATGACTGAAAAACCTATTCTTGTCTTAAACCTCAGGATATTCCAGCAACTGCACGCAGTCAATTGTGCATAAAATGGGAAACAATTGAGTGCACACCTCTGTGACTGGGAGAGATGCACACGGCTACAGGGTACTTTTAGAAGCAAACACATTAATCAGAACATATCTGAAAAACATTCCAAACAGGAACACTTTTTAGCCATTATTATACTGAAAGACTATTACTTCACAGGTAAATCAGAAACTTGCACTTTGCTAGCAGACTTTGCATGGCATCATTCTTGCGAAGAAAATGCTGCTTCTCACATCACAGCATATAATATATAAAATAGAGTCTTTTTATCTCACCTCACTCTTCAGAGAAGACAGGAGATAAAATCTAGTTTAAATATCTTGCTGCATTTGAGTGTGTATAACCTCTGCTCCTAAGGAGCAAGCAATATCAAGCCAAGAATTATTCAAAGGTTGTATCCTTTATACCCCCTATATCCTTCCATGCATTACTAAGTCATTAAGATAGGTAGGAAGAAGATTAAAGAAATTCATAAAACAGAAGAATTGTGCATTTTAGAAAGGTTTTTGTTCCTTAGAAATGTTCTAAAACTTTAAACTATGCCTAAGATCTTTCATTTAAATCAATGTTCTAAGTCGCTTAATAGTTCTACTGCAAAGAGATTACAATTAATTTCTGTCTTCACTGCAATGCACAGAGCTGTAAGTACCTCTCTGTATCAACATGGCTATTTCAGCTGATCATTAATTGCTCTCTTCTTCCTTAAACCACACAGTAACCAGCATTCCTTGCTTTTCTCCCTTTTCCTAAGTCATCCTCGTCTAAGAAAGAAAGGCATGCTACAATTCTGGAAGATACATTGTAATCCACCCCCTCTCCCCACAGAGGTTTGGGGAATTTTTGTGTCAATGCCAACTATGTTGCGCCTCGAGGCTGTATGCGAAATAGGAGAAACACAGCACTATTCTAGAACGTTGTAAATATCTAGACACAAAAACCCCCAAAGTGTCACCAATGCTTAATTTCCTACCCTATATGGAACAAGCCCACTAGCTTGGCTTGCACTGTCAAAAATAATTTGTAGCATTAAGTTACAGCAACTACCTCTCCAAAGGAGGTGACAGTTCTTAGCTTTTAAGATGTTATATTTACATTCAACCTTTTAAGCTGCTGGAGGAAAACAGGCTTACTGTTTCTATAATGCTTTACATTATCATTTGGTACCCTTGTACATTCTGACCTATTGTGAATGATGACAGCTTATTTTCATGACTAACTCATATTACAGTTACAAGGAGTTTCTTCCCCTTAGGGTGCTGCATGTAAGTTTACATGCATATACTTTATGCATAATATATAGCTGTAAGTAAAATGTGGGGAAAAAACCCTCTAAAAATGCTGCTGGCAGCATATAATTTACAAAAGAAACTACTGAAAAGAATGGGAATGGGCCGACTCTGCAAAGAATTATTGTTCAATACATTCAATGAGACAGCACTGAAAGTGAGACATTTAAAAAAAAATCAGCCAATTTACCACTTATTATTCAGATGAGTGATTGCTTTCACCCACTGTTGGTATACTGTTTAGTTCCAGTATACTCAACAGGAGCAAAGAACTGAATTCCTGAGGACTGAATTTCTGCAACCATGTTGGATTAAAGATTGGGAACATCTAAAAAGGATAACTTTCCAGAGCAACCAGAACGCATGAACAAATCAAAGACTCATCAATGTATCCCAAACAAACATTCCTGGCTTGCTATACAGCTTTTCAGCTCTCTCCTCATCTCTATGCCTGAAGAAATCCAACAGAACTAGTTAAACAAGAACAGTCCTCTTGTTCTAGAACTTGTCTCATCATAGAAAAACTGTTATGGTTTCTGTATCTCACTTGAAAAATCTCAATTATATATAGTTTATTACAATATCATGTAGCAGGGAAAAACAGAGTCAAATTAAAGAGATGAAGATGTGGCAACATTCAAGAACCCCCTTGCAAACAAGTTACTGCTGCTGTTTAAAGCAAAGTTTAAATTCAATTTTCAGCTCAATGAAAAACAGTGATTCTAAGATAATGGAATATCAGTATTTATTTCCAGATAAACTGTAGTGGATAAGAAGCCTTTTTTTTGAACAAGGAGTCTGAAAGTAACAAGTATTCTGAAGAGACACTTTAGGTCAAGCAGATCAGTAGGAAGAACCCACTGAGTTAGAGAATACAGACTCACGTTCCCTCAACTAACTTCAATGTTCTGTTTACACAGACTATGTTTCAGTCACACATGCAATTTAATTTCACAACGGGATTTTATTTCCTACTATCATCTGTCCTCAGAAATAGCAATTAATGCTCCCAAACTACAGAGATGTGGCTTCTGAACTGTGAGTGGTGCCACATCCAAGCTGTTAACAAAAAGGTATGGGCTCCCCTTCTGCAGGAAGAAGAGAACACAGCCCATGAATGACCTTTCCCAGGACATCCTAGTTAGATGCAATCTATGTTATTCACTGTTTTAAGACAGACTGACCACACTCAAAACCACTAGCAGGTGTAACACCGGAACTTTCTTCATACAGAAACAATTTATCAGTGGTAAGGAAACAGAAGCGTGATGTGCCAATATTCTGAAGTTAATTTTACACAAAGCCAATTTTACTTCCACCCAGAAAAAAAAAAAAAAAAAAATCCTAAGTGTCAGAACTAGTTAAGATTAAGGCTCCCTTAATCATAGGCAAAATCTATTAAAAACAGTGTACTGTTTTTTGTAATTAGCAGGCTATCAAATCCTTGGAAATCAGGTATTTTAAATTGGTTTTAGATTTATAATAGTGGATATGATTATTTTTTCCCTAGAATACATGAAGCTATTTCTGATTTCATAAATGAAGTTTCTCCAGCCTCTCTTCTCTGCATTTTGGACAGAAACACTTTCAAGTTCCATTAGTTTATCTGTACATCCTCTACACAGACTCTTTTACACAGAAAAGAGCACAAAATAAGCCCAAGGCAGCAAAATTGTTGAGGAATGAAAGCTGCAATGTGAGACCATTCGAAATATCTTGCTTATAATACTTTCCACATTCGTGCTAGAAAAGGAGTATGTTTCAAGTCAAGAGCACTAATTGTTCAAAAAAGGCCTATCTTTAAGGATGTTCTACCTTCTGTTTACTCTGATACATTAAAAGACTTCTTAAAATCTGTTACTGGACTAAGATGAAGACATAATTAACTTATAGACTGTGTCATGGATAATTTGAAATAAAATCTAAAGGGTAAGAAGGTCCATAAAAAAAGTTATCAGAAAAGATGCAAAGTTCAGGCACAATTTATTTTCATGGGGCTTCCATGTAACAGATGCTTAGAAGAGATGGAAAAAAAAAGCAGCTGAAATGATAAGTAACAAATGATAAGTAACAGACAAAGGTGCTGTTCAGAAACATTAGAGGAAGTTGGAGAATTATGCAGAGTTAAGATTTTTTTTGCAACTGTTTTGCTCACAGAAGGAAGGAAGGAAGAAAAGCATCAGTGAGCTGCCTGGAAGTGCTGTTGTGGCTGTGACTTACAGGAATGGACTCTGGTATGGTGCTGGAGGAGTTGTAAGGCCCATAAAGGAAGGCTGGTGCGTACTCATCTGTCACGGCGCTGTGCAAACTGCTCTGGCTGCTCAGCTTGTTGCCACTACTGCTGTTTCTGTTGTATAAGTTGTTGTTCAGTTCATGGTTTTTTCTGTGTGGCAGCTGCAAGCTGCCATTCAGGTGACTGGAGATATGGCTTACAGAAAAACCTGTCCTAGAGGAGGACAATGATGTCACTTTGCTCTCATCATCATCTGAAGCAGCGTACAGGTTCCCTAGAGAACTGGCTAGTCTGGAGTTTATGGAAACACTGAATGGAAAACACATGCAGGGAAAAAAAATATTCACAAGGTATGTAGAGATATATATATAACAATGTATAAAACAGACAATTAGAAGACATTAGGTGAGTAACACAGACCATTCTGAAATAATCTGTGCTTGCACACAGGTTCATTTTCTAGCCCCTAAGTAACGAAAAGCAGAACTCTTTGTAAGGACTTTGCAAGTTTTGCTTATTCGAGCACTACACCATGGCCAGCTTTCACCTGTGTCAAACCATACTGGCATGCAGGAGATGGTCTTAAAAGGTTTAAGCACTGTTTGATTTACACTGAAGTACTTTGTGTACATGGAACAGTTTAAGAACACCTCCTCTGTTTCTAGCAATCAGTTTTGTGATACAAACCTTCAAGTAACCAAGAAGTAGTATGACAAAATTTGAGACTGGATATAGGATACCCTGAAATACCTCAAGCTGGTTACTCTGTTCAGGCAACTATTTGTGCATATAGTTATTAAAAATGCATCAATCATTCTGAGTGTCACTTTATATATATATATAATTACCTAGGACAATAATAATAATAGACCTAAATAGTAATAAATCAAGGGTTCATAAAAATTAATTACCACTCAGTATTCTGAGAGTAATAGTATATAGAGTTGTGGGAATATCTGCAAAACATCTATAAACTGAGATAAGTGAAAGAAACCTTAACAACCCACAGTACTCCTTCTGATGAGACAATCTCAATAAAACTCTCAGACCAGTAGGACAGACTTTGGGTTTCGCTTGCTTTTTAAACCTGTAGGCAACTGAAGTTTGGGCAGTGGAACAGCAAATCACTGTAAGTAAATTTAAGCCTTCTTAAAGCCAGAACAGCAAGCACTTCATAGGCTGCAGAGGTACTGACAACCACTGTAGTATACTGTAAACATTTGCACCAAAATAGAAGAAGCAAAAAACCTTTTAAGGTTAGAGCCTGAGGACATGGAAAGTCTGCTTATTCTTTCTGCAGATGGAGAAGTAACTGCAACCACTCTGGAGGCCTTCAGAGGAGATATGGATCCTTCTGTGCTACCTGAAGAATTCAGTCTAAAAAGAGTGCAGAGTTCCAGTGAGAAGCAAGATTTTATAATTAAAATATACATCTCCAACACATGTAAGTTTTCTAGTACACAGACTGGTATTTTAAAAAGTGTGAATTCCCAAGTCTGAGAACTCAATAGCAAAAACTTAAGTTTACCTGCTTAAACGTATTTTTAAAAAAAACTTTCCAGATATCAACTCCAAGTATTTCCCCTGGAGCAACTTATTAAAAAGTTACAGGCTACTTTTCACCTTGATAATTTATGAAGGCCAAGTGTCCAGATTTTTTAGATTTATTTTAAGTTTTATAATAAATTTTAGAACTCTAAATGTAAATTTGATTAAGAGCACTTTATGAGCTTACAGAGCAAGTACGAGTAGGAAAACCCCAAATTGTAGCTTTCATGAGGTCAGCATCATTTCCAAATGAAAACTTTCACAGAGTTACACAGAACATGCAGCTCTTTCTTGGCTGGGATTCTTAATAACAAAATTCTTCATGTGTTGATAATGAGCTTTATGTATGTTACACTGGACTACTCAAATTGTTACTATCATGGCCATTATGTTACTATTATCACATTAATTAATTTAAAAAATAATTTTCTCTAACCCTAGATCAGGAAATACAACAATCAGACCTTAAAGGATGAAAAAACTTGGGTACAGATCTCCAACTACAAGCACAGAAGAAAAATTACATTGAGCAGCTTTAATTACACATCAAGAAAGAGTAAAACATTCATTTCCAATGCTAGCCCTCTGGAGAAATCCAACTCAAAAATTCAGGTCACAAAACTGAAAAAAAAGTGCTCTTTTCAGTATTAATGCTTGATAATGATAGAAATTTTGTCTTACATATTTGTATTTTAGATTCAATGGGGTAAGGCATGCAATTTGCACGTGTTTAAACAGGTTTGTTACCTGCCTAAGTCTGAAACAGTGATCACATCAATTGATTAGCAATGATCTAAACCACTGAAAATTAAGACCCTAATCAAGTGATATACATTTAGAACTAGAATTTTAAAGTCAGTACCTGAAAGGTTGTGAAATTGACCTTGTGTGCAGTTTCTTGTCTTGCAGCCTAAAGAAACAAAAGCAGCAATCTTTATCCAAGGATAAACAAGCCTTCCCCTCTGCCAAATCATATCTGTGTGTCTCAGGTTGGCTTAAAATATAAAAAACAAGAGAATTATTGACAATCAGTGTTTTAATTTACAGATTAAGAACAGAGAGTCACTTCAGGTTTAATTTCAAAGTTCGCATTTTTACTGGTTCTGAAAAATTCTAGATTTCTTAAGGAGTACAGAAAAGTAATTACAGAAAGACAACTAATTTTGATTAAAAATATTTTGTTCAAGTTGTAAGATATAAAATACTAGATATAAATTTGAAAATTTTTAAGTACTTTTTACATTATCTTTTACTGCTATACAGTAAGAAGGCATCCCTAAACAGGGAGACAGAGGGCAAAAAAGAGAAGAAAAAGATTAACAAATCAAATCTAATCAATACACACCTGGAGACATTTCCACCACAGAAGGGGGAACAGGTAGCACCACTGCCTTAAACAAGATTGTGTACTTTCCACACAAATCTGATAGCATGGACTGGATTTAAAACTGCCAATTACCTCAGACTGGTATAATTACCTCAGAGCTCCAGCTGGAACGGAATAAGGCTGTCTCCGACTTTTTAAGGCATTCAGCTTATCTCCCTGCGTCATCCCATTCTGACCATCCACAGTTTTGTCTTCAGAATCATTCTGGGAAACAAAAGCAAGCAAGTGAATCTATCAAATCCTAGGAGCAGCATAGTTTCAAAGCACTGTGTATCTCCTTCACAAAGATCAGAATCCAGAAGGTTGATCTACTGTTCTCTGCAGACATAGCACTACCCTTGCAGAGCTCTGCTACATTAAATGTGCCTCTGTATAAACACACTCACATAGGGCTTTTGCAGAATCTGACCTCACAGTCAGCTCACTATGCTCAAGCCTAATGCCATCATTTATTTACTTCAAGGAAGTCTGTTGGACATTTATACACACCTGCATTTTTAGTTAAAAATTTGGAATAAGCAGATTTTTTTGTTTCTCAGAGGAAAGCTGAATTTTTGTTCTCCTTCATTCTCAAGAAAACAACTGAAAATCCCAAGAGAATTACTTGAGATAATGCAAACCTTTTGAAGCTTGAAAAATTACCTGTAAGAGTTTTAAATATCATTTGATCTTCTTTATTTTTAAGCGGAGATTTGTTCTAATTATGACCTATAAAAAAGTTAATCTGAGAAAAATCAATCTAATACTAATACAAGCCTAAAAAAGCCAAGAACTTAGAAGTTATCTATAGCTAGTTATTAAAAGCTCAGCTTTAGTCTGTTTGAAATTTTTCCTAAGAACACTTACCTCCTTGCATTGATCCAAGTCTTGTGCTTTATTCAGACTGTCACTGATGGAAATGTCATTCAAGCCACAAAGAACTCTGTTAATGTTTCCATCAACTCCTCGCTGTTTCTGCTTCGATCGGCTGAGATCTCCCTCCAGCCATAACATTGCCTGCTTCCTTCAGGATACAAAAACAAAGCCATTCAGATCAACAAATCTGCATACATATCAAAAACCATGTGAAAACATGCCACGCTTATAGACTGCCAATATTTGAATCTTCTGTATGTCTTTATCTCAAAAAAAAATTATATGTCTATCACGAAAAATTTTAAACCCTCAATATTTAAAAACAACAACAAAAGACCCTCCAGAATCACCAAGTAAGTCTGTAGTCATCACAGCACTAAAACTTCATTTTAGCAAATCTTTCTGGGGAAAGAGATTAACTAAACAGGAATTTGTAATCATATTTTAAAGGCTCTTAAAACAAAACTTAAAAAGTAATATAAAGCAGTGCTTTTATATATATCATGTGTAGCATAATTGATGATACAGAACTTGCTCCTAATGTCCCTGCACAATGCATAGAACTCCAGAGAAGCTGACTGCTTCTGAGTAACTCAGATTTCAATCCCCTATTAACTAATCTTAAATACATTCAACAGGCAATAACTTACAAATAGACAAATTAGATCCTATAAATAGTGCAAGATGGATAGGGATGGAGAGGAGCAAAGAAGGTGTATATATATATACACATATACATACTCTTCCAAGAAGTGTTGCTGGGGTCCTATAATAGAGCCTGGGCGACATATTCTTATCCAAGCAATGGCTTCAGCATGTGTGAACTTGTAGTGCTTCATTATGTAACACGCAATCAGTGTTCCTGTTCTCCCCAGGCCAGCTGCAGAAACACAAGGATCAACAGCCACACATGAAGGGATGAGCATTCCAGAGTTATCAAATAAAGTGTGGGACGTAAGAAAACTTGCAGTGTTATTCACCATATTAATATTTGAAGAAATAATTTCTGATTCAGTGTCCCATTTATCACAGAATTCAATTTCAATGCTGTAGATATAGGAACAAATTTTTCATAATTAGGAAAAGTTAAAAGAACACCTGCAACAGCGATCACTCATTGAAAAATTGAAAAATTCTACTCCAAACTTTGTTTAAAAAAAGACCAATTTTTTTTTAAAGCCATGATCAAGCTGGATATCAACTTCATATTTATAATACCACTAAAAAACCATAAACAAAGCACCTTTGAGAGGCCAACACAAGTACCTAAAAACCATGGTGCAAATATCTGTCACATCTCAACAGAGAGCAACTCAGTGGGTTTTTCTTTTTGAATCAGTTTTGTTTTGAAACCAGCACATAAAACTATCACTACTATCTGTATAAACAGCAGTGACTGTTGACCAGTATATAATTTGAGATATCCATAGATTAAAGTAATTTAACCCATTGCTCAACAAATCCCAAACTAATCCTGTTTTTAAGGGGACAACAGAGACACAGAAAATTACGAATAGTATTATTCTTGCTTCTGATCAGGCAAGACATTCATCTCCACAATGCCCTTACACAACTCTAAACATAAAGCAAGCTGAACCCTTAAAAGCCTTTGTTAATCTCTCTTGACTAAGCATGTTTTGTGCATTTTCTGGCTGGTTTGCTGAATTAGGCTGGTTTGAAATGTTGGCATCACAATAACTCACATCAACTTGAAATGTGGAATTCATACTCCACAGAAAAATGTAGAACAGTCAAAAAGCACAAAGAAAACCTTTTAGTGTTTTGCATTTCCTAGCCAATTATCATAACGCTGTGAAAGCATAATATAAAAAAGAAACCTGCATCAACTAAATCAAGTTTTCAAGTCATATTAAAAAAACCCACAGAACACTGAACAATGGATTGTCAGTTCCTGCAAGTAACAGTGTAGGATGTAAGGATTTCATATACACAGGAAAATAACAAATATTTGGCATATATTTAGTCAAGCACCATAAAGCATTATTAACTCTCACAATCTGAAAGTGTTCTTAAATGCTGTCTTTCTGGGATAAGCTCTATGGATTATATTTATTTTGAATTTCAGTCTGAGAAATGAATAGGTGCACATACCTTTACAATGTACTGCAATGGCACCATCAGCATTTTCACAGATGTTCAGGAACCTCTGGACTATACTGTCACTTGGTGTGCTGCCATCGATGAAGAACAGATCATAATGCTCAAAACCAGCATCAGTAAAGCGTTTTGCCTCATAGATTTTTTTGTTTAGTCTTATGATTGATGTGACGTTATGCTTCTTGAAATAGGGAAAGTAGGCTTCAGGTGCATGAAGAGGATAACCTATTAAAAAAATAAAGCCACAATCATTTAATGTCCTAGGTTCATGAAGTTCAAAATTCCACTAATCAACATTGCCCTGAAAACTTTGTGAATGATAAACATGCTAATATTAAAAATGCTTTAATACTTTATTCAGAAGAGATATCTTAAGTGATATTAAAAAAATTGTTCCAAAAATGCCCATTAAGATCACTTCTATTATAAAAGGTATTAGGAGGCAAAAAGTTAAAACAGGGTCTGTATGAAACACTGTACTGTCTCCCATGAAGCCCCCATTCCTCTCTGCAAGGGGATTTATATGTAAAGCTGAGAACATACACAAATTCAGCATTTCACAAGAGTTGTTGATCTAGAGTCAAGCTGCAGATCAAAGAATAAAAGCATGCTTGAGGAGGAAACACTGTTTATAAAGAAACTACATTGCTTATCTATATTATGGACAAGGGAAACATTCAAAGGATAAAAAGCAGTACCAAAATTATTCCTGTCCTACTGGGACCTTTTCCTTCTAGCTGGACCAAATCCCCACTTTCCCTCTGTCAGTCAAGCAATCAAGTTTCTCTTTTTTTTTATTCCACTAGAATCACATTCCCTAGGTTCTTCACATTACCCCAAGCACTGTCAGTAGGAAAGGCAAGGTTATTTTGAAAGTCTTTCCTGGTCTGTGTCACAAAACTCTTAACAGTCTTCTGGGTTTATTGCAGCTCACCTTTAATTCTGCACAATTACTGGATCAGGTGTCAGGTTCCAGGAGAACAGTAAGAGACCTGAGTCTCTCAGGCACTTTGTCACAGGATGAAAAGTCACTGACTGTTAGAAGAATTGAAATTCTTCTGGCAAAGAAGAATTCTAAAAC
The DNA here is from genome assembly GCA_013398615.1 of Brachypodius melanocephalos. Classification (NCBI taxonomy): domain Eukaryota; kingdom Metazoa; phylum Chordata; class Aves; order Passeriformes; family Pycnonotidae; genus Brachypodius; species Brachypodius melanocephalos. Next base: position 821,462 of record VZSR01000245.1, on the reverse strand, counting down.
TTCTTGAATTAAATTCTATGAGCATACTTAAAATGCTCACTAGGTGATTATTTCTGAAGATTAAAACTGATCTATAACCCCCTATTATCTTCTCCTCATTTGCTGTGACGGTCTTACATGCTGGAAAAATAATATCATAGCACAGCATTAAAACATACACCATACCATTTTCAAGTTTGCTTTTTGGGTGTGGTCCACTAAATGCCAAAAATTTTCCCGGAATAATCCAGTTGAAGTCACCATTTTCCACTCGCTACAAAAATTTCAGAAAAGAAAAACATTTTAATATCTGTATATACAAGGTAAAAAAATTACTCAAGATTTTATTTTACTCTTTACTATGTAGCAGTAAAATGAAACACTTCAAATGTAATTAGCTAGCTTAACTATACGGGACAAATTAATCATAAGCTGCTTCTTAGATCTACCTTAATAAAATGAAATGTAAACAAAATTTGCTTAAGTTTTCCAATAAAAGCAGAAAGATCCTTTATGTAAGATACTTCTCCTTGAGAGGGTTCAGTGTTTCAGGACACCTATTAATAACACCGACAAACACAAACATTGTTCTACGTTTTAATCAAAGATTATGGAAAAGTGCTTCCTTGTGAAGCACTAGCTAAAAACCCCAATTCACAGAAAACAAATTAAAACCAATTAGCTTTTGAAACAATTACCCTTTCCCTGTAGAAACTGAAATTTACATATTGGCATGAGCTCTGATGAGCCAGTAATCACAGAAGAAAAGCATAAATTAAATAAAGAGACTAGATTTTAATAAACTTTCAAACAATAACATTTTGCATTTCTTGCTCACTTTTAAATGAAAACCTAAAAAGGCTCTTCAAATTCTGTCACTGCTGAAAATGAAAGCTTCTTTGGATATACATAACGTGAACGGTAGTTCTAAACTGCCTTCTTTTCTTTCTTTAATTGAAGACTGCTCATCCCTTGTCTGGCAATGCAGTTATTCTCAGCATGACTCTTAAGGACATGGCACTCAATTCAGCTGCATTATTAAGCTTGTGTTTGTAGCTCTCAGCTCATCAGAACATCCTAATGAGTGAAAGGTTCTGATAATGGACATGACTGTGATCAATTCAGCAACTGTTTGCTCAGCTGAGCCCATTAGGCTTGCTCCCAATGTCCCTGCACAATGGAAACTCCTGGAAGTTACCCAGGTTGCATAAGGACTAGAGAACCAACCTCAGTGCCAAGCCCAGACCCCTGCCCCCCACGGGTATCCCACACCGACATCTCAGCGCTGCAGCACCCCTACTCCCTTCAGGGACAAAGTCCTGTTTAGTAAGCTAAAAATATTTTTGTATTTGCATCATCAGTTTTATTTGTGGATTAAGTTTTTAATAGTTACAGGAGTCATAGTGAATCATGTCATTTTTAGCCATATGAACTACAGGTATCTCTGTATATGTGTGTACATATGTGCTCAACAGTACATACAAACATCATTATTACTAAAAACCCCCATCAGTAATTTACTTCCAGTCCAACAAAAGGGGAATTAGCTGCTTTGATAACATAGTAAGATGAAAGAACTACTCCATTTAAGTCGTATGCAACGTTTTCTACATAACCATACATTTGAAGACCTAACATAGCAAAAACCTGTAACATTTAAAGTTTTTGAAATACAGCACAGGACATAACTAAACACAAAGCTGACCATGATGTGTGAAAAAAAAAGACATACCAAAAAATGGACAAAAAATTAAAGATGATTCCAAATTCTTGCTTCTTAAACTCAGCAAACAGCATACTATAAACATCATTCACATGTATTTTTCACACTCTAAAATAATGTTAAGCCTTAAACAAGATAATGGGATAGCTTTAGTCAATTATTTTAAGACTTTTTGAAGCAGACTAACACCTACTATACATACAGAATTCCAAACTACCATTTGTTTTTAGAACATGTTTTTCTTTTTGTACCATAGAGTAAGCAAAAAGCAGCAATTTCATATTTTACATTTCAGTTCCTTTCATTTAATTTTGGTAATTCTGCAAAGGCTATACCAATTTTTTAACCTAATCATTATGGAACATTGCAGGATACAGAAATCCTTCTACAAATGCTTTCAAGTTTAGTGAAATAGGCAGATTTGTATTACAGATTGCCTCCTGCAGACATCTACTGTATAGATGTGCTGTCAATTAACTTCTTCCATTGTTTATCCCTCTTCTGACTTCACTTTCTTGAACATTTATGAAGCATTTCAGTATGTACCTGAAACACATACAGCTATAGGAAATGCTTTTACAATGGAGATTTTCAAACTTAGCAACATTCTTCTCACTACTTCCAGGCTTTCTGAAAATTGCACCACAGGGGAAGAATACTACCTACAGTAAAGCAACACAAGTTTAAAAAGAGACTTTAAACTCTTAAAACCATTTATATTCAAATATTAAGTACACCTCTATCTCTATATAAATTTTTCTCCTTAATCAGTACAAGTATAGGAATTTACAGGTGTTCCAAAGACAATGTCCAATAAACACAATGACTGTCACTGACTTGAGCAAAACCCCTTTCCCTTCCTTGGAGTGAGACCTGGTAGAGAAAGACCATGCAACTCTTTTGGACCAGATGTACATACACCTTCTGTGCCTGAGAGTTCCTCTGCACACAGCCCAGTCCACAGGTACAGCATGGCAGATTTTAAAGCTTCCCTAAAGCAATGTAGCTTGAGATAATTTTCTACCATCAGCAGATAAAGGTGTGCATGTTACAAAGTCCTAAAACCATCTAGAGCCAAGCAGAGTATCTATACCTAGGTTGTAAGAAGGTTGGCAGAACAGTGAATGATATCTGTTAACCTTCTGGGACTTTGTTAGGGAAATATTTTGGATGAATTTCCTTTATTAAATTCCACATAATGCACCCATACTATAAAATCCCCTCCAAATCTGCTTAATCTATAAAAACGGCTATTTAAAAAATTGGTCATATATTTGGGACTAATAGGAATGGAAGAAGGAGCTACCAAGTGCTGAAAGAAAATCCATTCTTTGAGTCAGCTGAGAGACCTTGGATGGTATCCTGGGAGAAGGTTGGGAAAGCCTGAGAGAGGTCCCAGAAGCCAGAAAAGCTACAAGAAAGCAGCAGATTTATGATATGATGCACTGAAATTGCAGGGCTAGTAATCCTGCATGTTCTTCACAAAGAGAAGATAGGTTTCCATGTACATACCTTACATATGAACACTGGGTTTTACTTGAATTAAAACGTATTTCCAGTATGTTTTAAGCTGGGGGATACTGTATACTCTTATTTTAGGTAGCCCAAACACATTCAATGCATTATTAAATGTACAAACCTCATAGTGTTCATATTCATCCACATCAAATGTCTTAAAGTCAAAAAATCCATGCTGCAAGGCCTAAAAGGCAACAAGGTGTCAGTTTACACTGGAATACAATATATTATCTCATTTTATAAGACTTTTTTGAGCAAAACGAAATCCTTAAATGTTTGTGGTTGTGGGTTATTGAAGCTTTTACATGAAGACAACATTACATTTTGCACAGATCAACAACACAGACAACAAAAACTCCAACAATGTCACTGGAACATGTTAGGCTCATTACTTCCCCTCCAAAAACAAGAGGATGGAACACAAGGTTGTTGCATATCACTTAAATCGTAACATTGACTCTCCACAGCCCACCATGTGGGGGATTTCTTCTGTAAGGCAGATGACAAGTTAAAAAGCAATTCCCTTTTTGTCATACATTCATTTAATGATTCCTATGCCAAATGTATTTTCATGCAGTTGGACATAACAAAACATTGAACACTGAGAGTTTATTGATTCTCTGCACTTAGTATGATACTCTGCTTTTACCACCATAATACCAAGGCAAAATGGCTTACACAGAATGCAGTGCCATGTACAATCCCTATTTTATTATTTCTTTTAATACCCATTTCAGAGGTAGCATGAAGTCCACCAGACTACATTAGACAGTATTTATCATAGGACTGAAAGAAGTTTTGTATTTGATTACTGCACTGTTATTATTTACGTCACTTTTGCACTAAAAATTTGTATATAATAACCATATTGAAAACAATTCTATGAATATGAAATTCATAGCCAGTATTTATTCCAAATTGGTGGAAGACATTTCTGCAGGACCTATTTACATTGAACATATTGAACTCTGAGAAATATAGGTACTGCACAACATTCCAGAATTAAGGTGTGATAAGAACACATCACAGATCTGTGATTCAAAACCAGTAGTCCTCAGACTCAAAACCTCAGTCCTCACGCCATTATCTGCTGCATACAGAGAACCTTTTAAGGACAAATGAAAAATAGTTTTGTTATAGACGGCACAGGCTCAGTGACTGGACCTGTCATGAAACCTATGATACTGAGAGGTTTGTTGAACAGCTGATTTTGAAAAATTTATTTCATTGAAGCATGGCTGGCTGGCTGCACTCCAGAACTTGCAGGCCCCCTGAATTACATGTGTATCACATACACACATACAAACACCAAATTTATCCAGGTAAACCAAGAGTATTTTCAATTAAGCCATATATTTTCTGCCCAAAGTGTTTTAACCTCTGTGAGCTAGACTAAAATTTAATAATAAATTTTAGGAGAACAAAGGAGGAAAAGCTGATTCTCACTGTCCTTTTGATGCATTAGCTGCAGATAAATTACAGTGACTGCACTGACTACTTCAGATCTTCAGGATCTGTAGAATGCCTCACAAATTACAGTCTTGCTGGTAACTGACAGCTCCTTTCCCACCCCCACAGAACTAAAAATATTAAGCTTGATCTTTTTCCAGTTTTTAAAAAATACTTGTTTTGCCATGTTTTAAAGAATTACAAGTGGTCTATAAAGTGTCTGTACAGAACTGTTCCTATAGCTTGCTCTCTTCATCAAGACCAATGGGAAATGAACAAAATTTAAAGGTCCCCAATTAAGAACTGACAGAATTTAAAAAAAAAAAAACAATACTGGAGCTTAATATTTCAGGACTACTTAAAATGACACATCAAACCACTAGAAAGATACATTAGTTTTCACTGGTTTTAAACAATTTTGAAAAGAGCAGTGTCAAACACTGAACCAAGTGTTTTGGGGAAAGCTGGGGCCAAGTACATGCAAAAACTGTTCCAATTAAATCCCAGTGTACCTAGCTATCTGTTTCACTTGACTTCATCAACATGTCATTCCCTCTCACCAATGGCTATAAATGAACTATGATCAGACCTAGAACAGTGTCTTGTTTTAAGAGCTGTCCCCACCCAGGTGTGGTGCATTTGCAGGTTCCAATTCATGAGGTGAAGTTCAAAAAGATGTCAAAGGCCCGGCCAGACAGGTCAAAGTGCAACCTTCCTCTGCCATCAGTACTCAAACACAGCCCTCAGTAACTTAGGCTTCATCACTACTCATTCACCTGAAACCAAGTTTTATAATCTATTTTAACAGTGTTTTTCTTTATGCTTTAAAAATGAATTTAAACCTGTTTAGCTAAGGAAAGAAATGTTCTTACCTTATTTACTCCCTGTAAACAGTCCAAGATTGTAAGATTGTATGTGCAGTTCCCAAATGAAGCATCCCTATAAATTTAATACAAATTAATTTAATATACACAGAATTATTTTAAGAACTAGGGAAAAGGCAGAACACAACAGAATACATTCAAGCTATTCAATCCCTTTTGAGGACTCTGAATTAAAGTTCAAAGACATATTTTTAGAAGCTTGTTCAGGCAAAAGTACTCCCCTAGCCAAGATGCAGCTCAGACTAAATGCAGTTAGATATTGCAAGCTACTTTAGGTGCATATTTTACAACAGGTAACTACATGCTCTTTACAAAATTATTTATGCTATCCTGGAACAGGAAGGTTTGCATCTCTGGATTGTGTAAAAATAGTAGCAAATAAAGCACGGTTTGCCTTAACCATTAGTCAAGTCTTAACTGAGTTACACTAACAGGGGCAGGCAAGTAAGACTACTAGCTTGCAATTAATTTACAGACTTTCATTTTGATGTCTGATTACAGATGTGATTAAAAGTTATCTTGATGTAATTAACTTTCAAATTACTTAACCTCAGTTTACCACATGAAAATTACAACTTGTCTGTAAAAGATGAAATGAGACTCACCACCAAACACACACCACCAAAAAAAGCATTGTGGGAAAATGAAAAAGTACTTTTTGAAATGTGCTTCAGACCACTTTGATTCTAACAAACTCTGCCTGAGCAGATTATTTCCTTATCACTCATTAAGGAAATCTTTTACAGCTTTTCTCTTAGCCATCTTAGAGTCCTAAGAACTGCAATTTATCAGAATAGTAAAATTTTAGGTTCAGAAAGATACATATTTAACCTATAATTTCAATCTTTCATTGAAAACTTTCCTTTTTTGGTAAAACTTGCCGTAAGTAGTATGAAGTTTGTGCTATGCTCCTTCAATCTCAAGTACTTTAGGAGTAGAAAATTCTCTCCTATGCTTTAAGAGCAGAATAAGTTCAGCAGTTTTGAGCAGGCAGTGTTCGCAGAAAATGGTTTTAAGAAAATTAAAAGCTACTATTTTGGTAGTGTCATAATGCAGGCAGGCCAATCTAAAAGTGCTTTCAAATTACTAGATTATTGAAACACACTTAGCCATAATGTTTTGGAATGGGAACTTAAATGTGTATGAATCTTCCATATCCAAATCCAACAGAGAAGTTTTAAAAATGAGAAGCCATAAAGTATTTTCATTACATTGAATAAGCAGAACATATCAAAACTTAATATATTAATTTTACAGACATTTTTACATTTTTGACAGATAATGGATTAACATTAATATTTTGAATATCACATGATAACAGATCATTTTAATACAAAATTATTTAGCAAACAAAATGGTCTTGTGAGCAAAAAAAAATTAATGGCTCCAATGGGAACACATACACAGCAGAAAAGGTTTAAAAGCTGCACCAGTTTTCTGGAGTGGCTGACAGAAATAACACCTAAACAAATGCAAACCACAAAATTAAATATTTAGAGAAATATGAACAGAAGATACAGTTGTAGAAGATAAGTTCTACTTTGTATGTTATTTTGCTGTAACCAGAATATAACTTATCTGTATGTATATAATTATTTCTTTGACTGATAAGGCATCTGATAGTGCTGTACACAAAAACTATGCTGGGGGAAAAAAAAACACATAATCCCTAATCCATTAATAAGAAATACTATGAAAGAGGGAGGGAGGGAGGATGGTGAAGCTGACCTAGATGTACAACTGCAGGTGTACAATATTCTCAGTTCCTACAGCCAGCTGTTACCAGTGACCTGCACACAGCTGCTGGCAGCTAACACTGACTGCCTCCAGCATCCCTGTCTCAAAGGGCTCGGTTCTGCTGATGTGCACCTGACCATTAAAGTAGGTTGCTGATCACGTGTTTCATTACAGTCTTTTATGCCCAAATGAGTAGCCACCTTACTTTTCAAACAGTTGACAGAATTCTATTCACTTTCAAAATTAGAAGAAAATGTGAGTATTTCTAGGAGATACAGATTTAGTATGAATCTGAGCTGGCATCACAGAGCTGCATAACCCACATCTGATTCCACAGTTGTTGTAGCTGACCTCAATACTGTATAATGCTTTCCCTTTCACCAAACCTCTAAACACTGTCAATAACAAAACAGTTTGTTTCCCCAGCACTTGCCAATAAAGAAACAAACCTCAGAAGCTATAAATCCAAATCCATCTCTGAAATTTGTGTCATTATTTAGAGACTGAACATAATAATATTAAAATATATTTGTTTCTTCATCAATACAGAGTAGTTTGAGGTAAAAATCTGGAACCGCTTCTCAGCGGGCAACTGGCATTCATGACAATTTTAAATGGTGTTAGCACTGTTTTTTAAATGGAAGTGAGAAGATACAGTACAAGATCTTCAAGAGACTAGAGCGTCACCAAGTGACAGTGAATCAGCCAAAAATAAGACAAAAGCGTCTCAAAGACAGTAGTGCCTTATCCTGCCAAGTTATCTTTAGCTTTTCTAATATAAAAACAAAACAAAACAAATTTCCATGAATTTTGTAAGAGGAGTGATTTGATTTTTTCCACCCCTGAACTGTATTTGCTGAAGCTGTCTTTAAATGAAATACCAGCTGAAGACCTAAGCCGATTAGGGCTTTTTGAGGTCACTCAGCTACACAAAAGTAGATCAGTTTCCCAGTGATCACTTCATGCAAATCTACCTCAGTACTCCACCAAGAATCTGACAATGCTGCAGCTTCTCCCTATTCAAAGTTGTCTATTTTTTTTTTTTTTCAAATAGGGGACACTTCAGGTATCAAACCAGCAAACTTGTTAAATAGTTCAGTTGTAACACTTAACTGATCCCTGCTCACTGATAAACTCAAACTATTCAGAGATGACCTTTACCACAGAAGTTATGTAATATCCAAGTTCCAGGCTGCAAGAATAAATTCAATACAATAAATACTGAATAGCGATGATTAATGACCCCAAATTATTTCCTGCACAGACCTTAGAACATGAGGAAAGGTGTAAGGCATTTGGTTTATGTTTTTAATTGTACATAAAAATTATTTTAGTCCTTTTCAAGGTTTTGAAAGAGTGCAAACTTCCTCATAGCACCAACATCTTTCTTCACAGTACAGCCTGATACCAAGCACACCCAGTACCTAACACAGAGCGATTGCTTCCACCATAGGTTGCTTGTGCCTCTGTGCTATGCTTTATTTTGCAACAGAGATGTCTTGGAACGTGGTGGGGGGAAGTGCAAAACATCTCAAAGGCCTTGAAAAACCAGGGAGGATGATTAAATTATTGCTTTCCCATTTCCAGCTAAGCTGGATGGTCCCACTGCAGGCCCTCATCTACTTACCCTTCTCTCAGCACCAGTAATTCTTAAGCTCCCTTATATACCAACCTTTGCCCATGAATTCAACACCCAAATAGCTCCTCCCTATCAGACTTCCCATTTCTCATCTAACTTCTTATCTTATCACAATCCTCCCATTTATTTCCTCACTCCTCTTTGTCTACCCTCCAGTACAGCCACATTACACACCCATCCTCTCCAGCAGGACAAACTGCACTGCAGGTAACAGAATCTGCTCAGGCTCTAATCCAGAGCCAAGACCTGACAAAGTCAAAAGCAGATCCAAAACATAGGTAAGTGCTTTCCAGCCCCACACTATGCAAGAAAGAATGCTCAAGAAATCAGGATGTTTAATTCTAGCAAAAGCTCCCAACATTAAATTCCTTCTAGAGACAGCAAGGCTTAAGAAGAATGTCTCCCTCTAATGTTGCCAAAGCTTTGTGTTAAAAAACCCAAATGAAGTAACAAAAGTCCAAACATACACCAGATCCCATCCACACCAGACAAAGCCACCACAACACCCCCATAACTGTCAAAAGCTTTAGTTTTAGACAATCATTTCTCTCACAACAAGCTGGGGCTTGAAACACATGGAAAAAGACTGCAAAGTAGAAATGTTTCAGAATATCCTACTTTATAAATTTATTGCTGTTTTCTCCTGAAGTTGACAAATGGAATTAAGCAATCATTCCAACCCAAACAGCAACACCCGACTAGTCCCTTTGCTGGACTTTGCCTTCTTCAATGTTTTTGGTTAGTATATACTTCCCAGGGAAACACAAAAAGCTCTTTTGCATATAATATAAAATTATCTCCAGAAAATCTTGCTGTTTCTTCCATTTTTTTATCCTTCCTTCACTGATTCTAGAGTAGCCAACTATTCTATTTCGGAACGAAATTTAATGAACTCAGGATTATCAATGAATAATCAATTAACATGTAATAGGAAATCATTTTGTGTCAATAAATTTGCTACTGTGGTCCCAATCAGCCTCACAAGAAATCAGAGAGATAATTCCTTTCATTACTCCTTACCAGTCAAGCAGAAACAGCATTTTCTTGTCATTGTTACTACAATCAATATCAGTATTCTAAGGAATTATAGCCTTTGATTGGAGCAAACAGGGCCCTGTGAGACTGTTCTGCAAACACACTACTCCTCCCAAGATTTCTGTCTTACAATTTTGGGATCTGACAAGTAAGTTTCCTTCACTTTGTCCAAACCTCCTTTCTACACACCTTAACTTCCACCTTGGCAGGGGTGAGAAAAACCTAAAGACATACCAATTTACCACAATTCCAAACAGTAAATTTACTGAATTGGTCAACAAGATACAGCTATTCAGCTATGGGGCCTGATGAGATGTATCCCAGGGTCCTGAGGGAACTGGCTGGTGTTCTTGTGAAGCCACTCTCCATCATATTTGATAAGTCATGGCAGACAGGCCCAGTCCCCTGTGACTGGAAAAAGGGAAACATCACTCCTGTTTTTAAAAAGGGTAGAAAGGGAGAGCAAAACAATTGCAGGCTGGTGAGCACCACCTCTGTGTCTGGGAAGAAGATTATGGAGCAGATCCTCATGGAAGCAATGCTAAGGCACATGCAAGGCATTGTTTAATGTAGACTTTGACCTTTTTATCTTACACAGAATTTAGAGATGTTAAAAAACACTGGCATATTTAAAATTACTGATTTTTTTAATGGCTTGTACCAAGTATCTTTTATAATTAGCTGAAAAAAATATAGATACCAGTAGCTCAGTAAACTTCTTGGGCTCTAGAGAGCTATCAATGACCAGGTCAGTGTATAAATTCTCTGTCAATAAAAGCTATCACTGATTTAATACCCTTTTTTTTTAATGTAGCTGACTGGTTTAAGATTTCACAGTCAAACTGATTTTGACATTAAAAAATCTACCACCCCAACAGTTTATACTGCATCTGACTTCTGTGCAAAGTATGAGAAGAGACAATCTGATCTTCCTTTGCTGAGTGGCTGAAGAATCAGAGGAATTTGATATAGACAAGGTAGGTCTACATTTGCAAATTCATTGGCTGACAGTGAACACTAGTTGCAAAATGCTGATTCTCCTAAAAGAGGATAGTGACTTTCTTGCAGTTGCCTTTTATTGCCAGTGATTGAATATCATGAGGTATTTTCATTCCTAAAGCATAAGGGCATTTCATAGTCCACACCATGAGAAATACTTGGAAGTCTCTCTATTAGATAGGCATGATAGCTAGAATTCCTTAGATTCAAGCATCAATGTGACCTTAGCACAGAGAATAAAGACAGAAACTATCTATGATTCACTGAAAACATTCCATAATCTTAATATTAGTACATGTTCTGTAAAAAAGAGAAAATATAACAGCAGAAAACTCCCTTCAATCCTGTAAGTCTCACTAGCTAGGGACTAGGTAATTTCAAATATTTTAATGATTTCCAAATAGTAAAACATAATGCATTATGAAGAAAAGGTTTAAGTGCTAAATCAAAAACATGCTAAGAACTGTTTTCAAAACCTGACAGTTTGGTAGACTGAGTCTTACTTAAGACTTGTATCAATCTAAATGATTTATTATTCCCACAAACTGCCAGTAATTACACAAGATGTAAAAAATATTTTTTCTGGAGATCAGTCATTTTGATACGATACCTCTATCAGACATGAAACTCCTTTTCAGAAGGCAATCTCAATCTCAAAACCCCAAATTTTTAGCAAATTTCAAAACAGAGAAAGTAGCTTCATTTCTTGTATTGACATACCTAAATGGAAGATATGGTGGATTAGATCCACATAAAAGTGTCCTGTAAGCTTCTTCTGGTGTTTTCTTCAAGTATATAACCTAGAAAATACAGGGGAAGAGGGAAAACAATGAACCTGAAAGATCTTTAACCAGATAGTAACTTCCTCCAGCACACTAAACTCCTAAGAATGCATGTTATACTCCTTCGTGACATAGATCAGAAAAAGGCATGCCTAAACAAAGAAAAGATTCAGATGTCAACAGAAACGTTCTGTTTGGTGTCGATCCCTGACTTTAAAAACAGAAAACTGGAAAAAAAGTCACATACTGCTGCAGCTGAGAGACTTTAATGTTGCATAAATTACTGTAAAATAGCTTACATTTAAAGCCTAAATTCTTGCTTACAGTCAAAAGATCCTTAGATGGTAGTTCAGAGAACTTCAGGAAAAAGATGAGTTTCCATCTTATCACGGATTTGTGAATCTGAAGTAGGGGCAAATTTGTACCACATGTTTTCCCAGTACTGCCGGTTTTATTTGACAGAAGTTGTGGCCCTTCAAAGCTGTGTCTGCTCAAAGCCACGCATACGTGACACTTTGAACTGAACACTGGTCATTGTCTGTCCACACAGCTCATAAAGGCTCGTAATAAAGACATCAGGAGAAAACAGAAAAAAAGAACACAAAACGAAAGAGGAGAGGGAAAGAAACACAGAACAAGCTTCTGAAAAAATCAGAAGTATCTCGGATGTCAAGAGCAATGCAATAACTGAAGGAGGAAGGATAATGAAATGAAGAGGAAAACATTACAGTATGTCTTCAGCACTAAAAGGTAGTGAATACCATTAAGAAAAATCAAGGAGACATTTTCTGACTCATCTGTATCAATGAAAAGTCTGCAACCAAAATTTAGCTCCATTTTTAATCTAATATGATGAATCTTCAGGGTGCTTTCATTCTGCACCATACACAAATTAAAAAACTCCCTAACAACACAAAAAGCCCATTGTGAATAGTTTGGATAAACTGAATTGGCATCTAAAAAGCAATGTAAAAGCTTGAAAAACTACTTTATAGATAGTAACTATTCTCTTATAGGAGTTTTTTTACAAGGGACAAGGTTTTCTTCCCCTTCCCCACTGTCAATGCTGTAACTAACTGTGTGGCACTGCTACTTGTAAACCCCAGATTCAATAAATACTGAACACTTAATTTTTCTTTTCTCTGACATTTTCATTTTTATGCTCCCAACCTTCTGAATGATGATATGGTTGAGAGTCCCCACAGTTAGGCCATTACAGAGGCACATGACATGTAGCACATACCCGCTGTCAAGAAAACTCATATATTTCCTAGAAAGCTTAGAGAACAATAAGGGAAGCAGTATTTTCCAAGTCCACCTTAACACTTATCCACAGTATTTCAAATGTAATTTGGATCCATGGTTTTCCCACCTGCACCTGCCATTTACAAATTATAAGTATACAGAACAGACCCCCTCTAGAGCTGCTTAGATTACCAGCAAACAAATCCTTCATGTTTCAGGTACGGCTGAGAGATATAATTAAAGTTTTTAAATTAAGAAATAAGACTCCTGCAAGCAAATAACTGGGCTATAGCAAATAACTACTACCTGGTCATTTGCTACACAAAAACTACAAACTTAAGAGCTTTTTTTTCTCACTGGCATTACAGAAATCTAATAAAAGTACTACTACCAAAACACTCAGAGCAATCATGAGAAAGAAATATGTCTAGTCCATCTACTACTAATAAGGAAAAGGAACAGGAACCAGGACAAACTAACCAAATCTCCTCAATTAACCTTCAAACACTGGTAGAGCTGTGGCACATGAGCTATTATTATGGGTAGGCTATGAAAATTAAATGAGAAATCAATTCAATAATCACTGTGCCTCTGGTCTAGAAACTTTCAGAAGGCTGTGGGAAAAATCTTTTCTCCTTCCCAGTCTAAATCTCAGTAATGACACGAGAAGCAATTCATCCTAACACGATCAATTAGAGGTAAGTGATTTGGACTTTCAGCATTCAAGAAAACAGTATCCTATGGAAAAACATGCAGGGGATCTGCTTTTACACACAGCGGAAGTCTCTTAAGGAAGGTTAAAGGATCCATGTGATCAAAAATACTTACAGCATATGCACCTATTAAAAACGCTGCATTCGCTCGCTTCCGCTGGTCAAAACTGGTGTAGTACACAATCTTCTTTCTTGACAGACTGAAATACTGTTTAGAAGAAAATAAACAAACACAACAGCACATTTACTAAGAAAAGAATAGGCTTTAAGGACACTTCAGTAAAATCACTTCTCCAAAACTGAAAAACACGTCAGAGAAAATTCTTATCAAGAGGTTCCTAAAATTAAAGGAGAAAAAATTACTGATACTCTGAACAATCTTCATATATCACAGATAAATAAGAGTGCAGGGAAAAAGCTGGACAAAAACATGCTATAAAGTGGAGCTGAACCAAAATCTTCAATATAAAATACTGGATTTTTTCCCTCCCAAGTTTAAATATTTGAAACACTAGCTTATGAACACTGATTAAAGACATTGAAATTTTCAAACTAAAACATACTCCTGTATGTTAAACCTCTTTAGCACATAATTCTGTGGAGAAGACAAAAGAAGAACTCAACCAATCAACCTTATAGTTGTTTTCTAAGTTAAACACTTCCATCTGTACTATTTTAAAATGGGGTGATGGACATCTTTAGAAACCTTCAAGAGCAAGAATTTACTTACAACGGTTAAAAAAAAAAAAAGAAAAAAATTGTATATGAGAAAAGTCTGAAGGAAAGGCTAAGCAAAGACAAAACTAGTAACACTCACAATTCTTGTTTCTTTATCAAGAAAAGAAGCTTGTGTCAGAATCCTGTGGACAAACCTCCCATTGAAAACAAAATGAACAAGCACCAGAAAAGAACAATAATGACAAGCTGCAGCAAAACTATTTAAAGCCAGAAAGAGACAATATTGTCACTTAAAAATGGCAAATCGAACAATTTACTGCATTAATAATTTTTAAAACTTCATGAATTGCCACACTTCCCTTACACTTTACTACAACACAGCATGTTTTTCCAAACTGACTTTTACAGTACTTTTACAGTGCTGAGGAAGTCATCAACAGAAACACTAGATTCTGTTTGTAAATATTTGAAGTGTTTTCCTATTTTTCAAAGTTGCATGTTCTATAAAACTCTGTAATACCAGTGCCGTTCTTACCCAACTTCAGGGTTTTAACTCTTGACACTGTTGACACTTGGGAAGGGGAGATAAGGTAACTGCTGCAGAACAGTGTTTCATTTGTAGTGCCAACTGTATTTCACTTCCAGAAATCTGTCAATGTCATCTCTCATCTCAAAACTTATTGCAAATTTTACAACAGTTTTAACCACAGAATCAAATTTTCAAAAAAATAAAATAACCGATCAGTTCCTGGAGAAACTGATGTAAGTACCACAGTAGGTGAGTTTCCTACTCCCACCTCCCAGAAAAACAGCACCTTTAGCCACAGTTCTAAGTTACAAGCCACAACTTCCAGAGGTGGAAGGAGTGAGACTTAATGCAACTGGGTGTAAACAGGACTGTAATTCGTGAAATAGCTGGTTGCTGTTGATTGGAAGAGGTTGTATCTTGAGGCCAACAGCAACATCTCTCTCAGTGTATATCCAAACATACAAAGTACAAATTGTTACTTAATTAGTGAAGCATTCAATTATTACTAAAACTTGACAAAATGAATCCCAGTACTTAAGGATTCCTCCCTTCTTCCCCCTCCTCAATTTTTTAATTTTAGTGTTCTCTAACTGCAATTCCACCCATGATGTGTAGGTGGGATAAGATTACAGTAGTTATGCAACAGTGACAGAACTTCAATTATAACTTATTGACTACTACTTATTTTAAAGCAAAGTTCTTTGCAGCAGTTTACAGTTCACCTAAAACACTATTTTAAACTGCAAAGCTAGCTAGTGAGAGGTAAGTACTATGTCGTAAGACCATATTTCTTGTTTAATTTTATAGAATGGATTTTTTAATCATATGGGTATATCAAGTCATTCCAATTTTGAGACACTTTTGTACCCAAAGTAGCCATAACCTAAAGTTTCCAGAATATTTTGATGAAAACAATGGATCAGTTTTACTGGATCATTTTCAAAATGTAAGGGTTTAATCTTTGTTATATGAAATATTTAAATGTATTTTGAATCCTGACTAAAGCTTTAAAATAAAAGTGAAACCTGACATTAACACCTTATAGCATAGCAAGCAGTGGAACACAGCAGCACAATTTAAATTTTCAGAAGCCTATAAAACAAGTAACTGTGTTTATTTGCACACTAGTTACAGAAAATATAGTTTTACAGTAGGTGTTTGTTGAACCATTTAAAAAAAAAAGCATAAAGTTACAACAGTTTACTTTACAATGTTGATCTGCCATCAGCACATTTCAAACCAGTATCCTTCCTCACCAGTCCCCCACGAGAGGAGAAGGGAAAGCAGAATACTGCCTCATGTTGAGCTTCTCTCCCAAAACAGAAACAGATACAGGTGAAAGATTTGAAAGGGAAGCTTGTGGGGCTTTCTGGTTTTAATGAGATCTTATACTTTCATTTCTCTTCTTCCTATCCACAGAAGTTTTAAAATTAAAGGAGCCTAAGTCTTAAATTTGACACACCATACCCATACCAAAACACTTAAATTCGTGAATAATTTCTTTTTGTGCCATACTTCGAGACTCCTTTCTCAAGAAAAGTTAAGTGCTTACCCAACCAAGTACACCAAATCATCTGGGCTTAAGCACTATTGTTTCAGGGTCCCAATAGTGTTGCAGTATGGCAATAGCAACCATCCCATGATAATCTGCAGTCTCTTTTACTTCCTATGATCAAACAACTCCTGCAGCTGGTCACAGGGCACCCTTAAGGCAAGGGTGTGCAAGCAGCAGTTTCCCAACAGGGCACTCTCACTCTCTCTCTCTCTCTCCTTAGTCCAATCTGCACTTCCCACCTCTGGAACACTCATCCCAGGCTGCTTACACATCACCTGGTGCCACATGAGAATTACCACATTTTTGCTGCTGCAGGGCAGGTAAGTCACAGGTCATGAACTTGCAAACACCCTAGTTCAGGCCCCAGAACTCCTCCTGGGGACATGTGTGAAGGACAGACAGACAGAAGCAGATGAGGTGTAGAAATGGTGCTTAATTCTTATCTGGGGAAGCTGAGCAGCAGTCATTGCAGCTAGGCAAACAGAGCCCAGCAGATGCACTCCTCTGAGGCATGTAAATACACATGCAGAGGCAGGCTTCAGCCGTGGGTCTTGGTCTTACAAACCTACTTACCCACTGCAGATGGTGGCACAGATTTTAACTGCTAGAAAAGCAAAGCTTACATTAGCACTGCTGGCCTACCCCAGGGGTAGGGCCAATCAGCCAGACTGACTCCATTCTTATGGAAGTTTCTATATCACTTTGGCAGCACTCCAAGCTTTAGCTGTTTGATTCCAGGTATTACTTTCAAGTGGTTGCACTATCAGG
Source organism: Brachypodius melanocephalos (assembly GCA_013398615.1). Classification (NCBI taxonomy): domain Eukaryota; kingdom Metazoa; phylum Chordata; class Aves; order Passeriformes; family Pycnonotidae; genus Brachypodius; species Brachypodius melanocephalos. Next base: position 804,229 of record VZSR01000245.1, on the reverse strand, counting down.
TTACCCTTCTCTCTTAGGCACTAGGAGATTAATTTAACCTATTTGGAATTAGCCTCTGGCAAGCCAGCAGCAACAAACTGCACTTCCTCCCCGTGGAGACCTCTCTATTCTGGTCCTGGCAAGCTGTACCCTTCACCCAGCAGGGCAAGTACATTGACTCTTCTCAAAAAATAAAGAGGTTATATCAAAATTGACATTACAGTTTGCTAAACCAACCCTGCATATGTCAGGATTAATAGTTCAGTTCCAATTCAGCTGAGTAAAAATCATCAATCATAGGTTTGAATGGGACAGTAGCACTCCAAAATAGTGTGATAATGTATTTATAATGTCTTCTAATATGAACACAGGCATTCAAAATTACAAATAGTATATTTGTAAGTATCTTTTTAAAGTAAGAAGCAATGTAAATTTTCGCTAGAAGCACTTCTTTTTTTCAAGAAATTTGCAGCAACTCCACAAGCCTGTCAATTTGCAGAACCCCCACTTGAGATTTCACAGAATTTAGCATATCCCTGAAAGCAGCAGGTAGCACGAATCAACTTAACTAAAGGTTTCATTTGTGCCCCTAGAAAAAAATACCATTTTCAATAAAGGGACCCTCCTAACAGTGGCCAAAGCAATCACATCTGTTGTCCCATTTTCTTCCTGTCAGTCCAATATTTTATATGATAAAGATTTTAAACCTGTAATATTTAGTTAAGTGTCTCCTCAGTATTAGCCCGTAAGTTCTACTAATCAGCATTATGGATTAAAACATCTGTTTCATTTCTTGCAGTTGACAGATATTCTGTACATGCTGCAAATCACTTCTTTACATGTATTTGGAAGAAGTGAAGTCTGCAGCTGTACATATGTTCAGAGGGTCTGGCTGGGATGGAGCTGGGATTTAGGCACAGCAGCCGGTGTGATGCTGTAATTTAGATTTGTCATCAAACCTTTGTTGATAACACAGCCATGTTTTATCTACTGCCAAGCAGTGCTCTCACAGTCCCAAGGCTTTCTGTTTCTCTCCCTGCACCCTTTCCCTATTCCATCAAGACCTACACAGTGGGATTTCAGGATCCATGTTTTGCTCCTTGAGTACCTGTTTTTTCAGTTATTCAGACCAGCATACATGTTTCATTAGTTGCAAACCCGTGACACAACCAGCAGCTTTTGTTACTATTGTCTTGAAACTGTTAAGCTTATGCAAAAAGATCAACACAGCCTTCAGTCACCTGCCTGATCTCCTAAACCAAAATGAGGGCATATTATTTTCTTTCTTTCTTCAGAGGGGAAAACAAAACTCAGAGAAAAGAACATCCTTAAAGCTTAACAGTAACCACTTAGGTAGTGAGCACCTAACAAATACTTTCAAATTGGCTAATTTTATTTCAATTTGAAAATACAAAAACATAGCAACAGTTCTTAAATGAAGCTTACCTTTAGTTTCTTATTTAGTTTACAGCAGTATCTGTATAACATTGCCAAATTTAAAGGTCCAAAATCTCCATAGAAACTGGGGAGAAAAAAACACAGTATTATTTATACAAAAGAACTATGCAAATTTCAATATGCATGTTGTTGATAATTAAAGCTAGAAATCAAGGATACTGAGTAGCCAATAGACATGGAACAAGGGATAAGTCCTTTATTGATTAATTTTAAAGGACAATAGTAGCAATTAATTTAAACTTACTTGTAGCTTCAGGTTAAGATAGTCCAGTAACTATTTTTCCCATTATATACACATTAACTACAGAATTCTTTTCTTCATCCCATGATATCAAGTCTGGTTTGGGCCAAAACCAAAGAGTGAAGAACTTGAAGACATGACATACATTTAAACCACGCTGACGTCATCCTAAAGATTCTACAACTGCTTCAGATGAGAATATATCGTTACCTACTATAAGCTAAACAGAATTTCTTATGGGTGATAAAATGTATTTAATAACATCTAGTCTTGATCTCTCTCTGAAGTTAAAGCTAATTTCTTCATAACCCTTCCTTCACTATGCCAGAGATTAGATACTACATACACTACACTTTACATCTAGTTATGTTTCCTTTTGTCCCCTAAATCCTCCTGCCTCTAGGCTGTTCTTCCAATTTATTTCATATTCTAAATATCTCATTGTTCTTGTTTCTCTCTTCTACACTTTTAAACTGTGTCACCTTTGAAGGACAATCTCTGGTCTTAAGGTAAGAGCTAGTAGCAGTAATCTGTACAGGAAAATTACTGCACAAAAGGAGTTCCTTGTAGTGATTCACAGTGCTCTTCTTAGCACACCCTCTACATAGGCACCTTTACAAACAACAGCAGCCTTTTTGCAAGCAACTTACAGAAAACTCTTCTAGAGTTCCTTCTCCATCAATCGTGCAAAACTGGTCAAAATTTAAGCTGCAAATTTCACCCAGGAATTCTCCTGTTGTGTATAAAAATCTTAATCTTGATTGTCTATGCAAATTTGTTGAATCGCACATTATGAATTACAGTGAGAATGAACTACTACTTAAACTGCTTTTATCTGATTTGCCTTAAGTCTTTTTGATAAAAGAGACAGGAAGCTTCTTGCCTACTGACAAACAAAACAAGCCATGGGCACCTGAACGCATTCTATTTGGGGAATCACAAAGGAAAAAGCTGTTCTGGACTTACAGTCTTTGAAGGAGTAAAAAGGTACTGAAATTACATGATAGAATAGATGGCAGTATCTATCAAGCTTTTCCCCACCCAACAAAGGGTTTATTTTTCAGGAAAACTGAAATTAGATTCCAGTTGAACATAAAAAGAAAACTTCCACTTTGAGGGCAATTAAGCACTTGGATGCAATTGCACAGAGAGGTTGTAAAGTCACAACCCAATTGTACAAGGATCTAAATAATCTGCTCTTGTCAACCTTGCTTTGAGTCCATGAGTTGCATTAAATATCTGCCTTCTGCTTCACCCATTCTGTGCAGACACAGAAACAAATTAGGAGTGCTTCATCTTTTTAGTGCTTGTAACATCATTGATACCCTCCTCCCCACATTCTCCCAAACAAGAAAGCCAAGGCCAGCACAAAAAGAGACAATCATATTAGTTTGATCACTCTCTAAGACAAGTAGACTTCCTTCCACACCAATGCTATTTCAGGATCTTCTACTTCACAATATCAAGTAACAACACAACTGTTGGTTAAGATTCAGTTCAGCACAAAACATTTATGATGTAATTACAGAAGCTAATTAGCTGGGAAAAAGACCAAGCTGTCCAACTACCAGCACTTAATTTGCAGGTTGGACAGTAGTTAAGTAATTCAAGAGAAAACTGTAGCCCCAGGAAAGCAGGGTTTAACTTCATAATTTATCATCTTCTCTTAGATAAGTCTGCCAGATATGGTCAATAGTCATTTTTAAAACAAAACCCTCCATATAGTTTTTCATAGAGATGAAATAAAAATGTTCTAAGGACCAATATGAGTTAAGACAAACAAGAAGTTAAAACTGGAGCTCTAGTAACACTGGAGTGAATGTAGCTACTAGGGAAGTCATACAGAAGGCTTCCTAACATCTCCTCCCATACAGCTGCACTAACACATGAATCAAACACCCCCACCCTGTCTTACTCCATCAATGTTAGAGCATTCTTTCACTTAAATATAAGATGGAAGAGTAAAATGTATGATATTAAAATTATTTTGGAAAAAATACTTTTTAAAGTATTGTGGAAAAAAATTGAATGGGATAGTTACTATAATACAGAATACTTTTTTAAAAAATTGTAAGCAAAGTATCTGAAAGATGTAACTGAATACACACGTTCATTAAAGAACTGAAAAGTACAGCCATGCTTTGTGATAAGATTTATTACAATTCATTTGCTAGAAATACATCAATATGAAGTCATATACCCACTTCTGCTTTTCCATTTGATTAAATTTGAACAGGAGTGTAGGAAAAGTACACGAAAATCAATTTGCAAATTTATCCACATGACAAATTACTATTTTGGTGGGTATAAGGATAAAATACATTTGAATCTATCCAGGAAGTAATTGTCTTTCTACAAAATGAACCCATTCAGCTTCTCGGCTCAGCCCCCAAGTTAAAGAATCACAATCTTTGACTGTTTCTCCATCACTGATTACCATTAAGAATCCTGTGCTTCTCTTAACATGGTGGAGTAGGAGTAGAAGCATTTGTGTTCAAGATTCTGGTACTACCCCTGTTTGTCTATGCTGCAGAAACAAGATATTTGTCATAATCCAGACGCAATCAAAGGGAAGGCACTTTCAGTCCCTGCAGCATCAGCACTACTACCCATACACAAAACCACGGCCAATTCCGAAGTTACTTCCCTACTACCACAGAGGCAGTATAACCTAGCTATTGCCTTTGCTGATAAAACATTGAAATGTGAGGCAGAAAGTTAAAATAATGCATGTAACATAACCTTTCTCCATTTTATACCTCTAAATTGGAGTAAGTTAATTATCCTTTTTTTGAGGAGGCTAAAAACTGTTTACAAATCAAAAGAGTTCTTTGAAAGACACAAGGCTCTGCACTGAATTCAATGAACTCTGATCTACAAACCCTTTCTTCAATTTACATCCCTAGACCTAAATACAGTTTTTGACATGTTTAAGCAGAAGGATTTAATTCTATGCACCCTCATTACTTTTTCTACAAAAGACCATTTTTGTCCTTGAATTAATGACATTTGATCCTGATGCACCCAAAGGATTTTCATCTCAAGACCAGAATTTTAAGTAAATGTAAGTGGAACATGGGAAATGGGCGGGATATAGGGAATGAGGATGAAATGACACACCAAGTCACCAGCTGAATAAAGAATTTTATTTGGCAAAAACTGAAGATCAAGATGAGAAAAGTCAAATAGTCACTGATAACAATTCATCCAATATTATTTTACTTCCATCTTCTCTACATTTAGATGTTTTAACTAAGCATTTAAATATAGTAAGAGAAATGTGAATGCCTCTGAAGCTTAAGCCATTTAAGAGAGACAGTCACTTACAATGGAGTTGGAAACCAGAGGAACAGAAGGCAGGTACAGTATTAATTAACACTTTACTATATTTTGTTTTAATGAAGTAATTAGACGATACCTTAAATTATTCTTCCCCCTCATCCCATGGAGACTTGCTATCCTTATGCTTCTCAAACCAAGTAGCAAACCCCCAGAATATACTAGCTGAACATTTAAATACTCTACTTCAAAAATACTATCATGATGCCACTTGGAAGCAGTAGCATAAGTTTCTGGCATCTGTTTTCTCCTTAGAATAGACTCCTTGAACCATTTCTTCCTACCTGTAATTTGTTGCAATATAATATCTGAGGCATTTGCTGTACTGTGTCATAGGAATCCTCACCTCCCTATAAAGGGCAGCCCACTGCTCTACTCTGTCATGCAAACAGTTACTGTAAATTTTCCAGGGAATTTCATGGTGAAGGCAATGCAGCCCACACTCCCCTTTAGTAAGAAGTTGTTTCCGACTGTAGTTCCATGAGATGGCACATGAAGGTGCCACGAGTCAGTTCAAGCCTGAGCCAGCCCTTCTGAATGCAAATACCACTTTTTACTAAGCAATTGAATATCTCTGACCTTTGTGCTGGAGAAAAATGATAAACAGATTTCCCATCCTGAATGATGAGAGGGTGCCATTCAATGAAGGAAAATTTTAGCCTAGCAGAGTTTTAACTGAATTGATAACCTCCACAGAATCACAGAGTACACTGTGGTCCCTTTCTGTGGTGTTGCCTTCCAGCCTCTCATTCCCCAGTCAGCCCCTACATCCAGGGTTGCCCCATCCCAGGTGCAGAATCTGGCACTTGCTCTTGTTGAATTTCATACACTTGGTGATTGTCCATCTCCCTCATTTGTTAAGGTCCATATTAACTTCAGTCAATCTATCAGGCCAAGATATCATCTTTCAAAGATAAAATGGATTACTTACACTTTAGTCCAGATGCCTGATACTTTTTTCCTACAGAGCAGTAGTTTTATACTGCCATTCACTTCCCATCAGGGCATGATGTGTCTTGTTTGCCACCTTATTCAGTCATTGGTTTAGTAAAACACTGTTTTGAAAACAGAGGCACCATTTAATAACTTCAATCATTTTCTGGAGTACATATCCCAGAACTGGAGCACAAGTACTTGTTGAAGTAAGAAGTTTGCCTTTTTAAGGACTTGTAATCATATAAAGCCATTTTCCTGCCTAAACAAGAGCCCCTCAAGCCTGCAATTACTTAAGTCAAAAGATAAAACCCAAGAATCTGAAATAACAAAATACAGCTTCCTAACTGCAAAATGTGGCTAATTTTTCAGCATTTTACAAATGTCCAGCTTCCTATTAAAATTAAGTGATGAGACTCTTTCTCTTACTGTGATTCATTCTTCTGTTGCTCCTCGCTCCCTCCTTCCTATGCAGGAACATTCAGGCTGGTACCCTCTAAGGGCCTTGCTGCAGCTATTCTGAGCCTGGCCATTAAACAGTACAAGGTGCTGCAGAAGTGGCCAACTGACTATTCAGCTCCTTGCATCAAATCATAAGCTGAACCTTCTCACATGCAACAAAGTCTCTGGATAAGAGAGGATCAGTCTGCACATTCATTACAACCTAACTGCTGCTTGGGAAATCTTACCTATTCAGGCTTTTTTCCTCCAACTCCAGTTTACTGAAGTGTGTTCCTCCTCCTCACTTCTAAAGCACATGAAAAGGTGAGCACTGTTTTTGTCCTCTAGCCCACTGATTCCAGTAACACGTGAATTGTTAGGAGCTTTCTTAATGGGGCTGAGATAAAATTCCTAATGCTTAATGCTACTTAAGGATTGCGTGCTTCTGAACAGACCAAGGATGATACAGCAAATATAACCCTGGAAACATCTGAAGGTAGGAATAATGCAGAGGCCCTGGATTATGCAAAAACCTCCAGGTATTAAATCCATTTCGCCTTGGAAGTTCCAAATCCTCCTCAAGATCCTGATTCTTCAAAATTCAGCAACTCTTAGATCTAAGCAACAGATAATTAAAATAGTTATTCCAGATACACGGTTTTTTAATCCAGTGCTCCTTGATATCAAAAACAAATTAACAATGAAGAGGTTCTCCCATAAAAAGCTGCTCTATAGAAGAACCTTCATGAGGGATTTCCTAGACAAGCTACATTCCCATCCAACAAAAAACTGGAGCTTAGAAAGCTGCTGTTTTATCCTGGTAGCCTTTTACTGGAAAGAAAAGAAAACTCTCCTCAGTACTACTGGCAAATGCTTTTACCTTTAACTTACGAAAAAGTAAAGACAGATATGGTAAAGCAATGTATAAAATTAAGTTGGGAAATTTTCTTGTTTAATTTTGGACTTAATCTTACTAAGTAATCTTGGTCATCTAATAGTCAAGGCTGAGTCTTCAAAACTGCTGATGTGAAAAAAGAAATCCCTGCTTTCTGTGTGAAGTAATAGCTCTGATTGTTGTAACAAGTCGAATTCTCCTTTTTCCTGTCAAATGATTCAAGCCACAGAAAGATGGAGACGTTCAGGTTTCCTATGCAAGTACTGTTATTGGAGAACCACAGAAAAGCAGCATCTAACCAAAACAAAACCAGATAGGGTAACCCTTACTCTTCCCACAGGAAAGAAAAATTGCTTCTTTGCATATACACACGCAGTAGAAGAAACAGTCCTCATTTAATATTGTTGTAGCTAAGCACTTGAGTCTTGCTCTACTGCTACCTAACTGAAGCAGCTCTCTGGAAGACTGCTGTGAAATGGGCAAGTAACACAATAGCTTGAAAGAATGTTTCAGTGTAAAGCATGATTTACAGAGACTATCCTATTTACTACTTCTACAGCTGCTTACATCATGCCAGAGATTAGATCTGCAAACGCTGTTTATACAAGAGAATCCAAAGTCAGAACAAATGACTGAATAAAAACCATTATGATTTATGAAGGCTGCCATTATAATTAATCAGTAAGAGATTCCTGTTTCACATTATTTAAATTCTGACTTTGTTTGAGAAAACTACTCAGAAATAAAAAGGACATTAAAAGTTGCTTTGATAAAACTATGTGAAAGCTGAGTTAACCAGCCAAGTGTAGTATTCTCAACCCAGATCTGCTTACTGGAAGGTGAAACGTGAAAGACGCTATTCTTAGAGAATAAAAAGCTTCTTACTAGTGCCTAACTCATTAACTGAGGTCTTGCCAAGGCAAGGTTTGTCTATTTGCCAAATGACAATCTTCATCAAGATGGATTGTTTATCGTTAATTCCATTTTCCCAAAGCAATAGTTACCTGTACTACACTATCCTCAAACACTGGGTTCCCTTACAAGAAATAGCACAGACTTTCTCAGGAAGAATCTCAGAGAGTTTCACAAAGACTCTGAGAAAATCTTACAGAAACAGAACTATCAAAGAAGAGACTTCAGAATTGTGTCATTCCATTCCCTTTCCTGTTCTCTTAACTAAGGCATTTGTATATCATTTCTCTGGCATAACAGGTTCAAGATTAAACTGCAGCCATTTAACTAAAATAGTGACAGTTCTAGTAGCAAGTTCCTAGTCAGCTAGCATTTGAGATAAGCTTAAATGGTTTTAACAACGTCTTTATTATCTTTTTAGTGAATGTTTAAGTTAGACAGTATTACAAAGCCATTAGAACAGTTCAAAACTTCAAGTGAGAACTGAAGGCTAAAGTGCTCAAGATTACATAACCACACTGTGTATAATTCAGTGATAAATCATGTCACAAGCTACAGGAGCAAGTCAACACCAAACTTCCCAAACCATCAGAGCTAGCACTACAGCTCTTTGGTTTAATAAACAGGATATATTTATATTTTACTAACATAAAAATTGCTTCCTTTAGTCTTCAAGAGTGGGGAGAAAAAAAAAGGGAAGCAAGGCAGCGAGTTTTTAAGTACTGTGTGATCCAATAACAGGCTCTCTGTAATCAGGCAACTCCAAACCTACATATTCATGAGGTTTTCAGATCAGATACTGCTTCAGTGAAGCAAACTGACACCTCTGTAAAGCCAGCCAAATAAAATTCTGTAACAAGCTAACAGAATAAGAGCCCAAAGAAAAGCAATTTAAACAGAAAGAGCTGAAATAAAAGCAGTTTACTTCCAAGCACAATGAAGTATCTTTGTCTTGTCACTACAATGATGCATCTAAGCAAAGTTAAATCAATAAACAATTGTATTAATGTAATTACTTACGTACCTCACAGGTGCTGAGGATTTCATGCCTGAGCAGACCTCTCCTATCCCCTCCCTCCTTGGAACTCTCTGAACAAGTCATTTGACTAAAAAGGAAAAGTGGCTGTGGAGTTCTGCCCACAAGAACCATCCATTTCCATGAAGACTCTGCAAACTACTGTTCTGAGCTATAGCATTTCAAAACTCACTTCCAAATATTTGTTTTGCTATCATGCAACAAATACTTCTAATCACTTTCTCAGAATGAAAACTGCATTTTTGAGGAAGTGAGGAGACCATCTCATCTGCTGCACTAAAGTTACACTCTACTACTACTTACAGACAAGCCCTGTCAGCCCCCCACTTGATGTGCAGTCTGGGAAATACAACAGACTGATGTCGAGCTTGTTGATGAGCATAAGAGAAGCTACAGTAAAATTAGCATTTCTCCAAGAACTGAGTCTTGCATCTATTCTTCACTTTACCTCTAGCCTTCCAAATTCAGAAAGACATAAAAAATATACATATTATGGTAACTCCACTGACACCTGCTTTTACTTCCCTGAGACCATACAAACTTCCTTGGATATGAGAGGGCAAAAAAAAAAAATTAAGATCAGGCATGGGTTTATTACCAAATATTGCATACACTGATAGGAATGGGTGCTACAATATAAATACCAGGGGAAAGTTTAGCAATGATAGGTAGAAGGTTATTACACAATTCCCTGGTACCACCTGGTAACTGTCACTTATTTTTGTATCACATTTTAGCATTTTATGAGCACAAAAGAGAAAGTATCTTTATGGTATCAGATATAGGACAACAAGTTTAAAATGGGCCAAACAGATTAGGAGCCATCAGTTCAGAACATATACCCGGAGTTACATGTCCAAAGTCTTTAGATGTGCCCTAGAAGATAAAGCAAATTTTGCTTCCCTCCATTACCTGGTAATTAGATTTGGTATCAGGTTCCACCCTAATATGTAGTTAACACTGGGTTAAGGAATATACCTACAGAATACCCTTTAATTACTATAGAAAATTACTTTCCCCCCCCCACCCCCCTCAAATTTCTCAAATTTTTTTTTAATATGACACTATTCTTACACAAATACCTCAGTTACAGGCCTTGGTTAGTACAGCCATCTGTAACTAACAGTACAGAACTGCTGCCCCCTCCTACCCACAAGATCAAATGCCACGTAAGATTCCTTCACACTTCCTAAAAGCACATTAAGAATTGAAACATAATACTGAAGTCTGCAAGAGAGACAAGCTTCCTTTCTTAAAGCAAGTGGAACGCTTTCATACCACCCAAATTGCTCAGGATCTTCCCCAGTTGAGTTTTGCTTTCAATATTAGGTCAATCCTCCCTTAGGATACTCCAAAGGTCCCTTCCAATCAAAATTCCTTAATGATCATTAAAGAACTTACTCCCAACCCAAGCAGCCCATTACAAAAGTCGACTTTCAGAATGAACCACTGGGAACTCCAGTAGAAGACACACAGCTTAAGATAAAAACATGTGTAGGAAAGATACCCTGAAACTACAAGATGTTCATAGAAAGTAAGCTAAAAATCAAGGAATATTGGTTTGCATCTTCACAGAAGCAGTATTGGTCACTAGAGAAAGGAGGGAAGAATGGTTCATGCTGCCAATTGCTTCAAACCATTTGGAAAGCAAGCTATACTTAAAATAGGAACACACTTTTTGTTTCACATCTGCTGCAGCAAACCCTGTGTCAAGCAGATAGGTATATATCATCACACAGGAAACAGTTGATCTTGGAATGCAGTCCAGAGCACCAACTTTTTAGCCACCGCACAGAGTGATTATTTGTTTGATGCTTTTTATGTCCTTAAAGAGTATTCACAGCTACAATCAATTTCATTTTTACCTTCTATGTGAAGTGTCTTACAAGCACAAACCTTTTACTTCACAGAAAATATTTTTTTCTGCTGTTCTAAAAATACAAAAGCCAGCAAAAAGTGCTACCTCAAAACACTCTAATAAAACCAGAGTTATAAAACAAGTTGCAGATGATCTTCAAAAGCATATTTAAACATGGCATTCTTATGATTCTGTAAACTTCATACTCTCTATCCAGGAAAACATAGGAATTATAAAACAAACTACTGTTTATCTATCTGTACCAAGTAAGTCTTCTACTTAAGACACCATTAAATAAAGTGTGATTAGTCCTAACAGACCTCCGTGTTTCAAACAAATCTTACAAGGCTCAGATATCCTTCTTCGAGCTCAACCACAATTTAAGCCATTAAACGGGCCCTGCAGTTGTTTTTATGGTTCTTTCTTTTAAGAGTCACCTTGTTAAAACTAGTTTCATCTAATAAATAAATACACTTGGACTAACTTCATGCTCATGTTCTATGCAAGTACCTCAATGAGGCAAAAATATTCTACAGAATATATTAAAGCGTGTTGAGGAGACTCTCAGGTGATCACTTTGAATATGCAAACCATAACACTTACTTTTCATAGACCAGTTCCTCATCGGTACAGAAGTAGTGGGTATTTACGGTACTTTTCGGTTTAGTTCGTAAAGTAGCGAAGTACAACCGATCTGAAAGACAGATTAGAGGCACAGCGTCGGACAGCGAAGGCAGCGGGCCACCGCCTCGGGGCACGCCTGTCACCGCGGGGCGGAAGAGGCTCCGCCGCTCCTTTTTCTGCTGCGTGAGCGGCGCCGGGAACGCCCGGGCCGAGCCCCCCGCGCTGCCGGGCGCCCCTCGGCTGCGGCTGCGGCTCCGACCCAACCAGCAGAGCGCAGCAACAGGTGCCGGCCCCGCGCCTCGCCGGGAGAGCGGGGAAAGCAGCGCCGGCGTGCCCGCGGCAGCCGGGGCGGGCAGCCCTCGAAATCCGCCGGACAAAGTGGCCGGGGCCGAGCCGGGCAGTCAGCAAAGCCCGGGGGAGGGC